>OX424448.1:8119128-8719128 GCA_949152495.1 Lasius fuliginosus
TCGCCGGTACAGTATGCCCGACATGGTAAAGCAGCAGATTTTATTTACAATCTCTAGAAAATAGGTAGAATCGGGGTGTAATGGCGAACGAGGCTGAGAGATGAATTATGTAATTGCTGATCAAGAAATAGGAAACGAATCAAAATTGAAGAACTGGATAAATGAATCTACTTGTGAAATTCTGACAATAATTGTTTTTCTTTTTTTCTTGACACTCGTATAAATATTCAAATTAAAATCAATATCTTTTTGTTCAACATTGATAAGAAATAGAGTACCGCTCGTAAATTATTATCAACAATCGATTCGCGCGAGTTCTAAAATACAGAAACGCGTTATGTAAAATCGCGAAATAATTATTGAGCGTACAAGCGGAAAAAATTACGATGAGAATGAAACGAATCAAAGAAGATACGAGGCTAGCGTAAAATGCGGCAAAAGGAGCTTGACATTTTCCGGCGTAGCGTAAAATTCAGAATGCCAAAGGAAAGACCGTCGTGAAAAGAGATTGCGCGCGGAGGTTCTACTTTTACGGAAATGCGTTGAAGCCGGCGCACTCTCTTTCTCAGATCAAAAGAAGAGGAGTTGAGAGGAGATGAATGAGAGCAAATGGTTGATGAGGGATGGTTGAGAGACCGAATATCCGTGGCGAATAACCTGCATAACCGCATCAAAGCTGCAAGTCTCGAGATTGTTGACGGAGGGGAAAGAAAAAGAGTGTTGACTGGACAAAGGGAGTATCAATGACTGAAGAAAGGGGCGAGAGAAACGAAGGAAAGAAATGAAGAAGGAACGCGGTGGCGAAACGCAGAACTTGGTGGAGCGGAATGGGATTGGATAGCGCGCGATTACGATATCGTAACCCACATTCCCAGCTGTCTGGTTGCGCGCCGTACGGTTGTTGCACCCGGTAGAGTCGATAGCCAATTACCGCGAGCGTATACACCGATAGCGTATACATATACATATGTGGTCGTGCGCGCGCGATAACTCGACGCGCGATACTCGTCCGAGATGGAATATAAGCAAGAAGATGCGTTCCCGCGCGCGTTCGTTTGCATAGAATTTGTGTACCGACGGCTTTACGAGGTTGTCGACGTCGTGTAAGTGCCATCCCTATTTTCATCTCCCTCTTCGCATTTCCTCCTCCTTGCGAACGGGGGTGAATGACGTTGCGGAGCCGCGCCTCTGCTACTGCGAGGCGCGCTCGATGCAACTACGTTGGAACAATCGAGAATGCCGTTCGACGGGTATCAATCGATGCTGGAGCTAGGTAAGTTCAAGTTGATGCGCAAGTCGAAATGTATCTCGCGATGGACGGTCGCTGTGAGTTATAACGCTTGGAGCATGAGGAAAATATTTGGAAAGACCACATCTTTGAATATGCAATTAAACATTTATTTCTCTTCTGGAAAATGTATTACGTGTTGTAAAGAGAAAATTTCTCTTAAGCAGTCTTTTCTAAAAATTTGAACAATCTACTTTCTGCAAAAATTTAATTACGATTATTAGTTATTATTCGATTTGAACACTTGTAATTTCTATATATTAAATATTTCAATACGATATTAATATTAAAAATTTTTATACATGTATATGTAAATGAAAAAAAGATTGAGGTATTGTAGAGTTTATCGATACTGCATGACCGTTTGCGATTATTTGCGCCAAGAGTTCGAAGAACGTAAAAAAAAAAAAAGAGTAATTCCTATAGTCTTATTTTTATTGCATACACTTCCGATGTAATTGGCGCACGCTAACGTGAGGTATAGCCGAACGACTTAATGCTGCTTTTGCCTCGCCGCAACCCACTAATCTAATTTTGAAATGGCACCTTAAGACGTGAATTAACGGTTCGGTGTAATAAAGCATGCGACGCAATTTTAAAGTGAATCGCTTTAACCTCAAAAGTAATTACAGTGATTACGAGTAATTAAAATCAATGGGACGATAAAGACACCATTGTAAAAGAATCTTAGAACTTTGTTGTATTGTGATAGGTAATATTCGATAATATGTTTTAAAATTTTTCTTCTAAAAATATACGGTTTTACGCGTATAATTCTAACATCGAAAATTAGTCACAAGTCGGGTAAAGATTATTATTCACCGTCGGAAATGTTTTAATAATGTGTGTGCGTGTGTCGTAAAAAATATTAAAATTGTAAAAAGTAAACTTTCTAGAAATGCATCAACTATGAAAATCTTGATGCGCATGTTTCGATGTTGTAAGGACAGTTTGATATATCTTGATTTCATCAGTCAGTTTTGATCGACGACTCTCTATGTCGCTCGAGGCATCTACAATTGTGAACGGTACTTAAGTCGGTACGCTATTGACACGCTTGGGAATTGGAACTGGTAGGGCAGCTGCTACTAAAGTATGCATGAGCAGAGACTGTTTTGTATCAGTGGCTTCGTTGTGCGCACGCGGGCGCTCCTTGTAGACGCTAGGCCGTTGCTGTACTAAAACTGCAATGTGTATACACTATGCAGCTATCATACGCTTAAAGATAATGTTCAATGTCCTTGCGCTGCTCTGCTTGTTTTTTGAATTCTTCGAAAGTTAACGTAATCTGAAAAAAAAAGAAGTCATTAAGCTTTATCGAGAAAATTCCATGTGAAGAAACATTAAAGAAATTTGAAAACTTTAGCGCAACAAGATAGAAACAAAGATATGATTAATCAACGACTATTTTAAAGATATCGAACATATGATATTAAAATCTATGGAAAAAAGATTTTTCTTGTATTACAAATATATCATATTTTGTAAAAAAAAAAAGCAATGTTATTTATTCTAAGAAAACAATATAATGGCATAACGGTAATATAATTGCATCTCATTATGAAATAGGTAGATGAACAGTTTATTTTCAATTTTTAGTAGCATTTGATTATCCAAACATAAATTTCCTCTGAAGCGGAAAAATAATATTATTAATATTTCATGCGCCGCATGAAAATACCTTAACCTTTCGCTGATAATCGCAGCATTTTATTCCGCACGGCATGCCCCCGATGATTTTCTCTCCGGCTTAATCGTCCGCGCGATTATTAAATGTAGCCGTAGTCTGCCGCGCCAAGATAGTACACGCGTAAGCTTCAGGCGCAAATCCTGCTATCTTGACTTTTCCGAAGTTCGCTCGCACCAACGATGAGGACGACAACTCGACTGTGGAATAAAACAGGAGATCGGACAAAATTGTCGTTTTCCTCGAAGTAGGTTGTAACTTACACCGAGGAAATCTATATTGAGAAAGGAGGGCTATTTCGATGAAACTTTAGTCGACTTATCGTCGGGAAGGAAACGAGGAAAATCGGTTAGCGTCGGATAGGAAGAGAGATCTCTCGATGAGATCTTTCTTCACAGGCTTCACAGAAACTTCTTCTAACTGTTAAAACACCGCGGCGCGAATGATTCTCCGCTGTACGATAACACGAGAGGAACAAAGATCGCTTTTTTCCTCGCTCGGAAGAAAAAAGAAGCGACAGTCGTGATAAAATCAGTTCGCGTAAATGAGGAAGGAAGTCGGAAGCATAAGTGTGGAAGTGGGCGCTGAGATTCTTTGGAAGCGATATCAGATTAACGCTGATTAAACAAAGAAAATCTACGATATTATTAAACAGTTTTAAAATATAAAAATTTATTTCCAACAATGTAATGAAAAAGCATATGTATTATTCAACATAAAAATGCATGTTTCAAGCTCGTGCAATGAGATCGAACATATGTTCGGTTGCTATTTCAATATTGTATGTAATTATCATAAAACGAACCTGTCATCAACTCCGGTAATAACGATCGTACGTTAGGTGCGTAATAAAAGTCGCGCTTCAATGAACTGCCAGAGCAAGCATGTACATTGCAAATCGTAATGATATTTCGCACATTGAATTTTATGGAAGCGCGCGCTGCATTAAATGGAAATTGCCAACCGGCGCATCAAAGTCGTTCCACTATTCCTTCGCCATTGTACTCTTCCGGCTATAACTTGAACTCATATCACCATTTTTAAAGCGGACCATGATTTATTTGACACCGCGCAGCCAATAATTTAATTTCATCGAGATAAGAATACATTTGTAGCTTTCGCCGCAATTGTTAAATGAGCGCTTTATCAAACGCTGACTTAATAGATTTTATTGTTATATTATTTTAGAATTAGTACTTTTAAACAAAGCTCGTTTTTTTATAGAAGATGAAGGAGATAATTGTGAAATATATATTTTATATCAAAATGATTATAATATATAAATAAAATAAATGTCGCTAAATTTCTTCATCATAAAGATTTATTGTTCGCGTAAGCAACGTGCAATTCTCGATGTCACTGGCTGATTCCAAAATTATTTCGAAAGTCGGATTGAGTTTGGATAGGAAGCCGGAAACTATCGCGCGAAACTATCGAGGCCTCGTCTCGTTCCGGCTTTCGACTTTCGAGCGCGATCGAATCCCATCGCGACCACCGCGCGTGTATTTCGCGGCTGCTAATACCTTCTCTCGACTCCATCTCCGACCTTTTCGTCCGCCATCCACCGCTGCCGTCACCGTAACTCCCTGACAAGGAACCGGCCTTTAATGTACGAGTCGTGTTCGAACCGAAACCTGTTTGAGATAGTTACGAGACGTACGTGGAACTTGGGTGTCTGATACCTATCGTTCCTGTGGTACTCCGCACGTACTCGACCAGGGCTGAGAGGCACACTGACCTCAGTGGTACGCCTTAGGCGTTATACCATCGAGTCGCCATCCCTGTGAGGGATGTACTCTAACTCGGGTGTCGCGACCGACGCTACGAAGATAATTGCGTTTCGCTGCCCTGAAGGCGGAACGACCGCATTCGATAAAACTTTTTCGGCCATCTCTGCGCTCCCTCGACTATTCCCTTCATTCCAGGCCGCGCACACCGTCACACCGTGTGGTTCTCGTTACTCCATTCTCCCCGGTTTGTGTCCGCGCGTCCGCATCTCCGTCTGTTTCTACTGCTCTCGCAACACGTCGCAAACGGGAACGAAAATGGCATCGTGCAAACTCGGTGAAAACTCCGAGTGTGGTTTTCTGCTGCCGCTGCTGCGCATTGCGATGCATCCGAGCCCTCTGGCTGACACCGGCTAAATAATGCGCGCCTAGTTGCGTTAAGAGCTTCCGCGCCCAATTAACGCGTCAACTTTATTGCCCAGACTATTTTGCGCCTTTTCGCGACCCATGGTGAAAATTATTTTACTTTGTAGTTTGTTCTAATAGAAACGTTACTTTAAGCTAACTTAGGAAACATAGGAAATTTCATATTAAAAATTAAAAAATTCTATTGTACATAATATAATCTTGCGCGCGATATTTTTATTCAGAAAAATTCGACGTTAAATTCTTTAAAGAAACCTTTAAAAACTCTTCGTAAAGAAAGAATTCTTTAATAAACTATTTTTTTGATCGTGTAATCGACAACTATTTTATGTATTACACATAGAGTAACAAAATAACAAGTCTAGTACTATGGCTTCATCGTCTCTCCATTACTTAATCACTTTCGTAAGACTATTTTTGAGAGACTTTAGTTTCGGCACATTTGACCGGATACTGAATGTAGAGACGACGGAAGTCGAAGAGAAGGACTCGAGAAAGGCCAACGGCAGAGCGTTATTAACGGACAAACTTTATCGGTTACTCTCGCACTTTCAGAGTAAATATCGACGCGATGATATTGCTCGATGATAAACAGCTGGCACTTGAAGTTCTCAACTAGATATTGCTGATGTCTCATAACTTCCGAGTTCCCGAGGATCATGTCTTTTTATTTCGGAAACGAATCATTGTTGAAAACAAATAAGGTGATATGTATCGACAAGATTTAATTTCTCTTAGTAAATAAAATACATATTCGACACGGTATTAAAAGTAGTCACGAATATAATCCACGCTCTTCCTTCTTAGCTTAGCGATGTGAAGACATGATAAACGCGTCGGTTTAACGCGCTTCGGCCGAACTTGTAATCACGGATGCTCTCGACAGAGTCATACGTCAATGTCTCTTCACCGATGCTTAATGATTATTCACAAGGAAAGAATTTACCCTTCAGTGATTCCTGTCTTCGAAGGGAAGAGCGAAAGTAAATCATGGCGATTATCGCGTGAATAATCTCAATTAAATATGACATGGTGTTGTTTGTATATTTTCAAATAATTTCTCTTCAAAAATAGCGTAAGTTTCTGATGATTGTTATTACGATACGATATTATTTCACTATCGTTGTACGTTTATTCTGTATTTATTGAAGATGCGGTGTCGCGTTTACAGCTAAAGCTTGCGTACCAGGGAGAAATTACTGTTACACGAGTTAATGTTTCTCAAGTTCACACATACAGATTTTCCGTCTTTCTCTACTGTCTCCGCTTCTCTCTCTCTCTCTCTCTCTCTCTCTCTCTCTCTCTCTCTCTCTTCTACCTGCTTGTCTTTTCTCTCTTTTCTTACTAACATACTTTACTACATGATACGCCCTTCGTCTCGAGTAATGGAAACTCAGACTGTTCGAGCAAAATGAGAAGCTAAGGCATTCCTTATTTAGCCGCTGGAATTAAAACACGGTACGCACGCGTACATACGCACGGCATACCGTGGAGTGTAATTATGTAATACAGTACCTATCAGTTGGAACACATTGTCCTTTTACGTTATTTTACGATAACGCCTTGGGTATCTCGCGTTACTTTTAGATACACTAGTGTCGTTAATGTATTCCTCTTTAATTATTTTCAAGCTGTTTCATTAGAATCCTCGAGCGCGTATAATATGTCGAATGCTCGCTGCATTTTGAGAAAAATGAAAAATGCATATAGTACATCTGATCTTGTTATATGTTTTTCTTACTTATTCTTGTTATTATTTATATAGTATGAATAAGAGGTATTTTTGGCAAAAAAAAAACCCCTTCTCAGAAACATCTTAGAATTTCGTCGTTTAAGTAATATACCAATCTTAAGTTATTTTTCAAATGCAAGGTATTTCGCAGAGAAACGCTGTAGCTAGACAATCAATATCCTTTAAATGCAAATCAGCACATATCCAAATGTGACGTTATTTGACATCCCCTATACCGTAGGTTATTGGACGAGAGCATATACGGGCTCTGTCGGATTGACGGTATTTATCTGATGCTGAGACACACATACACACAGCAGAGAGAGAGAGAGAGAGAGAGAGAGAGAGAGAGAGAGAGAGAGAGAGAGAGAGAGAGAGAGAGAGAGAGAGAAAGAGAGGAAAATACGGTACGTCGAATCACCGCAGTTGAATTAAACTACGGGCATTCCAGGTCGAAAATGTCTTAGGGTCGGCAATGCTTTCCGCAACAACAACCGATGCGGCCGTCGTCCCACATGCAGCTCGTACTTTCGTAAATACACGTATGTAAGCAAGGGATTCACAAAAGCTTGGTTGTATCCGACCATGCGCGTATTCTGGCGCATTTTCCCGAAAATGGGTCGGTCGGTCCCCGGTGCGCGCGTACGCTCGTCGCGTCGGTAGCGTGCGCCTCCGCTTCGATGAACGCCGACGACAAACATTGCGGATAGAAATTCTACGTATTCTCGGTTATCACGAGTACGCGCCAACGACGACGACGATTCTGGCTTTCGTGATATCGAAATTGTATTTCGGGAAAGTTGCACGGTGTTTCGCTCGAAATTCCGGTGAGCTCAGTGTGCATGCTATTTTTCGCGTGTGTTATTGCACTATCGCTAACGTTAGTTACATGTATGTTTTTTTTTATCAAAACTTTATTTTATCCGTAATAAAATGACAATACGATTTTTATATTTGCGCGTACATTTCTTTCTTTATGAGCGATTTTTCAGTGTTTTTAAATTATTAGGTTTCCCAAGAATTAATTGCAAGTATTATTCGTAGCTGCCTCTCTAATGTTAGAAAAATTAGAAATGAAACTGAGCGAGTATCGTCGAGCTTGACTAAGTTGATTTAAAAAATTGCCGGAATGCGCATCGATTGATCATATTATCCGATCATATCACATTCGTCAGCGGAACTGTGGGATAGAAAACAGAGTCCTAGTCTGTAACAACGCGATGTAACAGATATGCTATGCTCGAATCCATTTTGGCTGAAACTCTTCCATTCTGTCGTTTCCATTTTGTCTATTCAGCGCCGCGAGCGATTTGAATTGTATAATTTGCTTTGAGTCCTCTCCGCGTAATCGTCTATGCCTTCATCAAAGAGAAGATTGAGTGGGCTTTTAAAGAGTTTGGCTAACGAGAGTTCTCGAAAGTAAGCAAGCTTTTCTTAAAGCATCACCGGAAAATTTACATTGAGATTGATCCCGTCAAAGAAATCATCGTCTCCAATCTAATCCGAAGAAATTTTGACGAGCGAGCGTTAAATCGGGACGGAATTTCACTGTAAATTAAAGGAGATGTTTGAATAAAAATCTCCAGCTTTCTATCTTTCTATGTTCGGCTATGAAAGAATAGCTGTTATGCTCTGAAAAGTCGATAAATTTTCGCAGAATGTTTATTCGCGCATGAAAGCCCTTTATGCTTTATCTAAATCTTTTCTTGCAATTATTCAACACGATGATTTTCAATTTTACTTAACGAGGCGAAAGAAGAAATTAACAAGAAAAAAATAAATAAGAATATACTATATTAAATAAATAACAATATAATATATTAAAAATATACACTGTTGCCTGTGTTGCTATAGTAAATTGTCTTGATGTGTGTGAGAGAGAGAATTAAACTGTAATTTTTGTTTTACTATTATATAGTTATATTTCAACGCAGAGATATGATTTCACGAGGAATTTTGCAGCAATAATTATAAACATCCATTCAAGTGGACGCGATACGATATCGGTCTCTGTATTCAGTGTAGTGTTGGCATTAGTTGCCATAAACCTATATGATGCACTGACATACGATACACTGTCGATCGACGATCCAATGTATACAATATTATATGTATATGCCGTAATTTTAAACGTTTATCAACGCGTTACGATAGATAACCGTTCGTCGCGCGCGGGCACGCGAGGTCTCATGTTCGACAAATTTCATGAAATTAATAAAGCAGATATATGAAAACATGAATATTTTACTACAATCTTTTCGAGCGAAATTTTTTTTTACAAGAGATACTTTGCGTTTCGCTTATTTAGATCAATCTTTGTACCGGCGCTTCTTTGAACGTAACGCGCGCATATTGCAAAACAAAATGACATTCGCCCGACTTTCTTTTGCGGATTATAGAAAAGGTATTACAGCGAAGAGACTATGGGGAATATTGGTCTATGACGGTGGTTAGTCCGTGGAATTTCTGTGGATTAAACCGAGCCCGGTAAAGAAGAAAGGAGCAGCGCACCAGCATTATATCGGGAATATTTCGCCGTGACTTCATCCAACCATATCGGTTTCCCCTCTCTATTGTTATACCCCTGCAAGTTTCCCGATACTTGGCGTTATATTAAATTATTATACTTTATACACACACCCCCTTGCCGGCGACGGGGTAGCGCATTGCGATGACCCTGTTGTAATACTCTTCGCCAGGCGTGCAGAGTATTACGCATGGCTCCGCGGAAAGCTGCTTTCGGAAATTGGGTGATAAATTGGAAAATCGATATGCGCCCGCGAGTTGTTAAGCGTGATGCTTTACACGCCGCGCCACTATGCCGCTGCCATTAATGAGACTGATTATACAATCGGACCTGGTTATTAATTATTCGAGAATCGCGAAAATCTCGCAACGAGGCGTTTACAGGTTCGGGCTTCTCCGAACAAACGCTAACGCGATTCTCGCGGTCTTTTTCGGAGGCATTTTTTTTCCCGGGCACGGATACGCGTACAATACGATTTGGTCGTTGCAAGCGAAGAAAAATGTTTGTTTGGAAAGTGGTTACGACGTCATAATCACTGGGCGGCAGAACTGGCGGACTGGCTTAACTGTTGACCGAGCTAGTACGTTAATTCGGGTCGATTATCGCTCCCGTGACTGGACAATAATTAAACGGGCTCTCTGTGAAGTGCTGCGGTTTTGCTCGCATGCTAACCTAAATTCATGGGATATATTTACGTCCGCATACCCACGTGCACACGTCCGTGGTGCACTGCCTCTACCTCCCGAGAGATTCGCCCGGACCTCAATGCTATCGTCGGCCGCCACCACTTTTCCGCATCGGTTCCACCGTTTCGAAACTTGCGTTTCCTGATTATGGGTTATGGTCAAAAGCGCGGACATTAGTTCAAGCAAATTTTCTCTCTTCGCGAAAGTGATTCATTGGCCGATATCAATTACAGAATACAGATTTTCGTGCCTACCTAACGCTCGTTACGTTGCAACAAATCCTCTTATTTTTATGTTGTAAGACGAGCTTTACTATTTCTGCAGATTTTACGCTTCTTACGCTAATAAAAATCACATCATCATTGCTATTTTTCCTGAGTAAAAATATATATCTCAGTCTTTTCTCTTTCAAGTATTAAGTTTTTATTCTGTAATTCTAAACACGAATCTTAAATTGCATTCTGTGAAATCTTTACGCGCGCTTAAATCAAATAGCTATATTTTTTTTTAGTTTTTA
This sequence comes from Lasius fuliginosus, assembly GCA_949152495.1. Classification (NCBI taxonomy): domain Eukaryota; kingdom Metazoa; phylum Arthropoda; class Insecta; order Hymenoptera; family Formicidae; genus Lasius; species Lasius fuliginosus. The sequence goes on from OX424448.1 coordinate 8,129,719, forward strand.
ATGCGTTTAATGTATTTATTGTTAAAGATATATATAACATACGTGTAATTGGGAGAAAAAAGAAACAATTTATTAGATACATTGATTGAAGGAAATTCGATTTGTTGCAATTAACGATTTGCAGCAAAGACAGAATATCGTGAAAAAAATAACGATCCATTAGGAGCGATAGACCAATGGAGAACTTGGTGTGAGATTCCGTTCTATCGACGGATCCATTAGCATCCATTACAGTGCGATGCATTATTGCCCGGCTGTATGCTCATAGAAATATCTGCATTCGTAGAATGATTGTAAATAATGGAGTTTCATTGTGTTGAGATGAGGACATTCGTCGACTCAGTAATAATAGAGTCGACGATCGGTATTAACGACGTGGCACATCGTGTCAATTGCCGGCGAATGAATTATCTTCGTAGCATGAAAAGGTAAAACAACGATGATATGGCGATTCAGAATAAGTGGGCGTTCTCGTTGGCGTTGGTAGTAACCTCTCATTTAAAAAGTCAAATTTAAACGATTCGGTTCAACGCATGGATTGTCCTTTCGGCCAACGTGCTTGAACCGTATTAAAAGTCGTACTACGCAACTGCGATGGCTGCTAATTATCGAGACATTCGTGAAAATAAGCTAATAATGTTTTTATAACGCGATCGCGTTATTTTAGCATTTGTCATTCCATCAGAATTCTCATTACGCTGTTCTCATTATGTTTTGTTTGATAGTCAACATGCATACGCGGCGTGCCCTAAATGCATGAGATAAATTTAATAGTAATTATAAATTATTATACATACAATCGAGAGAAATGAAGAATCTAAAATGTTCTGTAATATATTTTTTACAAATTCTGTTTGAAAAAAAAAACAGTGCGCTGTATGCGCGATTAAACACACACACACACACACACACAAGGCATAGTTACAAATCACAATATTTATCGAAAAGTAGGTTATCGTTTACAGGTCAATAAGCATTTTCTCACGATGTATTTTTCGCAATGTAGACTTTATAATGGGCAATCTTATCAATGTAGTGGTGTAGCGTATGAATCAGATAACATTTTTATTATTTCACGGCTTCTTTTGCGTGCATCTCGCTCCATAACATCAGTATACCACGTTCACAACAGGCGTGTCTGACTATAACTGGATCTCGCTACTTCGTATTTTGTGAAGCAAATGCTTTAAGTAAATTCAATGACACGAACGATACACGAAATCGTGATTCGCGGTACGTACATTTTTATACACGCTTGTATAAATACATATAATATAAATTATTATTTATATGTATTATATATATCAAATTAATGAAATATTTTCAGTTTAATTTATTTTTGCCGATATAAGTGATAGTAATTTGGAGGTTCGGAAATGATGTACAACATATTGATAAATGTTGCAAAGTTTGATAATAGCAAATAAAAACAAATTTTATTACATTATTGCAATAAATATAGCGATTAAACTTATATTCTATAAAAAGCTTGATGAAAACAAATGTCAGTACATGTGTAAAATACAATTAATGGAGTAAAACGTGATTTATAATTGCTGAATATACGAAGTTGCGTATAAAGGACATGTAAATTCAACATGTAATATTAAAATGTGTTGCAATATTATGAATTGCTAATAATAATGGTTTATTGCGCGATATCGTGTATCCTTATTCAAACGTATTTATTATGTAAATGTACTTTACCGTCGCGATCAAATTTGCCTTGTAAAATTTTTGTTTACTTCTTCTCGTGAATACTTCATCCCGTTTCGCTCCTTCTCCTCTAACACCGGTCCGTTATTTTCCCTTCCCTATTCTTTCTTGTGCAGAGACGTCGACGGCAGGTACACAGTTCCCGCAATTTTTGCTCATTTCAATACCCGCCACTGTACCTACGAGCTTTCTCTCCTTCGAAACCTTTATCCCGATTACAACTTAGAATTTAATTCTCAGTTGAACTGTAAAACGACGACGAACTGACTCAAACAACAAATCATTAACGAGAGAAAAAGAGATCTTAATAAGTTCAGCGAAATTTATTTCAACACGTCGCTTTTAGATCTATAAATACGTGATGGAAATTCAATGTATCTTTTTTTTTAATCAATCTTTCTTTTAATCAAATAACTATATATCAATCAGATGCTTAAAAAATAATCGGATATTTATCGTCGTAAAAAAGCCGTTAGCGAACACATTGCAATATTTACGCATCGATACGCCTACATGTCCCAACGACCGATGGGAAGAAATAAACACTTCGTCACCGAGACTGGCAAGTACCATTCGCGAGAACTCTTTAGGGACCTATTACTTTTTACATTGCCGAGCCGAGACGCTCGACAACGAAGTAAAGGATCAACGTGCCATTTCGTACGGCCGCAGAAACTACTACACGATCATCTCCTTGATCTAAGATAAGGGGCCATTCGGGGAATGACGCTTTTTAATATTTGTCATAGTCACCGATTAGCCACACTCACGTTTCCGTTGCCGCCGATAAAGAAATTTACATGAGCTTATATTTCGTTCAATTCAACATCACAGCTTAATTTTATTTGACGTGAGACTTAATCTATTTGACTGTGTTTTTATTTATCTGATTTTATCCTCTCTTGTACATATCTTGAATCTTTCATTTAATATTATCTTTCATGTAGTGTTATCTTTTATTTCTATTCTTAGATATCTTTGCGTATGAAAATTATATCTCTGTTAGATCCGCCTATGCTTTTAACGTTAATAATTCAAATTCAACGTAGACAGTAATAGTCATATTTCGAGGATAGTACATCGACGGACATTTAAATCACATTCACGCACTGATAATTACTAAAGCAATTGTGATTTTATCTCTTACGACTGACACAAAAACTTGATATATGTATGATACACAGAAACCTTCGAAATCGAGAACGATAGTAAGTAATTGCATAGGCATCTTTTGGTGAACTGGATCCGAGGATCGTTCACGGATCTCGGATCTTTGTTACCGTGATTAACTGATCCTTTCTCTAATTAAACTCAAATCAACGTATGTGTAATCGAGCTTAAGAGCGATAGCGCATAATTAGACGAAAGCGAGAGATAACTGCAGTTAGTAGGATCGATGCCGTTATTTCCAAGTTGATTCGAGACTCGTTCTTAACGCGATTTAAGTTTTAACGGGATTAGCATTATAATAATAATTGATCGCTTTTCAATAATTATAAAATATATAAGACGCGGACGAAAATCATTTAATCCTTGAATTCGAATATAGAAGCCAGGTCGATAGTCAGCCGTATAAGCACTCGAGGTGCAAACCGGATACGTGCGATCCGTCCTCGGTTCATTACGGCATCGTAGTCGCTGTTAATCTGGCGTTACATCGTCCTCTCTAAACCAGCTCGCCGGATCCTAGGCCGAAACTTAGTGCACGGGTACAATGCCTCGAACCGGCGACCACGTATATCGTTTAAACACGACATAACGATATTGTGCGAGCGAAGTAAAGGGAGTTACTTTAACCTCCGCGGTTAAGCTAAAACGCCTTAGCGAGCCAAAAGAGAGGGGGCGGGAGGAATAGAGGAGGATAGCGACGGTAGAACGCGGGCGGTCTAATGTTACCGCATCCAGGAACGCCGCGATTTCTCACCCTTATCTTATCTGCCAACCTCCGCGCGTTCTCCGCCACCACCAACGACCCTTCGCTTTCTCTGTCGTCCGACGCGTTTCAACCGAGAGTCCCCAAACCTCCTATCCAAGCTCGAAGATAGATCCCTTACCTCCTCATACCTCCTTTGCCTCTCTCTCCCAGAAGGATAGAGAGGACGAACGAACTTAAATTCGCTTCTCGGGCTTTTAATTCCACGGATTGACGCGGAATTTCGAGTACAGCCACTCGCACCAACACTACCGTTCTCTTTTTCACTCGCGACCATCACCTTCGCTCGTCTGCTCGTCTATTTGACTCTTTCGAGTCCCCGACCCGTCCTGCAGCCACGAGAAGAGTGGTGGCGAGTCGGAGCGAGCTGGAAAATCTGCGCTATCGATCGGCACTGTCCGCGACTTGGTCGGAATTACGACCGTCGATCGAGCGAGCGAGCAAACGAAGACATGAGAGGAACGGCTATCACCGCAGCGACTAGGAAACTTCGCGTCTTCGCCTCCCTCCATAAGACCTGTCTTCCGCCACATCCCCCTTCCCGCTTTCTCAACCGTCCGCGGGACGAATGGCCGTCTCATTTCCGGTTTCTGAGGAACGATCCTTCCTTTGGTCGGCAACGCGCGAAGCCTCTGCTATCACTGGCGAGTATCCATCGTTAATCCGGAAAGACTACGGGAAGTGGGTTTCCATGAATCTTTCAGATTTTCCGCGACCTCGGGATATTTCCTGAGCTATGCCGGGATAAGTAAATCTTGGGGAAAATTCGATTAAATATATATGATGAGAATATTATATTATATTACGGCTCTATATGCGGCTGTGCATGTCAATATTTAATATCAAGTCAAGAAAATATGAACGGTATCTCTCTCTGTCGTTATAAAAATCTGTCATTATAGATTTATTTTATTAATTCAGCCTAATTTTAAATAGAAATATTAAGGATAGAATTTGTAAGAAAATGGCATTGCGATAAATGACATAATAAGTAAATAATATTTTTTTTAGTGATAACTATTTGCAATCATTAAATAGTGTTTTAATTAATAATTATAATAATTCTATAACCCCGTTATTAAAATAATTGTTGCAAAATAGTATATTTATACGGTTATCCTAAGTCTACGGGAATATAACTTTGAAACACAGCTCTGGTTTGCGATACGGTATAAACGAAGCGTGTTACCGCGATGTCGTAATCTAGAACGATTAATAAAAGTTTCGCGAATATATAGCACAACACGCAGTAGCACGCCAACCGAATACACTTATAACACTAGTGTGAACTATTAAAAACGAACAGCACGTTAATTCAACGCAAGTTTCGGAATTAACGGCAACTCGTTGCACCGACGCGCAAAAATCTCAACCAAGGAAAGTTTAGTCCCCGTGTCAAAATTAGTTACGCGTTTGTAATTGATTTTGAAATTTCCGACAGTCGGCCCGGATTCGCGCGCATTCAACGCGGGTGCTTGAATGCATACGAGCGCGAAATGCACGAAACGGCGGTTTCCAGGCCGCCGAAAAGGACAGGTTTCCGCGAATATTCCTGGTTCTCGGACATAGTCCAAAAACGACAACGTCCGCTTGCATTATCGCCCCAAAATCGTTCTGCCGTACTTTCCGCATGTCACCGGAACGCGATGCTCGACCGACAAAAAAATTCGTCGACGCAATCGCACCTCGCCGCACAACCCGTTTTCACGGCCATTAAGCGCGTTCACGCGAACGTACGACATACTCGTCCGGCTACGGAGAACAGATCGGAAAAATTTTGCTCTACGTTGCGTACGTGGTAGAGACGAACATCGTGACCGGTAGATCAGGGGAAGAAGAGGGTGGGACGGCGGGAAGGGAGAACGATTTGGTAGCGTGCCGGGCAAATTGGCCCTGGAGCTTTTTGATTCGATCAATTTACCGGACACGCCGCGTATTTCGCCCTCTCTGGCTCTCCTTTTCTCCCTCGCACGCACGCTCGCTGCTTCTCCTTCCTGTTTCATTCAGCAGGATGCAGTACTGCTCAAAATGAAATGCCGAGAATTTATCAATCTCTACCTTCCACCAAAAGCATTCTGCACGTGGATGTCGATTCCCAATTATATAATCCTGGAACAATCGAAAGAGAGAAAGAGAGAGGGAGGGGGAGAGAGAGAGAGAGAGAGAGAGAAAGAGAGAGACGAGCTGCTGTGTATTTTCGCTCATTTAAGCGAATATTTTTAGCTTTGTTATTTGAATCTGCTATTCATCTATTTATATAATTAATACAATTTATACAATTAATATCCTGAAATGGAGATAAGATACGGCTTATTGAGTCATCTGAAAATAACAAAAATATATATGTATATATATATATATATAAATAAATAAAAAAATATATATATACAATATTAAATATATATATATGTATATTAATAAATTTTATATATATGTATATAGACCCAAATATATTCAGGATATTAGTTTGATATTCTCCAACTTTGATTATATTTATAGTCATATATAATTGCAGTAATTATATGCTAGAATAATTTATAACTTTATATGCACTCTCATTAAGGATTAAATATTATTATATTAATGATTGAAATTTGCAAATGAGGGAAATATAATGAAGATAAATTTAGGTACATTTTAATCAAAATTTGATATTTTCACATATGCCAAATTTCTGTATATTATTTTGAAGATTTTATTGCAATTTAGATTTTAGTGCAATTATATTTTATAATACATATATAATTATATATTAAATAATTCTATTAATAATATAAAAGGAAGAAAAATCCTGTCATATACTAGTTTTGTCAATCTTTGCTCCAAAGCTGATATAATTAAATTTTAATAGCCATTTACATTATACATGTGCAATATTGGAGAAGTATTTTTCGCATCGAATGCTCATTTTAATTTTGATCTTATCGTGCTATTTGTAATGCGTTTCTATATTAAATTTACTAGAATTTTTATTTATCGCGCTGTATTGACTTGTAAAGGCGGTAGAAAATTTCCTTAGGCCCACGATCAAACGCGACCGTGCTCGTGCATGAAATGTGTATCGCCTAAGGAAATAACATTTCTCCTTATCGACGCGCAACATCAAAAGTGTGACGTGTGTACGTGGCCTCTTTACTTTTCGCTGACAAATTCCGTGCGAGTCTCTCGGCGGCTATGAAATCGGACGAGAAAAAGACGCGGCAGTAGTGTACGTACTGGCGAAGTGGGTTTTGTAGACACACACAATTTGTCAAACTGCCGCGCGGCGCACAATGAACCGTGTATTTTCCCAACAGATTTTCCGCTGCAACGGAATTCAGGCCAACGTTGTCACGCTTCTAATTCCCGCCGCGTGGCACGTCCTTCTCATCATATAACCAACGTCTTCGTGTTTCGTCTTCTTCGGTTTTGTTTCCGTGTTTGGTACTCTTGTCGCACATATAAACACACACACACTCTCTTTCTTTGATCGCAATGCCTTCGCACTGTTGTTTGCATAGTTTATTCGCGAGTAAAGTACCATTTGAAAATCAGCATCGGGGAGAGTGCGCTCGTCATACGTCTACACATACATATAGGTTTACATGCATGTATACAATGTCATTTAGAGAGAAAATTACCATACATCTTTTTTAAATTTAAATACTTATAAAACCAAATTATTTCCAGTGTATAAAAAATATTATCAATAAAAAAATTTAATCCTTTTTACTTAATCATTTAATGCATTTAGAAGTTAGAAAGATACACGGTAATTCCGGACTATTCTTTATTCTGAATTGAAATACACGCACGCGCAATCACGTGAAAACGGGGCTTTGACTATGTAGGTACATCCGATTCCCCCGGTACTCGTTTCTACCTATTTACGCAGCCTCGCTTCATTTAGTTCCTTCGCGGTTCGTCCATCTGCCTGTCGATCGATTTTCGCGTTTCCTCCGCGCATGTATGTGTATGCGTGTGTGCGGGTAAGATCCAATATCGATAGGATTACGTATAGGAACGCAGCACTTTGGTGACGTCGACATTTGTGATCCGTGAAAAATCTCGGTTTAAAGTGCACAAGCACGTAATCTTATAGAATGTCGAAGATAGTATCCCCCATTTTTTATCTTCACTCTAATTCGATTTAAATCACAGTGATGCAAAATTTGTTATTTGCAATCATTTTGTGAATTGCACGAAACCGTATGTGCCATTATATGATATGACTTATTCGTTATTGCGGAATAAATGCTTTAAACGTAATTAATAATTTTAATAATAGGTTTGTACCACTCTCGGATACTTGCTCTATCAGCTTCAGTGATAATTCTATTGTGAACTGTAATGTAATACACTCATTTTTATTCGATATGTTTTACTCACTATTTTTACATGTCACATTTCCACATTAAATTCCACATTGAAAAAATTGAGCTTAAAATGTCAAGAGACCAAAATGTTTACTGATCATGACGCTCGCAAAAGCGGCCGTTTATTCTTTCGAGTTCGATTAAAAGTTTCCTTCCGCATCCGCAGATCTCAGGAAACCTTGCAGTTTATATAGAGATTCTTTGACAAACGTTGCAGCAGCGCGGTCAAACTGCACGTTTCTGTGTAATTAACGTTCGCGAAATAAAATCGGAAAGCACGCTCTTCGTTCTTCTAGAGCCGTTTTTCAAGCTTTACGCCGGGCATTCGATTACAACAAATTACCGCCACTTTCCATCTTACCGCTAAATGTTCGAAATTTTCCAATGTTATATTTTATAAAATGTTCTTGAGAAATATACGATATTTTGCGGCACTTGCATCTTGTTAATTAAAGATGCAAATGCTGTTTATTTAAAAAGATCTTTTATGTTCTAAGCTGAACATTTATTACAAACTTTTACGCCGATTAATTATTCCAAGAAATAATCTTTATTTGTACCGTTTTGTTGAATATCTTTTGTAATGTATATCGCGTTCTTTAGAAGAGCCACTTGAACGAAAAGATGCACAATTAATTAGGAGATCTAATATAAAAGAAGCAGGAAGGAAGTAATATAAATTTTCGATAATTTTCTTTTTGCAATGTTTTGCGCAAATTGTAGTGAAATTATTTATCTCGTTATAATCTCACGCAAGTTTTTTTTCATTTATTTCTTTTTCTTTGAACTTTTAAAGATAGACTTTCCGCTTGACCAATGTCGTTATCCAATAATCGTCGTTGTAAGAGAACGCTACAGAGGGTATGCTGGTCCTAATGGAAGGAGAAAATCATTTTTCGTTTCGCACGCCTTCTTTTCCCCATAAGAATCGATCCTCGTCGACGCAGGACGCGATCGCGAATCTCCCCCTTTTTTACGGTGCATGGCGACACGTCCGGGAAACATTGGGAGTGAGACGCGAAAGATATTTTTTCGCGCCATCCACCTCGGCGAAACACTGGCCAATTTAACGGAATAGCTCGTACGTGATCCGCAGATAAAGAACTTTGACGTCTTCCGCTGGAAACTTTTTTATGTTCGTGAAGACGTGGCTTTCGATACCACTACACGGGAGTCCAAATACTCAAGATCTGGATACTTGTGCAAAGCCTTCTCGCGTGTTTGTTTAATCGCCTCTTCTCGTCGCCCACTCGATTCAGATACAGGATAGGCGTTAACGCGTGCGAATTCATCATTATAACTTGTCCAAGTTCACATCGCCTATTTGAAATGTTTTCATGAATATCAAAATATTATCATTATATGTACATATCAACCTCTCACTCTCTCCGCTCCTAAGTCTTCTCGACGATTGGTTCACGTTTAAGTACAACATATGTACTCATTCTCAGTGTAGCCACTTGCCAGTTATTTTATCAATAATTTGTCCATATAACTGTTGAAAAATACATTTGAAGATTATTAATATATTATTTATATATAGATTATTAATATATATTAATAATTATATTAATTAATTATTATATTAATTATTATATTAATAGATATAATCATTTTTAATGTGCTATCAATACAATAATATTACGTATAATTATACATACATACATACATATTTAAAATATCTATTAGACACTGTCTCTCTCTCTCTCTCTCTCTCTCTCTCTCTCTCTCTCTCTCTCTCTCTCTCTCTCTCTCTCTCTCTCTCTCTCTCTCTTTCTCTCAGTAAAAGTGTCTTTTTGCATAATTTTTTAAATTAGTTACTCGAATGCGGCATTTTACACATTCCATCGCATTTCCAAAATGCGCGATGAACGAAGAGCATTCTACATATTAAGACCGTAATTTAGAAATGGAGTCTCCGCGTGATAAAACGTTGTAAACGGCTTTTAGAGCTCCGTCGACCTCAGACATCTTCCGCTTTTCCGCAAGGTGAACCGATTGCGGGAGTGCAAGTGGAAAGCGGTGAGGAAGAAATGGGGGGGGGGGGAGAAGACTTGGGTATCTTAACCTTCGATTTTTGAGCTGTAGAAGAGAAGCTCGCCGCGTTTGTCGGCACCACTTGAGCAGCTCGTTGAGGAGAACGGCGGCGTTTCAAGACCGAGAGAGTCTCGCACAAACGCGGTTTCGGTTCCCAACTTCTCTCTATCTCTTCTCCGCGTTGCTCTCCATCGACTTAGTCCATCCTTCTCTCTTCCTCCCTCTTCGATGTTTCCTGATAAAAGCGCGCGCGGCGTACGAAGATGCTCGTCGAGCAAAGGAACGCCTCGGGCTAGGAAAAGGAAGACGTCGTTCATCCTACGATCCTCCACAAGAACGTCTATCCTTTGTGTGTACAGCATCGATTGTCCATCGGTGTTTGCCCACCCGTGTACGTATATCCTGTCTCCCGCAAGTAACCTCGCGCCCTCCGATGCACGACTCGAACCTCACGATCGATCGATTTTCCCCGTGGCCCCGAGAACGAGATACCATAGAATTCGAAGCGACTCTCGAGCACTCGGTCTGGCGGCATTCCTCCCTTTCTCCGTCCTTTGGCCGTTCTACCTCTCTCCTTTCGAGACTTCCCTACTCGAGAACGCTTAGGGGAAAGGCTCGTCTTTCGAATACGAGTTTGAAGTAAAGTTTTACGGTCCAAGTTAGGCTCCCGCGCCGGCAGGAAGGAAGGAAAGGGGTTGGCAGCGAGAGATGTTCGAAGCGACGAAGGGGATATAGGGTAGTGAGGGGTCAAAGAAGTGGAGAAACCGAGTAAAGGCAGGAGGAGGTAAATTTCGCGGCGGGCGGCAAGCGCACGCGGGCTGCAACTTCGCTCGTAAATTCGATATTCAAAACAGGAAGTGAACAATGCCCCTTATACACTTCGCCACCCGTGCGGCGAGTCCACTTCGCGCCAGTGAGTATTAGAGACGCGATCCCTGAGAAAATTGGACGATTAATGACTCCGCTGTTAGTTGCATTGGTGCATTAATGATCAACCTAATTATTCATTTTCCGTAACTTGCCGCTGGGCTCCTACGCACTATCATTTCTCGTCGCATTGTGATTGATACTAATTAAAAGTAAATGAAATGCAAAAAGCAAAGGATATGATTTCTGAATTTCTCTATATTCAGATTAAATTCATCGAAATCATGATACTTCGATGAATGGAATATTAAATATTTCACTATATGTGTGTGAGTGTGTATTTTATTACACGTATAATATCATTTTTTAAGCAAAGGATTATTTCTTCATTTTTTCTTTAATATTTTTTTTTTACATTATTTATTATATGATAAAATATTAATAAATTGTTTTTTTATTTTATGTCATTAATTATGTTTAATTATGTTCGTTGAATATTGTAACATGTCATATAGTATTCGTTATCGGCAAGGATGAACATCGGCGAAACATCGTGCGCATTGTTAAATATGCTACATTTGTGGGATGAGCAAGAGGGGGATAAGCCGCAATGGAGAAGTCCATAGCCGATTAATAATTCTCCTGGTCGTTCCCTCTGGTGCTCGAACACTCCAACAGTAATATCCTGCGGACGTAACGTTCGATTTATCGGCAATGGAGCAGTACGAAACGTATGCGCGCAGCTCGTAGCTAGAGCTACCAAATTTAATTTCGCATTTCGACGAATTAAAATTCAAACGATCGAACGATTGACTGTATTTGCATACCGTTGGTATTTATTAACCGGGTCGCGGACCGGTCCAAGCTCTGTCTGTTGCTCCTCTATCTCTCTCTTTTTCCCTTTCCATCTCTCTAATTCTCTCTCTCTCTCTCTCTCTCTCTCTCTCTCGTGTGTGTGTGTGTGTGTGTGTTAGTCTCTTGCCATCTGAGTCTTTCCCCTGTCGCCGCTTTCCTCACTCTGGCATTTGCTCGCTCGCTCTCTCATCCCGGCATGTATAAAAATGAAAATGGATCGTACAACGCGCCAAATGGCCAAGTGGATTTATGCCGGAAGAGGCAAAAATTTTCATTTTTCCGTCGCAAACTGTATGCCTCGTCCGTTCGCCAGTGGTGCGCCTCTCGAGTTTTCAGACGATATTTCCTGGTATCTAACAGAAAGAAAGGGAAGAATAAACGCCGTGTTTGCAAGGCGACGTAAGCGCAATTTGCGAATGCGTGAACGCATTTGTTTGACGAACGGTTTGTAAGCGATTATCCATCTATCTGCAGTTTACGTACCTTACATGGCACGCAGTCATTCTTCCAATCACTCTTTGATCGACGAGATTGGCTCGGATTCGCTCACGTATGAATTTTTGATAAATGCACCGTCGGCACGTGGTCGAAACGCAACGCGAAAAATATAAGAGGCCGCCGGTTTTATTCGGAACCGGCGCGTTTGCTTTACGACTCTCCTGTGAATGGGAAAAACGCACTCGCAGAATTCCGTTTTCCATTCCACGATGTTGAAACACAGAATATCGTGAAACGAAAAGCGCAGCTCCACTATCGTTTCCTCTGTCTCCCTGAGCTATATTTATTGTTTAGATGTAGACAGTGACGGACAGTGTACCAATCAGTTTAACGGAACGTTTTTGACATATCGCGGCACTTAGATGTGACAGTAAAACGTGGAGATTACAACGGAGATGTTAAACGTGAAGTTTGAACAATAATATGACATATTTTACTTGACATTAAAAAAGCACGTTTAATTAAATTTTTTTATATATTATTTATTTTTTTTTTATTTTTAGATTGGTTATATATTTATAACATAAATAGGTAGCATTAATAACTGAAAATATAACGAAGTAATTATTTTATATGAGCAGTTTATTATCTTCTCTTTACAATTTCGTCATTATACATAAATTTTACTTTCGAAATAGATTTGTAGTTAAATACCGATAAGTGAATTATTAGATGGAATAAGAGTAAGAGAAGAAAATGACAGCAAACAACGGGTGCGAACGGACAGAAGTTGAAAGAAGAAAGAGAAAGAACGAGATTGTGAAGAGAGAGACGAGTCGTTCAATTAGAAGACCCTAGGCGACACGATCGAATGCGAGAATTCAATTTCCTCGGTCTTTCAATCATTTCGAGTGCGCAAGGTCCCTCAAGCTTCCTCCCTCGCACCCGCCTTCTTTCACCCTGTCCTAGTCCCATCTTGGCTCCTGGCTGGCTCTCGCTTCGTTATCCTTGCGAACGGCGTACCATTTTTCCAGCAACCCGTCTTTTCTTCCGTGATCCAACCACATCCTCAAAAATCCTCTTCGACTTCTCGCCCTCGCCCACTTCGTAACCTCTTATAACTTATAAAGTCATCAAAATCTAGCAGGAAGATAATTTCTCTAATGCGGCTTACACGGATTTTCCGTCAACGAAAAGTGAAACGATCACTTGAACACGTATAAGTGCACGGAATCACGTGAACGACTCGACGTCTTCGTTTAACCACTATGCTTTCGAAGTTCGGGAAATTTACTTCTGTAAAAAAGCATTGTAAACGAAAATATTAATTACGCTACTATAACGTAACCGGTCAATTATTCCTGTCAGTCAGATTGAAGCAGACTGATGTAATTGATAAGCATCAGGTATATATTTGAATAAGTTTATAGCCGTGAGAATAATTTTACATCATTGTCCCTCGTAACGTCGGAGACTATACTTGAAAGTTTACTGTTGATCTTCTGCGTTCTGAGGTGCGATCTGTATCAGTCGAATTTATCGTGCTTCTGGGACTTTCGCGAGGGAAGTTCCGAGCTCGTTAGCACGATCCACATTACCTCATTACATTGGACCGAGTTTAGTACGCATAGTCTACGTGTAGAATATCTAAGTTATCGTCTTATAGTCTCTATCAAATAAATAATTAAAGATCGTAGGCATAAGACTATTCTCTATATTACACTAGTTTACTTTGAAATATTGTAACTTATATTCTTTCTCTCTCTTTCTATATATATACAATTTAGCAATAGTAAAATTGGTAAAAGTTTTCATATTGAATAATAGATGTAAACAATGTTTATATTATAAATATAATTATATTTTTAGTAAAATAATTTACAAAAGATAATAAAAATATTTTATATATGCATACATGCAATAAAATATAAAATATAAATAATTCTTCAAATATTATTCCATGTATGATCATAAATATACTTTTGTATATTAAGCAGAAATATTTGTAACTAATTTTAATAATATTTAATTTAAACAATTTGATATAAATAATTTTCTGATTTTTTGTTGCAAAATGTAATAAAATATAAGTTACAATATATGTCCTGAGAGAAGAAAAAGAAAATAAGATAAATATTAGTTTAAAATATTCTTTGTCCGCCTACGGTTTTCAATTAAAAAGCGACCGTTGCTTTCTGCCACTCGTTTAATAACATTATATACAAGCTTGGCACGCTTGGTTCATATACACCGATGCGATGACAGCAGTTGTTTTCTATCCTCTCTGTAGGGAATGTAACGATACGTAAAGGGGATCCGCCTTTAGCTCACCTGCTATATGTTGGACTCAGGCGCGTGTAATGAAACACGCGTCCTCGGAGATTGCCATCCCCTGGGATGTCTTGAAATGGCATATTATCGTCACGATAGTAGTCCAACGCTGGAGTTCGTAACGCGGCACAAGCCTCGTTCTATTTTATTTTTCGCCCGCCGGATACCGTTTACTCCGTCCCGCTGTACTCGGATACTCTTGACTTAACTCTAGCCATCGCGCAGGCTTCTTTGGAAAACGCATCGAGAGTGGCCTTGTTTTCCGACCGCTTTGATCTCGCCAAACGCAATCTGCACGTTTGCACGACGCGACGCAGCCGGGTAAATGAAAAATAACTAAAACTAAACTAAAGGGAGAATGGAAATGAGGTTGTGAACCGCACGGCAAAAGGGCAGAGTTAGATAATAATGGGTTTTACGCTATCTCCTGCGAATAAAGAATAGAGAGATAGACTAATGTAATAAAAATATTTGATAATACTCTTCCTTGATAACCTCGTCAAAAAAAGTGAAGAGAAAAATCGCAATATTAAACGCTGTGTATGTTACAGTCAAAAGTTATATTATATAATGTCAACTGGGAAAATATTAATGCTAAATATAAATTCTCGTCTCAGAATCGCATTATAGAGGTGTCAATCGATCGAGAAGATGGGTTGTTTATCTGCATCTCCACAAAGGAATGGCGGGATTGTGCATTTGTTGGTTCGCGAACGACGCTGCACCAAGCTGAACTCAACGCGAGTACAAACAACTTCTCGAAGGTAGGATCTTGCGGTATGTTTCGTATATCCGCTGGGAAATCTATCGGCGCGTAAATAAGTCCTGGTTATAAGAGCGGCAGCGTCGATCGATCGTCGACATAATTTCGTTTTCTATCCGGTTTAGCTCGGCGATCTCTCGCGATGCTTTCGCGCCCACATGCCGGCGATTGTTGGTGGTGTTGGTGATCGTGATGGTGCTCATAGTGGTAGTGCGAGAGAACGTCGCTGCGCGCAAATTGGCGGATCTATGTCGCGGCGAATTGAACGAGTTTCATTCGCTTCTCCTTGTCCGCGGAATACTTTTGCGAGTGAAACGCGATGCGGTGGCGGCGGCGGCGGGAGCGACGACGACGACGACGACGACCGTGCGCACGGTCGTCTAATTTCGAAAGCAATAGTATGCAAATCCGGTGGCAACTTTGTGACGGCCACAATTAGCGTTATAAAACGAACGTCGCTTTCTCTCACACCGTCCTACCTCTCTCTCTTTTTCTCTTTCTCTCTCTCTCTCTCTCTCTCTCTCTCTCTCTCTCTCTCTCTCTCTCTCTCTTTCCCGACATGGGAATTCTGGGGGATACGGCGAAAAATTATTTCGTGAAATCAGTAAGCATTAACTGCGAGCGCAATGCGTAGCCGACCGTGCACGCTCTCTCCCTCTTTCCTCCTAGATTTCAATAACCCGCTTCTCTGTTTACATTGTATACCGCAGAAACTGCATCGCGCTGGAAGTTGAAAAAAATGTAATAACCTCGCATCGACGGGAGCATCGCTGGAATTTCGCGTTTCCGCCGATCTTTCGGCTGTTTTTTCTCCCTGGAATGTGACGAATTCCTTTTTCCAATGCGAATAGAATTTCTGTTTTCTCGGAGTTGCAAATTCCGTGAACCACGCGTCGATAAACGAAAATTTCTCCGCTCTTCTGCCCTTTGCTCGAGCCGACCCTGTATGTACGACTGACGGATTACTGTGAGTGGATGTCCGAAGGACGAACCTTCTGACAACCGGAAACGACGCAGCGAAGAACAGTAATGCTGATCCTTGAGAAAGCACTTCCGTAGCTGTTCGGTGTGACAGCGTGGAATGCGTTTTCGTCCCCGAAGACTATTCGTTCTGCCATTTCGGAGGCGACGAGATGTATGTTCTCAACGAGAACTGTTTTGACGGAATCGGAAATACGCTGGCTTAAGTGTACGAGGGAATTTTATAACCTTATTTGCGTGACGATGTAATTTTTAATATCACGCGGACACGCACAACCCCGATATTCTTCTTCTTCGCGTGCGAAAAATGTCTTCAAGAATTTAGAAAAGACATATGTGGAGGGTGAGCACTCCGGAAGAAAAATTCAAGGAGAGCGTCAGCTGCATATTCTAGCGCATATTTTTGCTAAATCATAGGAATAAGTTTTCATTTAATAGAATCTCTAGGTAATTTAGACGTTTCCTCCGACGTAAATAATAAAACGCAAACTTTGAACGTACTTTTCAACGGTAACAATTAGATATCTCACAGATTTGTTCAGCAGTGACGGTGATAAAGTTGGCGCGGAACGAGAAGCAGGAAAACGAAATAGCGAAGTGGAAAGATGGTGAGTAAGTGCTGCAGGTGGGGTTCGTCGGGTTTGAAACTGCGAGGAAGTCGTAGTAAGCAAGAGAGGACCGGCTCCACACTATTTCCACGTATAGCCGGCTCATCAATCATCAGAGTTTAGAGTCGGACACGTAATTTCCGGGGCGTGGGATTCGTTCGACGCTCGCGTCCGTTCAACCGCGTCTCCGATTGGCTTCTAGAGTCTAACCGGGCCACGCGATTGGCTACAACTCCGCACCGCTATGATTTATGAGCCGCGATGCGTTCGTTAATATTGCCGTTGATCGGTTTAGACGAACGAACCGGCAACCATCCAGTCCGAAGAGACACAGTTCAACTGCGACGTACTTGTCGAACTGAGTTATGTCTGAGCATTACGTCATTTCCGTGGGATACATACGTCGTTTTTAGTTAGCCTAATCTCTCGTTGTTCCCTTCTAAAATGCGTCGCGGTAACGGACTTCAAAACTGCTATCCGATATTACAAAAATTAAATAATAAAATATTAAAATAATTAAAGCTATAATTAGGTGACTAACTTAATCTTCTAGTAAAGTCTTGAAACGCGAACAAATCGACTAATTCACAAAAGAACAGATCTTTATAACTTGTCTCACAAAGCCTGTGAAGATTAATAACTATGTATTGATCTTTAGCGATAATCAATCGTATGAGAAGACGCCGGATAGTCTTAATAGAATTCAGCTATTATTCCCTGCAAATGGTAAATGTCGAATGTCGAATTAAACGAGTGCCGACTTTTGTCGATATAATGTACGATAACCGTTATTATTAGAAAGTAGGACAGACAGATAATTCTACTTAAATGTAGTGTTAACATTATTGGAATATTGAAAAGAAAATAATCTTGGAATAAATTTCTTAATAATATTTGGCGATTATTTGTTGTAAAGGTCAAACGTATTTTATCGTTTTTATTGTACTTTAACGTTTATCTCAATTAAATTTTATTAAATTTTACTTTAGAATTGTTTTACTCTTTTATAAAATTATTGGATATATTACAAGACGTTACGTTACACATTCAATAATTCTGAAAGATTATATAGTTAAAGAATATAGCAATGGTGCTGATGCGGACACAAAGACAGTCATCTTTTCCTTTAACGACATTCGTATTTGTTCAGCCGCTGCGAAGGATGCCATTTCGTTTCACGAAGGCAAACATTTACTCTTGTTCCCGGGGTTCTCTCCTTAGCCGATTCCGTGCAGAGGGTCGACCTCTCCCGAATTTTTATCCCGTTTTTCTCCCACGATACACAAGCGGCTTATAATAAATTCGTTCGAAATATTTTATATTGCTCAGCTTACAGCGTGAACGCGTTTAATACTTAATATTAAAATACTCCTGATGTGTGGAATATAATAATAAAAGTTAGAAGAATTTTTTTTATCGTTTATATTTAATTTCTATATGAATCAAAACCACATTATGCAAATGCTAGTAAGCTCTTTCCATATTTGTGTAAAAGCGTTATATTACCTTTAAAATACGAGAGTAAATACTAGGTAAACTATCGCAGTGAACGAATTAAATTGAAAGTTTTAATGATGCAAATACGCAGGCGCACGCGTTCCGAGGTGGATATGTAAGAGCAATTCTACATTTGACGATGTGTAATTTCATAGACTTCTGTTAATACTGGATTTCTATTTGTCGTGTAAAATAACATACTTGAGAAGAGAAATGTCAGAATCATATAACGTAAATCTGACGAAATTTAATGAGATAGCATCACCGAGACGAAGAAAATAATTCGTGATGATGCAAACGACTATATTTTTCATGTTATATGAAGAGCACATATGGAAAATTGCGAGTACGTATATTCACACTATATCTTATATGTATATCTAGACGATGTATGTAGGTAGTTCATGTTACTTACATTACATCATTGAAAAATTGTTTTGCCTCTCTTTGTTATATACTTAGCTTATTAATTCTCGCTATTGATTCGCAAAATATATAATATTTTTATATTGTTATTCTTTATATTATCTATAATCATTTAATTATTATATGATTATAATAGCTGAAAGTTAGTAAAATCTATATAGTAAAATCTATATAGTTAGTAAAAAAATCTATATAGTTATATACAGTATAAATATTATTTAAATACAAAAGCACCGGTAGAAATTATATATTATTTATTATATCATTAATTATTATTAAAATATATACATACATACATCTTTTATATTATTTGTAAAATTATATATTACTATTATCACTATTCGTTTCTCATTAAAATCTAGATTTGTTGAACATTTTCGATAATATTACATGTCGTGATGTTACATCGGCGTGATTATCGTGATGGCAATTTAAGAAATCGTTCGTAAAAATTAATCAGCTGACGGACTGCCGGTAAATTTATCGCGCGGAATCGGCACCGCGCTCGTAAAACAGACCCCGACGGGGTAGTTAAGTGCGTCATAAGTGTACGCGTCGCGGTGAGGAGGGGCGGTGGAGTACATTCGTGGACGAGAGAGGTGAAGCGCGGGTGGGAAGAGGTCGGAGGGCTTCCAGAATGGAATCACAATCTCTTAACCAGAGGGTGGAAACGTAGCGAGCAGGTAAGGTGCGAAGTAAAGGCGGTTACGACTCGATCTCCCTTGTTACGACGGGAAATGATTATTCACCCTCTTGCGTCCCGCTCCCGCCGCGCCGCCGTTACGTGGCCCGTCTGACGTTGAACGAACGTTTCCACTTAAAGACGTTACCGGCTTTATCGCGCGCGCCAACTACGACGCGAATTGCTCGAATGACGGACGCCAGAGGTGGATTATCGGTCGGCACCTCGCAGACGTAATTCCGCAATTGACACGGTTGCGTTTGACAAAGAATGGCTGACGCGTTCCGATGAGAATCGGTTCCGATAATTACCGTTCCGTTATGTACCTATCTATCGAGCGTTTAATGGCACGCAGCAAGATATTAGACACGGAGATACTATCGAACATTTGACAGAAGATTATCACTTTTTATTGCGGTTTCTTTTGCGCGGTATCAAGTTCAATCATCGGCTTGTCGAGTGCGATATTGAATTTAATGTCTATTTCAATCCGCAAATATCAATTTGTATACCTGAGAAAAAAACTGAACGAGTTACAATTAAATCATAACGGCTGTGGTATTTTTTGCAAAATTCTCTAGTTGAAGGTCATGTCGTTTTTTTTTCACAATGCAAAATGTATTTGATAGCACATAATCTTCTGATTTAAACATTGCTAACAAAACAACGATACAAATGATAGCGAGCGCGCGTGTATCCTGCTAAGTACATCCCAAGGAGCTCAAGGAGCATCGCGTTTATTATTTATTGTCCAATCTTACAAGCGTGGAATCGTCTTCCTGTTCCCGGTTCCTCAGAGCCAATCTCTCATCCATCAGCTTAACTTGCGAGCTATACTTGCACCGCGGAACATCGGGATGTCATCCGGTTCCACTCCGTGACTGCTTCTCACTGTCCCGTTTACTATTTCGCTCATATTATAAACTAGTTTGAACCGTTTGCGAACTAACAACGTTATCTATCGAGCGTATCTCAACGGCGTTACGGGACCGCAGTTCGAAACAGTTTCGACTTTGATATACTAGGTATCCTGGCCTTTGGGTTACATCGGCGAGATCTCACTCACTCGCTTTTTCGTTCGCGCGTAAGCTCGTTCGCGCCCGAGGTGTCCATTCTCGTAATTTCGTTTCAAAGTACGCGTCTACGAATGCTGATGAACATTCGGGATTTGCTATTTGCGTGATTGATAGAACCGAAAACAGTCGCGAAATTCCGAACTATGAACAGCGCATAAAATCTATTGCAATTACTCAATGGGATAACAATGATGAGAAAATTATTTCTGGAAGCGATTTTATAGTAAAATAATTTATTGCATTTTGTAAATAACAGCATCAATTTGTTGTTTTTCCCAAAATATTTCATCTAATTTTTTGTCAAATGTTTTACACAAACATTTTAGAAACTTTACAATAGGAAATTAATATAATATGAATACAATTAACTCGTGTAATATAAATTCTACGTAATAAAAGTTCGATATAGTAAAAGTTTGTTTTTTATTAAATAATATTTTTACAATTTTTAAGCTTAAGAAATAGCTCTCGGAGATTCAATGTTACTACGAACAGGTTAATCGGACGGGATTGAACGAGACGTAGAAGTTTTGCACATGAATCGGTGAATACGTAGCAGTAATACGATATGATAAGTTTCTCAAAATAAAATAAAACGACTCTTATGTACACTTTCGAAACTTTTTCTCGAGATTTGCGCGTGTACACTCGCAGTTCGTTATAGATATAACAGAACGTGGGGGAGTATTGTCTAACCACTAAGCTGTAGACACTTGAGCCTAAGTTAAATATATTGGCCAATTAAATCATACCGCTATTAACTGAAAACCATATTTTGTAAAGCACTGCCTATAGTTTAACCGCGTATGCTGAAACTCTTCTTCAGGAAGCGTGCTCGCGATTATCAAAACACGTCATGTGAGGAAGTTTTATACGAATATCCCATCAACCGTTAATGGTAGTTAATAATTCCTTAATCGCTTATGTCACCAACGCGAAGAGACGGAGTAAGTTTCGCTGAGTTACGATCTTCCGCGTCAATTTGATCGACGTCGCTTACATTAAGCCACCTGTTACTAACGGAAACTACGGCAGATTGCCCAAACTGACCATCAAATGGTCTGCATGTATCGATGATAAGAGTACTGACTATGGGACAAATGATTGTTAGTGAGTATTCTTTCTGGTAATTTCCGTGTCAACGAATCTTTCGCCTTCTTTATACGCGAATTATGACACTATGCCTTTTTTGTGTCTAAAATCTTTTCTCTGATAACGTTGTTGAGAAAATTACAACTTCTAGGCTGGAAACAATGTATTTTTACCGTTAAATTTATCAGCATAAGAAAAAAAAACGCGAAATTTATTTGTTTGTTTACAACGAATATTTTGCAAAACGTTGCTGGCATATTGCCTGTGTAAATTTCAACTGTGCAACGCGCAATAATTCTGAAATACACTGGGCAAATTTATCTTCTCTGATTACTTTGTCGGCACATACGATTAAAATTGAAGTAGAATGGCGAGTACATTATTATATATGTCCCATGAGGATCTTTATGAAAGTGAAGCTGCTTCCGCGATACCATTTTACAGGAATATTAACATCCGGTTTCGTGCAACATATAAATTTTGCAAATGACGATATTAACGCTCATCGATAAAATCGATAAAATTAAATCACGTTATTTGTACAATATTATGAAGTTAAAGCAAATGTATTCAACCTTATAATTGCATGCAAACAAGGGAATTGATTATATAACCTGGTCTAATGAACAAAAATATTATACATTTTTTATAACATTTATAAATTATACGTATGCTACATGTAATTATATGTATTTTTTCATGGCCTCAAGAAAAAGTTTTTATTCGGAGCGATGATTTATAGATTAAAGGATTTATTTGTTATTGTTGTAACACGGTATGAAACTAATACTAGCGGACCAGGAGATCATACATTTCGAACTAAAGCGCATTCCGAATAGCATAAAAAAAGCATATCGCGTGATTTCTGCGGGGAATACCGGTATAGATATTTTTCACGCTTGTATACATTTCTTTTGAAAGATCATGGCTTTTCTGCGTCGAGAATTTTTACGAGTAGCTTTTATGGAGAATTCAAGCTTTGCTCGATCTTGTCAAAGGTACTTTACAATCGCCGCCGTTGACCGTAGGATGAGTTATTTATGGGCGCGACGGTCTGGTTTCACAGTGATGCCAAATTTAATCGCAATTTCAAATTAGTCGGGACATCCATTCGGGAAGATCGATCGTCATTTTGGCAGCTACCGGTGGTGCTCACGCAATCTCGGATAACAAGTCGACCGAGCGTTAAAGTTTTTAATGGCTCGTCGCCTTATCACCGTGCTATTCGTTTGGAAAGAGCACGGGCAAGAACCGGCGAGAAAGTGAACGGGAGTATGAGAAGGTGGCAGAATGGGGAGGGCGGAATCCCTTTTCTTCTATTTCGGGCTGTCTACTTCTCCTGAGAAAATAGCGTCGCTTAAGAGGATCCGGCTAGGTTTTCATAATGGCCGCGTATCCAATCCCGTGTACCCACCCACTACAATTCTCGCATTTTGCCCCGCTTCCACCCCCATCCCCCAACGTTCCCGCTACGTCCGGGATGTACGGAGAAGCGTAGTGCTTACCCTTGGAGCGCCGATAAACTTTCAAAGTGTGCCACTTTATCGTTTCGTCTCATTATCGGGACAATGAGAGAGATTGCATTTCACTAACTAAGCGGGAAGCGAGCGAGAGGAAGAACTCTCTCTCTCGCCTACACGACGAGGATAGCTTTGAAAGTCTTTCGCTTTCGCCTCTCCTCTCATCTCTCCTCTCCGTAAGCCTCTGTCTTATGTCGGCCGATAAGATGTATTGCTCCCGTTGCTGAAGCGAAAACTATATACGCGCGCTGTAAGTTTTTACGTGTACTTCGGAAATCCATACGTCTTACTATCGATCCCGGTAGTCCACGAACGTCATTCGCAACGAGTGGTAATTCGAACAACCGCGCTAACTTATTTAACATGGATTATTTTAAAATGAATCTCACGTCGGACCTTGTCGATACGGCGATTGTTAGATGTTACGACTGTCTGAAAGATGTTAATTAGAAGGATCGGGAACTAGTGAGACGACACATCGCATCGCCACGCCAAAACCCCGTTTAACGGCGAACAGGATAGGACGAGAAGGTAAACCGCGATTGCGAAAGTCAGGACCTCCATATTGATTAGCGGTTGCGAAGGCTCTTGCCTGTTTGTCCTGGCTTACCCTCCGTAACACCGTTAGCTCCAAAGTCTGCTCTTGTCGACGATGAGACTGTGTCCGGTTTGCCGATTGACTAATGAGATTGTCAGCGGTGATTAACTATAACTATGCGTGACACAAAGGAGAGAGAAATTGTTTGTTATACAGTCATTAAAGAGGAAGGAAGAAAGACAAAAAGTAGGAACGATTGCCTTTTTACGTCAAGTAGTGTAGTTTCGACGAGACCGAAGCGAAGTGTTTGCGGACGCAACTTGGAAATAAATTGCATCGTTTAGTATTTGATCCAATTTGTTCAACTTTGAAAGGCTATTCATAAAATACGAATGCATGAAGTGGAATTTTCTCCGTCATCTCTCATAAAGTAGATGCCCGGAATAGGATGCTAAGAATTGTTCGTCTAAGTCGCTTGACCGATAAAATATTGAACGACACAAGCATGCAAGAACGCGGCGGGCTAGTTTGATAAACAGCAAGGTCTCGTGTCGCCCGCGAGATCCTGGAGCAATGCGACAAGAGCTTTCGAAAATACCAACGGACGATGCACTCGAGAGAGGAAATAATTGTTACGTATTCTGTTATATGCATATAATGGCCGTGATGTATGATGCAAGATATACAGAGCGCTTCAGCGACAATGACTGTAAAGGCCGTAATTCTGCTGTATCGCGGTGGTCAATGTACAATTAGTTGCTTTGTTGGAATGTACAATCGCGGTCGGAATTCGGGCCAGTATTGCGTGTTTGTTACGCGTTTTACTCAATCGCGACACGTATTCGCTTTACACGCTATACACGCTATCGGTTCGGTTGCGATGAAAATTTGATCCCATAATTAGCAAATACCCTGTAGAGGATCGAAATTACAAATTTATTTGCACGATGCGCGAAATGACTTTAATCGTTAACGCAGTTAACGCATCCGGTGTGCGTTACCATCGTTATATTGTGCAGTTTCGTAATAATTATAACGATAATATTAATATTTTCGTCAGTGTACATAGGCCGACCGCGCCGACCGCGAACAAGCCGCGCGAATTGGCAATTAGCGCGTCATTAATATTGTCACGTAGGGCTTACTAACGCTACGACTCAACTTTCGAAGCGAAGCGAATGCGAGGTGGTTGTTACGTTATCAATCGATGCCTGCAAACGACTGCATTTCAGTTTCACGGGGGTGCAAATTTTCTTTGCTTGCGCCTGCAAATTACTAAACTCTCGTAAAGAGGTCATATAATATTTTAACCCCCTCTCGGATTTATATCTCTCGAATATTTTTCTAAAAAGTATTGTATCTTGCTGATGGGTTATTTCTACACAACTATAGAAAATTCAGAAATATTCCGGAAATTTTTGAATGGATTATAATTTGAGATCTAAATTGTCGTTGTATGTCGGAAAAGATATAGAACACAATGTATTTATAAATAATAATAATTAACGTTTAAAATAAGTGAACAAAATTAACTGAAAGATATGACAAATGTCACATTTTACCACAGTTAACCATTTATAAAACGACTTTACAATATTAGCTTATATGTTTGAGATTTGTGAGCGTACACGACGTTTGGTTGTCTCGCCTAAATCTACTCGGTGTTCTCGATTGTATACAGAATCACGCGAGCGGGACGAGATCCCTTATTTCATCCAGTTCGTATCTCGTATCTGCAAGGGCGCAGGCGTTCAATCCGCGCCGGGAAAAGGAGATTTCAAGAAGTTTCGTCCGAGATTGGATACATGGCATCGCGTTACCTTACACTCCTCGCTTCTATGAATTCCGGCGCGCTATACTGCCGACATTTCTCCTTTTTTTTTCCTCCAAGAGAGTCACGCGGCGGCGTTTTGTAAGCCATCGTGGAGAACGAACGCAGATGTTACGCTATTGTGTGGCGTGCCGCCGATGGTTGGCGTGACTTCCGGCGGAGGCACTGAGCGCCGGAAACCAATCGTAGCCTCTACCAGACCGAATCATCTGCGCTTCTGCGGTCAAGCAATCCACGTGCCGTCGAGCTTCTCTCGGTATTCGTTAACAGCACATCTAGATAAAGACGAGCCGGGATATCGACTGCTCCTACCCCTTGTAACTCACGAGATAGAACTCGCCAATTCTTAGGAACAAAGTCACATCAAAATGCGCGCAAAATATTATAATTTGTATCCTGCATCTGCAGAAGAAAACTTGATTTGTATAATTTCATTTATTTATGCATTAGATGTGTTATGCCATACATTAAGACATTAAGGTATTAATTAATAAAAAAGAAATTAAAAGGCTTATGCGCTTACTTTTATAAAAATATGTAAACATATTTCTCTTTGCGAATTGGCCCTCTAATTTTTCCATTTAATTTGTCGACCTTTTAGTATATACGCTATAATTTCTTTACATAAAAAGATTACAAAACATTACAGGAAGTATTCATTTTTCAAGTTTTTTTTTATTTTGCGTGTATATTATTGTGAATTTTAATGGGCAAAAAAAATACGATAATAGTTGAGTATCTAAAAATTGAATAATAAGAAAGTGCATGACATAGAAATTCCAAAGTATCGATATGACTTCAAATAGAATGGGCAGTATAGCATACTTAAAATAGAAGAAAAAAATGAAATTTTACCATTATTAGCACGAAAAATATATTTTTATAAAAAAATTTTAATTTTTTTTCTTTTATTGATATTAATGCTTTGCTGTTTTTATTAAGAAAATAATTTTAAAGCTATCTAGAAATTTTATTATATGAATAGATACATATAGGAAATCCATATATGTGTAAACTATTGTTCACATTATATGCGAATTGCTAGCAAGAGATTGTTGCTCAATCTTTCTTGAATATTGGACATTCGATCATACAAGTCGTCATTTATCGTTATCGTCAACCACCTGGGATTCTCTTGCCATTGTTCTTCCGGGCATAAATCCGCCATAGCCTTGTGATATTCTTATATCGTTGCAACGAGGTATCGAACTACACATTGGGATATTGAGATGAAGGGAGAACAAAAATGAGCGACAAACGAGATGAAGTGAGATAGAAAGAAGGAGAAAAGCGATCGACGGACGAAAGGCATCCGACGTTCCGAGGGTGGATTATCGGTTTTGTTTGCCCGGAGGGCCGTCATCGAGTATCGATATTCGCAATCCCGCGGAGCCTGCCGTCGAGCTGATGCAAAAATCAATGAACCAATAACCGAGGTGGAGTCTCGTCTGCTGTGCTTATGTGTATGGCATGCAAGCGCGCATACATGTGCGCTGCTTGTTAGCCCGGAATCCACGAAGGGCTCTTTCAAGACTGATGAGCGAGGGACAGTAATAAGAAAAAATTGGAAAAAATTCTTTCTCTTTGTTTAAAATAGCATCGCTTCTGCAGTACGAAAGAATGGCAATTTGCAGTCTGCAAACTTGCCATGTGAGGAAGATTTACCGTATCTCAACGATATTTATTAATAATACAATATATGTTAACACGTCTGTTATTAATTATCAGTAATATTAAATTTAATTTATTCGCGAAATTAATATCATTTTACTGATATCCAAATAATGAGATCATTAAGAGAGTCTCACTTTTATTGAAGGTAATATTAAAAATTTGTAGTAAGGGGGAATTTTTGATAAAGTTAAGATTAAATTATGATACTAACAAGCCAATTTTTGGATACATTTTGTTATATAATTTTGTTCAAATAGTTAAAAGATATATAAAAAAATGTATAAGAGAAATGAGATAAAGAGAAAGATGGATTTATCGGAATCGACGAATTTACGAGACAGTTCGTTGTCGTCATCAGCAAGGATGCGTAATAATGCGAAATCCAGGAAATAAAAGCTCGTGCATTTTCTTCGTTCGATGCCGCGGCACTGAGCGGATCGGACAAATCGATGGATTAAGTGAACAGGCAGAAGAGTCAGAAAGGGGTTGTACAATCGCGGCGCACACTAAATCCCAGCAACAAAAAATTCACGATCGGTATAAATCTTTCAAAGTGTTCCGACGATGTATGATGGGCCAAGCCGAGAAATTGGGACGTTAGTTGTTATCTCCGTCTGAAACAAATTCATTTGAATTCTCTCGTCTATTCTTCTATCGGACCATCACTCGAGAAAAATTAAAACTCGATGTTGTGCCTGGGACAGACGCACTCTCGGGACAAATTCACTTTTTTGTTTACACGACTGCTGTAACAAATCGAAAGAATTGTCAACCTGGCGGAATTCAATTTTTTTTTATAATGGACACTGTAAAAGCCTGGGATTTTGAGTGTCTAGATATAGCATGTCTCTATCTCTCTCTACATTCGATCGAAACCCATTACGAATTAATTCCGCTCTTGTCGTCGCGATATAATGCGATATAAAAAAGTTCTTTATTAGGTTCATCATGAAAGCATTGCACTAATGTACACGATGTTCGTGTTAGGATAACATTATGTTATATCGCGTGGAGAATATTGCCGCGAAGGTATTCCAGCCACTGATGCAACTAGTGCACGGGGTGCGCGTCAGCAATCTCGTCATAAAACGATCAGCATTTTTCCGTGGGAGCTTGGCCCAGTGAAAGCACGCGGATTAAAATTCAAAAGCTTCCGGCGCGTCAGAGATCGCTTTAAATTTGCGAAGTTTCGCGGTGTCGGCGTCCAACTTTTCGACGATGGATCCGTCCCGAAAAAGGCGGGTGAAGAGAGGCGGAGAGGAGGCGATTGTGGCGAAAATAGCATCGAGCCTCGGCACAAATATTCACCGAACGCTAAATATAAAGAGAACTTCAAAATTGCACAAAAATCCCCGGATTCCGCGAGATTGGCTTGAAACTTTGTGCACGACGCTCGGAATTTTCGTTGTGAAAAAGTAAACGATTAATTTTCTCCCTGTGTGCGCGATACGATTACGTTATGTTTACTCCGAAATGTTTCGCGAATATAATCACGAGATCTGAATAGTCTTTTCCGCTAGTTGCTTTCGATAAAATAGCAATGTCTAATTTCACGCACTAACGAATAAAATGGATTTTATTCACACAAAAAGCTTCCTTTCTCGACTACGTGAATATCGTTTTCACGTTAAGTTTTAAAATATCGTGCATTAAAAAATTTGTATATAATAATATTTTTTATATGATAATACTGAAGCCTTTTCCAACACAGGGCTGAAAGGTTTCACGATGTTCGCTCGAATTACGCGGTTAAATGTTCCGGAGCTGATCGTCAATCCGTGGAAATCGCGAAAGAATGTAATACGACATAGACGCATACTGAGCATTATCCGTCCTCTTAAATCCAAACCTACCTGAAAAACGCCATCACGGAGGAACGACGCGATATCTGAGGACGACCTCTCTTGTCTGCCGAAAAAAGATTGCTAGCATTTCGTTTTGTCCGGATTTGCTTCCACGTCCGAGAAACCAATTTTCCGCAGGCCTCTCCATCCTTATTCCTCTTTTAAAACGCTTTGGCGGAACGCGCTGCCGGAGGAAAAGAGGAAACCGATGTTCGACTTCGAAGAAAGGGATGGAAGAAAAGTACATTTACTAGAAGAGAAGAAAACACATCAGTTTCAATTCTTACGAATAAATCGACGAGTTATTTTAGCGAGGATTTAGCGACCACGCGAGCGAACGTTATGTTTAATCGGGACCATTATAACTCGGCCAAGTTATTACAAGCCGAGGCTATTAAGAACTTTTGTGTTAATCCGTAAAAACTGTCGTGCCTCGCTGAGCGGCGAACCATTCTCTTCTGTGAAATTTCAGAACAACAAAGCACAAGCTATTTGAGATTGCTCGCCCGTAATTATGAAGATACCAATCTCTACATTTAGTCGCAGCGTAAAATCGTGGGTGAATTTGCGTTAAAGGGACGAAATATCGTACTCGGCAAAATGTGAAAACGACTATTCTTAATAACGCCAAAAAAAGGAAAAGAGAGAGAGAGATAGAAAGAGATGGCTCTATGGATTCTCTCTATGGATTCTCGTTTACCGAAAAAAAACGTTCGTAGGCAGTGCAAAGGCGTGGTATTCTATCCGATGCTAACGTATAAAATTCGAATCGTGCCTGTCCTAGTTTCAACGGAAATCGTAATTTCGTGCCGGTAACATTATTCGCGAAGAAGCAAGTCCATAAGGAAGTGCCGGCAGATGCATGAGGTGGAATTCATTACGTGAGACCAGCCTTAGCTTATAACCGTAAAACTGGAGATTCTCACGTGCTATTTTATCGATCCGTAGCGTTTTACAGAAGTACATCGGTCAAGATGGTTGCCTGCTTTCTGAAAAGTAATTCCGCACGGAAGAGCTCGTCCGCATTTAATTACATGCTCGATGCCTCCGCTAAGACTGATACGATCATTTATTATACTACTATAAACTGACCATACATGTGTATACCGGTGAGAGCGCACGCAAATATATGTAATATAACCGCTTGATTATTCTATAATTCTTAAGTATTTATCATTTTCTTAATTCTAAATTTGACAATATATTAAATCTTTGTGATTGCTGATATATAGTTAATAATATATGATTCAAAAGTCTTAACTTTTATATCTCACATTTATATATTTCGTTTGATTTGTAATTACAATTTTTGATTATTTTATAAACGGCATATTTTCCAGAGAAATTATGCTATTTCTTTTTTCGGAAAAAAAAGAAAAGGAAAGAAATTTTTTATCAATTCGAAATACTTCTTTTTAAGCTCTGTAATCCTCATTAGAAACATAGCAATGCTGTAATGTCGCGGAGGAGAATATTTGATTGCGAGGGAACATCGCGGATCGAGAATGAGCTCTAAAACAAGGCGGTGATACGTCACGTCGGGGTTGTCGCCCGGATTTAAACCGGCATCAATTATTCCGGAATACCAAGCCGATTTTCAATGGAGCGTGATATCGACCCGGTCTGCCGCGTTGCGCGGATAGATACGTAGTACATCGCGTCCGTGATATAGGCCAGGGTACAGTCGCCTAACGAAGAAACAATGGATATTTTGGCGTTAACCCGCAAAAACCGCAGCGACCCCTCTTCGTCTCCGCCGCCATCGTCGCAGTTATCGACGACGCGTTTCGGTAGCTTTTGGTGACACTTTTTTCGTTAGTCCCGCACCGCTGTGCCGCGGGTCCGTGTTTCGTTAAACAAAAAAATAGAACACGGCAGGAGTATCGCAGCAGGGATTCGCGCAGGCTGCCGTGGATGTTTATCAATTTTTGCGGGAATCGCCTGCCATGTGTTGTTTCAACGTAGGCAACCTTGATTTCGTTCTGGCATTTCCATTTGCGCGTTCTCTCGTAATACAGCGGGAGCATCGAAATAGAGAAAGACAGAAACAGACAGAGAGAGACAGACAGACAGACAGAGAGAAAGGGAGAGATAGAGGATGGGAAGGAGGGAGGAGAAGAGAGGAGAGAGAAATATGCTGTACCGATATGTCAGACAACACTATATCATTCTCTATCAGTTTGGTGCTACGACGCAGCTTATGTATTACGATTGCATATGTACTATTCCGGAATAGTCGAAATTCCATTATGCTTGTCAGCTCTGTTTGATGAAAACGCGTTTGAAGAATAATTGACAAGTCTCGGGATATGGTTTGGCTGTAATATGTCAGCCGCGGCATTCGCGTTGTATTATATATCAGCTTCGCTATGTTGCTTTTGTCCTTGATTTGGCTATGCATCTGTTTCAACCTGATGTAATTTAAAATTAAATTAAATCCCTCAATGAGTGATTATTTAAAAAATAATCTTAAAAATACAACTTTTTTTTACTAAATAAAAATATTACTTTCGCTTACTTTTGCGCTCCAAATATCAAATAAAGTTTAAATTTACGATCATTGTTGAATATATTGAAAATGAATTATTTAATATATTTTTCTTAAGAAAATAAAATAAAATAGAAATATTATAACATTATTAATAAATAATTACCAATTACGCTAGATGACTGTTTCAATTTATGACAGTATTATAATGAAAAACCTTGAGAAAATTAAAATTGATAATTATACACAAAATAGTTTTATGTGTTTAATTTTTAAAAGACATAATTACACATTGCTTTACATGACCATAAAACAAATCCATACATATTGTATATGATTTGTTCTTGCTTCGTTCTTGCTTCGTTTTACTTCTACGAATTTATTCATTACGTTTATTCAGAACGACAATCGCAAAGTCGCAATGCGAAAATTAGCGTCTTTTAACGATATAACATGATTTTAGATGTGCACATTTGTGTAACACTTTTGTGTCATAGTTGTGCGTAACACCTTCGTGAAGTGCACATAACGCAGCCGTTAATTTACGAGTAATGTTATGCTTCGCAGGCGTTAAACGTCGCGTGAGTCTCGTTTTGTCGCGTTATTTAATTAAATCTTCTATTCAGACTGCTGTTGCATCACGTTCCAGTTCACGGCTCAACACTTTAATTCGCTCCTGTTTTTACTCAATACAAGTACAATTTAACGATAAATGGCTAAAAATAATAATTTAGAGAAAATATATAAATAAATATATTAAATATATTAGATGTATAAATGTATTATATATATTACAAAAATATTACAAAAATATTTTTCGAATTGAGAAAGAAATCATTATATTCACTTTTCACTTTAAGTTAAAAACTTTTTTGCACAAGTGTATGTAGCAAGAAATATATCGCAAGAGTATTTCAAAGAGGCGCTAAAATTCGAATACAGAAAGTGCAAGAAATACTATATATTTTAAGTATTAATAACATACAATTCCGCAAAAGGAACGTGCATTACACGAATTTTGCCCGCGATGAGAGAAGAAAAATGGCCTATTTACTAAAGGAGGAATCCACAAGAGAAGGAATCCACTCGTTTCTCTCGTGGATAAAAGAACCGTGTTAACGAGGTAGATGGCCGACGCCTTCTCTTATCTCGCGCGAATGTCGAGCGAGCGCTGATGAATTCGGGCCCGGTTGCGTTGTCTCGCGTAGCAAAAGGACGAAGAAATATTAGAGAGGTTGAGATATTTGGACGAAATTATTTGCACGAAAATTCCGTTTGAAATGCATAAAGAAATTTTCCTGAATTCGCTCGTTTATTCCAAGAGTTTGCGTGAACCGGCCATAAAGTTGTACTTCAGGTGACATTCCATGCATTAAAAACCACACGGTTTCATCTCGTTTCCCCAAAACACTTAACATGAAATTTCATCCTATCTCTCTATCACGTTTTATTTTATCTTTGCCTCACATTTATTAGACAAGCGAGAAGATACGCGCGGGATCTCCCAATTATCGGCACGACCTTTCCCCTGTCGCAAATTAACGGCAAGTTGGCGGCGGCGACTACGAGTTTGACCGCGCGCGCAAGCATCGAATGGTTGTGCGATAGTTATCCGGGTAACTTTGCCGAATGACTTTGATAACTGCCGTCATTAAGGCGAGTATCTTCTTATTGGCCATATCCTTCGGCGGTTGTCATGACGGCATATGTCGGATATTAGTGTAATTGGTATCTCGGAACAAATTTAGCTATTGGTTTATACTCGAACTGGGTATAACGAACACGTGCACGCATCTCACTAAAATCAATAAATGATACTAACGTGTATTTGTGATTCTTTGATACGATAAGAGCCAATAAGATATAATAATGTCATTATTCACTTACATATACATACATATATCTTACATATACATTACACATTTTTTTGAAAATATAAAAATTTATTATTTTGAATATAATAAAGAATTATTTCACAATTATTACAGTAAATTATTATAGCATTAGAATTTCGTGAAAAAATGTATTTAATTCATATCTCACTGATCTAATGGGCTGTCTGGAAAGTTGTCGAACAAGAAACTATACGACAAGTAATATCTCAATCTTCTTGCACTCTTGTCATAATCGAAAAACGTTAGTTGTATAAAGGTGTGTATGCACGTCAGATAAACTTTCAAAGTTTGACAGTGATTCAATTGCCTTATAAGCTATCGTTCGATACGTCATTCGTTCATACGCTCACTATTAATTTCCGAGACATGCTACATAATCATATACCTACGAGCGGAGGCACGGTTCACGTGACCAAGCGAATTAGCTGTCCGTAGTTGTGTCGCGCGATTCGCGCGTCGCGCGAGGTTCACGTGACTGAGCGAATTAGCTGTTTGTCATTATATCGCGCGATTTGCGTCGCACGCCCGCGCGGCTCACGTGACTGAGCAGCTGTTTGCTGTCACGATGCGCGATTCGCACGCCTCTGCTCGTAGATCGCCGGTATCTCTGGTAAGAAGATGTATAAATGTAGCAGATCAAAGGAATTTTGCATCATTGATTAACATAATTTTGACAAATGTAATTACAAATGCAATATTTTAAATATTTTGTGTGAATATTTCCATACAATTATAGAAAAAAAAACTCACAATCCAATCCAAATCATCTTAATAGATTTCTAAATACATACATATTTTAGTTTATTACGTACTAATTACTTATTAGTCTTACATACTAGCAATTATATACTATATTTCTACAATTTCATGTAAAAATAGATTTATATTTTGCATTGTTCAAAAATCAATATTCAGCCGAATTCATGAAAGGATTCTGAATGAAAGGACAATTAACTCTCAAATAACGTTCAATAGGAATATGTGTTCATAAATTCTGTTTTCGGACGATTAAAAAGATTATGCAAATTATAGGTACGTAACATCGGGTTCAAATTCCTTTCAGCACTCCCTATTCGCGAATCTTTATTGCGCCCTACAAAATGTGATACGTCTCATCGCCGTGTAGCCAGAGGGAATTCTATTACATGTTGAAAATGTTCCAGGTCCCGTTTTACCCCGGAGGAAGGAGCAGGAACGTGCAAAGCGGAGAGAGACAGGGAGAGAGAGAGAGAGAGAGCATTGAGAAAAGAAAGGAAGGCGAAGTTTTCTCAGCAGCGGCAGCAGCAGTAGCAGCTATAGCAGGTACGTAACGTAAAAATTTAAGACTATCAGGCCAGCTAGTGCCGTTCCCCTAACAAT
This sequence comes from Lasius fuliginosus, assembly GCA_949152495.1. Classification (NCBI taxonomy): domain Eukaryota; kingdom Metazoa; phylum Arthropoda; class Insecta; order Hymenoptera; family Formicidae; genus Lasius; species Lasius fuliginosus. The sequence continues at coordinate 8,164,525 of OX424448.1, forward strand.
AGCGACATCGGTATTTAGCCTCGGGGTAGAATGTATATTTTTCTCTTGCGAGCGGAATCATTCGGAAAACGATGGCGGGACGGCCGTCAAGTGAGACGAAGAACCGTGGATAAAGAGAAGAGCGCGAAGGGGTAGGAGGGAGGTGAGCAGGAGAGAAACCGTGGGGACGATGAAACGCGCCATGGAAAAATAAGAATTTCAAATCCAATTTTCCGAGGCATATTTAATAGGCATCCCTCCGCCGCCCGCCATCGCGGCCGCCATCACCGTCGACCCGATTTGTGAGCACCCTTTCCGTCGCTCCGTCCATCGTCTACGGTGGAGTTTGCCACCTCTAGAGTCCTTCTCCGCCGCCGAGAAAATGAATAATTGAAGAATACATTAAATTAGGTGGAGGGACGCGGGAATGCGAAGAGAGAAGGGAAGGATTTACCGGTAGTAACTTTTCCGCCAGCTCTTACTCCGCTTTAGGTCGCGAATCACCGCTTGCGATTCGGGATGAATGCGCTCGGCGGATTACGAAAATCTCACAGATCCCGCTTTCGGATATATTTGCCTGTCCCGAAAATCTCAATGTTCATAATAGACTATTTCTCGATCGTTCCGCTATTACCCGCTTTAAAGCTGGGTTTATAAGCTAGGTAATAACGCACGAATGTAAACGCGGCGCAATCGATCGATAAGCAAAGAGAACGCTACGTGGCTGACTAAAGTTCGTGGAATTAACTGGATTCCCTGTTGAATACCTGTGACTTATAATTGCGCTGTATCTCGCTTTATGGCAACGCGTATTTCGAGATCGACATCGGACACGATTTATCTAGCTGTACTTGTAAGACGTCGAAAGATACCAAGGTGGATTTTCGTTGCAGCAGGAAAAGAACGGCTTAATGCCTCGAGCTTGACCGACGCTCCTGTGAGGGCTCAATGGTGACGTTAATCGGCTTTTCTAATAAGTGGCGTATTACTCGAAAGAGATAAATCGAGACAGAGAACACGACTATTCGTTTTGCTCTGCAAGGTTTGTTGCTCCAATTAGCTGCGATTCTTTGGCTGAAGACTTCAATCAATTTCGCAGAAGACTAGGTCACAGATGCTACCAATTACGTTCCGTCGGCGGTAACGCCATCTTTTTCTATCGTGTCCAGGAAGAAGTGGGGTAAATGATTTTTCTCTCCTTCGGGACCAATGGCGTGGACCGATCGAACGGACGAAAGCCATTTGACGACTTTACTCCAATAATTGTCGTGAGAGCTCGCGACCGTTACGACCTGGTAGTCAAGCATCTGACCCGTTTCTTCTCTCTCTCTCTCTCTCTCTCTCTCTCTCTCTCTCTCTCTCTCTCTCTTTCTGTCTACTCTTTTTGCAACAAGCGGCAATAATTTTCTCGACTCGATAAATCCAATACTGTGAAACGACGAATTACGGTAAAGGTGCCCTCGGAGCCGTTTAATGCCACTTTCGCGAACCGGTGAATCGTATTTGCTACTCCTCTACGGTGGAAAATACATTATTTAGTCGATCATATGCGAGCTTAATTGGTCGTGGTGTGCGTGCAATTAATCCCACGAGACTGCGCACAGAAATGTTATCGATACTCCTCGAAACACGCTGTCGTCCTTCGACTATATATACTTAGTCTCGCATGTAAGGTATTAGCGTTGGACGGAACTACCAGGTGGTTTTCCTTATAATTAATTATACGTGAAGCGAGTTTCTCGCTGCGACCTGCAGGGCTTCGTCCTGTCTTAGGTAATGAATGGTAGACGGCTTTAATCTCCTTTTGGAACCGCAATTTTTCCGAGGATTTTTTTTTTAACTCCATCGGCTGCGCACGCTCGTGAGAAAATTCTAGACCTCGTATTTTAGAAGTAGCCAGAAGATCAGTTTATGCCCTGCTATAAATTTGCAATCGACGTCTATGGACTTCGAACGTATGTACTTGAGCACACAAATTAGTTTCGAGATCCTCGAGCTGATCGAAATCCATAAAAACAATTATTTCGTCGATTCGTCGCATTTTTCTGAAAAGAACGTTTTCAATTTTTACGTCAACCTTTTACAGATTCATGTATAATGCAAAAGATGGGAAAACGTATAAATTTGTGCTTATGTAAAAAATTTTTTCTGTTGTTTTCACATTTTAAAAGTAGTATTTTAAACATTTAGTTGTTGAAAAGTTAATTAATAAAAAAGCAAAAAAATTAATAAAAAGTTAATAAAAAACAAGAGTAATAAAAAATAATAACAGAGTTATTATTTTTTATTAGAAGGATAACAAAAACAAACTTTTATTTATTCAAGAAACAGACGAACTATATCGTAAAGTACTGATTCTACTTCAATTTTAAAATTACAAATAAATATCGCTTTTGTCACTAATGTTCAAATTTAGATCAAACACTCGACAAACAACGAGTTGGTTTGCAAGATTTAGAAAATGTTTTTACGTTCGCGACAATTTCCGTTTTTGCTTTGCAGTCACTCTTTTCTGAATCTCGTTGAATAATGCAGCTGCATCAGACATAACGCGCGACACTGAGAGCTGACTATTTATAAAACAATGAATAATCATCGACGGTAACGATGTGTCTGGATGCGTAAAGCAATTACGCTGCAGGTTGTACAATTTATTTTAGTGCGCCGGTTCTGCGGTCGTTTCAGTCGGATCAAGCTCCAACTGTGCTATATAAATTCCAGTCCTTTCAGCTCATTCTTTTTAACGAATGTAAATGCGATATAACGTATGTATTTTTACTCGTGCATTTCTCGCGTTTTATCCTTATCTATTTGTTGTGAATTTCATTTGTTCGCGGTTTTTTCGAAAACATAACTAATTATCATTGTAAAGTTAATATAATGCTGAAGATATAAATAGAAGATAATATAAAATTAAGAATATAAAATAAATATTAAATGTACATTTATTAATTTTATTATTATAATATTTCATTGTTACACCTTAATTGTCGTTAAAATATCATTATAATATTTTATTTAATTTAATAACGTGTGGTTTGTATCATGAGTTTTCTCATAAGAATATTATTGCACTTTATAAGTTAGAGATTACATTGCAAAATCTCGAGTTGACTTGAAAGAATGGATCTGCGTTACGTTAATGGGATATTTATATAACTACATCTTTTTCGAGCGTTTTTCGCAAGTAGTTACGATCGCTTAACTGGAAATTGTCTAAACTGGCCGACGAGAAAGGCAAAATGTGAAGGAGGGGGGATAACTTAGAGAACATTCTTCTTTTCCAATTTTTTTTCTTTTTAGTACACATAGTGTGCGATAAATTCTCTTGACTCGGCTACGGTCATTAGCCGGCCTACGGCAAGCTGCATCATCAGCTAGTGTCAGTCGTATATCACGAAATTAAAACGCTGTCAAATAAACTGATTAAGTGTCCGCTTTTCGTCCGTATTGATCAAATACGCTCGTCCTTTTTGGAGGCAATTTTTATTTTGAGTCATTGTATGCGAAGGAATGCGAGAGCTCAGCGTTTTGATAAAATAAAAAGTCTACGGATCTCACTTTGCGCACTTTCACTTCTTCTTGCCGACGGTCTGATGCAACCGCTTTTTTTAAGGTGCAACCAACAGAAATGACTGATTTGCGTGGCACACGCCACGTTGCGCTCTCACGTTTTCTCGCTCGCTATTTTAAATATACGCGAGAGACGTTAAATGCGCCTCTAAAAAATAATGAGTTCATCGTGAGATGAATAAAGCGTCGAGCAACTATTAACATTTTAATAAGATTCGTTGATATTATTACTACTAACAGATTTATTTGCACGCGCGCGCGAATGCGAACAGACATATTATCAACAATTATATATACAATTAAAAGATAAGAAAATCTTTCATTTAAATTTTAATTTTTTAAAATTCTGACTTCTATGCCGTTTTCTCGAGAAATTTTATGAGATGTAATGGACCAAGCGCTACTTTTCCTGTTTCCCTCTAGGCAAGTTAAATTGTCGCATAAAAATTAAGTGTTTTAGCTTGCGATTTGAACTTGTATTACAATCAGTATGCGTCGCAATAATCGTAGCCGTAGCATCTAATGACCCACGAAAGCATGAGGCGACGAACGAGAACGGACTTCATTTTATGGCATCACGAAACTTTCAAAGTGGTGACCCAGAAACGCTTGTCGCTTTCACCCCAAGCTCTTCAGCTGCAAAAAAGAGAGAAGGGAGTGAACGAGAGTGAAAAAGAGTGAGAAAGTGGGGGGAGGGGGGGGGGGGGAAGAAAAAAAAGAGGAAGTATTCCGGCGTCCATCATAAGACATATAATGCGGCGCAAAAACGTATGATAAATTTTTCAATAGACGCGAAGAAAAGTTTCTAGCGTACGTGACTGGAACGCGAGAACCCGATATAATAATAAGCATCCCTATGTGCTGTTCTCTACCGGGTCACTTTCTGAGGATAAATATACTGAGGGAAAGAGGGAAAGAGGAGAAAGGGGGTAAAGTTAAACTAGCAACGGGTACATGTCGGAAAAAGAGATAGCAATTCTTATATGATGTTCTCTCTCTTCGCATTAAACCTGTATTATCGCCCGCTGAAACCACGAAAAATCCCACATAACGAAAGTAGGTTAGATAGTTACAAAACCGTTGCAAAAACCTAGAGCTAAATGGAAATAAAGACAAATTATTCTTTTCCATACAGAAATAATAACACGATGTATTTCGGTACATATATATAGTATATATGCTTAAATTCAAGATTGATAAGTTAATTAAATGAAATGTACGGATAAATGGTTTAATTTGATATAAACTATTTATAACATTATAATATGAGAGAGTAGAGAAAAGTAATCTCTTCGTATCTTATAACGTTTTACATTATGAGAGAAGTAAAAGGGATATCGTATATATGTATATATTGGGTATTTTTTTAATTTTTTTTTTTTTCTTTAGAAAGAATGTGTTAAAATGTTTTAAAAAACATGTAGTCGTTTATATTGTAATTCGTTTGTATTTTTATTTTTCTTCATATTTTTTAGATATACAAACTTTCATGTGATTTAAACTTAATCTAAACTTTAATTTTTGTGATGAATATATTTACAATATAATTACAATAAATTATGTAAAATTAAAAAAAACAATTTAAAACTACAAATTATGATCAATTAATTATCTAATATAGTCTAAACCAGTTAGATTAATAAGAATAAATATAGTTATCTAATGCTCTACGAATATCAAATATATACGAAGTTTCTTGAGAAAAGCAATTCTTGCACAGATTTTATTCATTTATTCGTGCATTGTAATAGTGACAAATAGCGACTGCAGAAATATCAAAACAAATGGCGAGTCTTCGAGTTCTGCGCGAATTTTACGGTCGCGATTTTAGGAGCTCGTTAACCGCTGAGAGAAAACTTATCACGCTCGCGCGGAAAAAGGGTGGTTGCAAAGTAAGGGGAGTTTAAAGAACGATCGCAAACCGACGCGAGGGCCGAACGACTCTGCAGAACGGACAAGACGACGTGGAGCAGATAGCAATGGCGACCATGTAAGAACGATCGTGCACGCTCTCGAATAAAATCGCAGATAGCAAACCCGTGTGCCCCGGGGAGGCGCCGATAACGCATATAAATGTTACCTGGTCATTTCCTTCAGCCATCGAGCCTCACGATTCTACGGTTAAACTACGGTAGAAATCGAAGAATATCGATGCATCTACGCGCGGAAATTGTAAAGGAAAGTTAGATAAAACGATTTGATAGAGTAAAACAGGATATCGAGCTTATTTGATTGGATAGTACTGCGAAGAACTTGTGAATTTTGTTTCTTAGACTGAAAGGAGACTTGCAGTGCTTAGATCGATACAATCTCGAACCGTTGCATCTCAAGAAGGAACACGGAATGGGCCCGTCATATTTTGAAAATAATATCTATGAAAAATACCCTTAAATAAATTTTTTATATGCTTTATTTTTATATCATTCGTCGGGCGTGAAATTAATTCGCTGAACATCGCTTAAGATTTCAGAGGGAGATATTAAAAAAGAAGGCTACCTGACGTATGTCATCCACGTGCCCGCTTCAGGGTTAAGATAGGGAAGAAACGCGCTTGCCCACCATAACATTATCAAAAAATCTTATCCCAGCGTAGTATCTTGACGCAGAAATACTGTCAAAATGTATGTATGTCGCGAAATTCTGACCTCATACAGCAAAATGTTAGATTAAATCGCGACGCGCGAAACAGTATGTAAATCATGTGCTCCGCAATTATGTACCATATACGAAGCGCACAGGGTAAGCCCTTAATGCGGCGTAGAAATAATAAAGGGACGGGCAAACATGCTGGTAAACGCGCGATGGAAGATGTTGCAGGTGCAACTCGTGAATCTAAACATGACCCGTAAAGTCCGCGCGCTCGCGCTTCCTTGTTTTTCCATAAATCATTCCTCGCGCGCGGATTCGACGTATCACCGCCGTCGACTACAGGCGGGCACGTTAACCGCACTCACACGCTCGCCCCGAGAATCGATCGACCTACAATAGCGGCGAACACGAACGTCCGGCGCTCAGACATCGAGGGAGGAAATGCGCGCTTTTGTCGTCGCCAGTAAAAAGGGGCGCACGCGCGTTCGTCGCGAATACGTACCGTGGAGAATTTACAAAATTGAACCGCTCGCCGCTAAATTTACCGTCGGCGTGAATTTTAATCCGTAATATCACAAGCTCACTACCTTCGTTTACCAGTGAAGCACGGTGCAAAGAGTTGATTTAACACGAAAAGAGTCGGGGATAGAAAAGTTCAATCGAGCAGATTACGTTGAGAAACTACTTCGCTGAACGATCCAGGAGTCTCGCGGGAGAGACTCAAAAGCGGACGAAATTTCGAGATTGCTTGGTGTGCTTTGTGTCAATGCCCAAGTCTTACAGTTTTGACAAAAAAATCTTTCTCGCTACAAGCAATATTGTCGAGGTCAAATTGAACATGCGCTCTTCGTTTCGAGTAAATGGTTGTGGTAAGAAATCGGTAAAAGGATGATTCTATAGCTAATTTAGAGAAACGTCAAAGAGTTCGAAAAAGTCCATCTTCGCGAAGCATCGTTAAGCATTTTTGTTCTCTCGTGCTTACCCTCGGATTACAGCCATAAAAAAGGTTCATCAACGACAACGAAGCATGAAAAATGGTTTTTCGCGTGAGTGGAGGAAAGCCTTATAATTTCACCGAAGCAGACAAAAATGACGCGTACCAACACGCTCAAGAGCTTCCATATAATTTGCTACCTTTTCATTTTTTCCAAGATGATTTTTTTTTTAGATGACAAGCGCAATATTTAATTTATAATGAGCAGAAATTTTGTCGTCCTGACGGAATACAATTTTCCACGTAATTACAAAAAGTACAAACCCCCAGCAAATGTTTTCCTTCACTCTTATCTCTTATCAAGTCTAATTGTCCTAATTTTGCAACTTTCGTATTTTTCAATAAACATTGCAGCAAAATTACTTTGTATCATTATCGCAAATAGCAATATCGTTATTTAAATGAATGCTCCGATATGCATTGTAAAAAATTTAAGAATCATTCCTTCTCTTGCTCATCACATTAACTTGCCTCGTTGATTAGTCTCTTCTTTATCCCTATCTTTGGCGTTTATTTCTCTCGAGTAATCACCTCCATGTATCGTTTAGTCCGCTCTGCCGTCTAGCAACGATTCTTTTTCTCTCGGGACGTCGAGCATTCCAACGGCGCGCCGTTTCCACCCGGAGATCGATAATCGAGACTTCTTGTGGGAACGGGTCTAGAACAAGGAGGTGAGATGAAATTATTCCGAGCCTCGGAGTCAAAAGTCCCCCGGGATATCCGCCGGCGAATTTCATATTTTTGCTTCTTATAGATGCCGGGCGTCGAAGTCTTCCAGAGGACCCTTCCGTGCCCAATCTTCTCGTAAAGAGAACCCTTCACCCCATTGCCCTCGTAAAGACCGTACCTAGGGGTGAAAAATAATCAGAGGAACCCGATAGAGCCGTAACTGCTTCTGATTTATATAAGCGTATACCCTCTTAAAGCGAAACGTGTCTACGTTTACAAATAGAGATAAATCGCGATAATTTTCTGGCGTCGATTATTAGCGTCATCATTAGCGTGAGATAATCGCGTGCATTAGTATTTCTAAAGAAATGGCAGTTTATTTTTTAATATGAAAAAGCAAGATGTGTTTGAGTTTGATATTTTTATTATTCATAGCTGTTTGAAAAAAGAGGTTAAGATACTTGATTGATAATTATTAACGTAAAATGACAAAACCGCTAAGAAAGAAACCGATGGAGATATACCTATAAAATGGACTAGCTCGCGAAAACGGAAGAGGATCCAATAGTAATTTATTTCCATGCATAAAAAGAAAAGGCAAAAAGCAACAAGAAACAGTAGACAATAAGGCAAACAGTTAAAAGGAAAGAGATGGATGTGTAATAGAAACGAGAAGAATGTGTGTAAAGGGGTAAGCAGGAAGAGACACTTCAGGAAATCGTACTAGAAGCTCGCCAGCGTTTTCATCCCGCTTTGGTGCACCACTAGTATTCCGAGAAGAGAGACGACAGCGCAAGAAAAATAAAGGCTTTCTCCTCCTCTCTCGGTACAGAATGCCGCTTCTTACATCCCACTCCTCGCTGTGAGTCGCGTTTCTTCTTACCACGACTTGCTTGCTTCTCGTCCGTACCGAGTTTTCTCTCTCCGCTCTCTTCCTCGATCTCTCTTATCGAGAATTATTAAAGGGAAAACACCCACGAAATCTGTTTTTGGCCGAGCGGCGAGGAAGCAGCTGAGGAGGAGATGGCGGCGGTAATTCGCGGATTCTCGTTGCTCGTGGTTCACGCCATCGCTCGCCGCGTAGTAGATAAAGATAAATGTCGCAAACGAAAGAAAATTACGTACTACGAGTGGCGGCGAGCGCACGACCTGCTGCTCGTGAAATTTTTAAGCCGCCCATAAATATTCTATTCATACTTTTACTCTACCGCCGCTGGATATAGCCGCGCGCCGGCTAAACGCGCCTGCAGCTGCCTCCGTTCGCTTGCGGGATTCGAAAAATACAACGGACGAAAGCGATTCGTGCAACGGATTTCGGAGCATTGGGGCGTGATCAAAGCCGCGTCAAGCCGAACGGAAATTTTCGGACGGATATATTCCATATATTGCACAGCGGGTGCCTTCAAATTTTGGAAGTTCGATAGCCGCCAGCACCATTATTACGTACAAATGGAAGTTCGGTGGAATCGCGGCTGGCCTGATTTGCCATGTTTTACACCGTACCTAACGAACTGGACAACAATCGATTTAACGCACGGTTTGCCTAATTGCGTATCGCGATCAAAGCGCGGAGCGCCGAAGCGCGAGACAACGTCGAAAATATGAAGATCTTTATGTGCAATATTATTATGGCGCGCGATTATCATTATCTCGTATGAAGGATTAATAATCTTAATTATTGACGCGTGTAATGTTTCTTAATCTAAACTTGATACCGAATATCTTTTTCTTTCGTTAATCGAATATTATTTTATTAAGAAAAATCATATATATATATGGGTATATAATTTTAAAAAGAACAACCAAAGTATTACAGCAAAATGAAGTGTTACGAAGAGAAAATGTAGAAAATAAAAAATAAGCTCTTTGCGAAACAAATTCGAGATTCTAATTTTCTGATATTCTCACTTGTTAAAAAATAATGAACTTTTAAGTAACACTCAGATCAAGAACTAATCTTCACTTTAACATGGTAGTTTCCATCATCAAACTTATAAACTTTATCTCGCGTTTTATTCTGAGTTTTTAAATGTTTAGCATTTGTTAATAATTTATTCCGAAACTAGCTAGTAAAATTGATATCTTATAAGTTGTATTGAATATTGTATTGAATACGTGATGCTCCGCCGAAGCTTGAAATCTTCATCTTTACTACTTTAGTATACACATAAGTTAGTATTTTATCTTTATAGCTATATCCAATCAAGTCTTCTATTCTATACTGATGGAAGCCATAAAATTTGAAATATTTTTAACATTAATAGAAGAAAATTGAAATACATTTGTACAAAATTATTTATCGAATTTTAATTATATAAAATTACTTATACCTACCATATTTTCTATTGTTGTGAGAAAATGAAACGCAATTTTTGCGCAGACAATAATTACGATAGACATGACCTACTTTTTTATGCTTAATGCTACTTACTTTTTATATGTCTTTATGCGCGAATTGATCTTAAATCCTGTATGCGTTATTTCAAAATAGATTCTCAAGAATAATGGAATGTCTTATACAGGATGATGGTGACTGATTTTATTATCAACACAATTTAATAATCATGTTTTGCATACTAATCGTTAGAATTTTTAATACATATTCTATTAACGCGATACGATTTAATACGGTGCTGTTTGTTGTACAATGTGGAAAACAGCGAGACGATTATCGCAACGAGAGGCTGTAACTTATCGATTTTCGATTTTAGCGTGCATGCGTCACTATGCGAAAATCGCTGAAAATCTGCACTCGGCCGGCCAATTATCGCAAAACATTACATTTTCGAGTCTGTACCAATTAATACCATCGTGCTTGGTTTTTCGGTCTGTTGCGTAACACGTCGCTGGGATAAATTAACGAGGATGAAGAAACTAGAATCAGTGTTGTTAAGCGTAACGTATTTTACGAATTATTCGAAACGTGGGCAAATAGTTCATTAACAGATGCATCCAAGGCATTTGTGATACTATCAAAAGATTAACGCGATAACAATGGATTATATAATGTCACAAAATACTGGGATTTCCGTGCTATTTAGACGGCATTATATAACGCGGCCCGACAGTATTCGCAATGATTCGTGTCGTACATGATCGGTGACGACGACGACGAAGATCGAGTCGTGTCGTCGTCAAAAAGAGTGGGCGAGAAAATATATATAGAAGAACGACGGGAAATAACATAAACGGGGGAAGTATATCGACGCGTTAATCGTCCTAAACAATATGTTCCGGCTATACGTTTGCCGCCGAATATGAAAAATAAATCGCGATAACAGCCGCGTCGATACGAGGTGCATACGAGGCGTTTATGTCATTTTAAAACGAGGCATCAAAATCAATCCGAATAGCTTGAAATGGGGACGGATTAAATTTACAAAATACAATTTTTCGTTGGAACGTTTCTAAAAGAGGGTACATTAGCTGGAAATTCACACCATCATTATATATAAAAAGATCTTTCGTTTAAATTTTATATCATTACTCTTGTGTGTCAAATTAGTTTATATAAAATCTTTGTTTATAAAATTCGGTTTATAGAAAGCTTTGCTAGTGAACGATTCAACGTATTTTCGTCGATTGTTTTATTTATATGATTTGTGACGGCATATTGGCAAAAAAAATAACAATTAAAATGTTATCAACAATTTAAATCTGAATAGTTTCCAGATAGTAAAATTCCATCTATATTAGCATTGACATAGCAATAGTTAAAAATTATTTTATTCAACCATTTAGAGAAAAAACGCACACATAACAATTTCCTACTATAAATACAAAAAAGTCAAAAAATTAATCTCCAATCAATGAAAAAATTGATCTTTCCTCTCATAATCTTTCTTCATTATTATTAATTGAAAAATTATAGATATGCAAACTTCTTTGTGTGGCTGATGAAAAAATAGCGAACAAAATGACTAGTTCTACTGTCAACGATATTGATCCAATAAGAAAAAGTGAGATACGATAAATGATGAGCGCGAGTAAAAAAGATGTAAGTAAAAAAGTAGTGGCCAATGGGAGCACGATAAGAATAGAGTACAAATTGGTTTAGATAAACGCGATAGATACGATCGCGATATAAAATCTTGGTGGGACTCAAGCCATATGACGTTCCGACGTTCTGCAGCTCGTACGTCCGTCCATGCGCATACTATTCTACTTCCGCAGCGATATTTCTCATCGATTTCTTTTCGCCGATGCATCTCGCCGTTGAAACACAAGGTGTTATTTTTTTCGTGCTTTTTTTGGCCGCGCGATCCACCTCCTTTTTTCTTCGTTGTATCCCATCTCTTATCTGGATCTGTATTTTTTCATTACTCTCGAAAGCTTCTACGAAACTAAGCTGCTTACTAACAAAATTAATAATGAGTCATATCCGCGTATAATTTAGTATCATATTTTTTTATATCATAGAGTATCTCCCCTCTTTAATTATTATAACATTCACGCATTAATAGTCATTGTATTTGTCTTGCTGTTTAACGCAACCTTTTAGTTACTGTATCGGTACATATTACGTGAAATACATTATTAAAATATTCAAATATAACAGATGACTTCTGATAGTTATAAATTATCGATTATAAGATACATAAATAAAATTTCACGTCCAAGGCATTTCTATATTGTATGAAGTTTCAAATGAAAATTATTAGATAATTACTCTGGAGAGAGAGAAACTTTTGAATATAATATTGAGCATTTTCAAAGATAGCTCTTATTGTTCCGAGTATTATGTGTGTGTGTGTGTGTGTGTGTGTGTGTGTGTGTGTGTGATAGTTTTTCTTTATTTTATTTTATACAATATTGCACAATTATATTTCTTGCGTGTCAAACATATCTCGATCTGTATTCCAGCGCGAATCAAGTGTAGTTATATCTCTTTTGTCGGTTTCTTTCCGCGCGTTGTTAAATGCAGCAGCTGAGCACAGGGAGAGGAAAATGGAAATGGAAACATGGAGAGAGAGGAAGAGAAAGAGAGAGACAGGTGCGCAATAACGTCGCGTTTGTGCGCGGTCGTAATTCCGGCTATATCAAGCGTCCCACCATGACGAGATAGGAGTGTCTGGATGAACAACGAGCCGGTAAGGAAGGGGATGAAAGGGAGCGAGGCAATACAAGCGGAGGAGGCTCCGGATAGCGGCTAAATCATTTAACGGTACGTGCCACGGCAGGCTTAGGCGCTCGGAGGCTCGGGATTACGGCTCGCTTTGTGATCAATCGGGTTCATTGGTTTCTAATCGCTTGCTACACCAGGCCCGTATATATATATTCGCAGTGGAATATAACTACTCCGGTACGTCGGTGATAAGCTCCTCGCTTATCTTTAGAATTGATTGTGAATTCGTTATGCGTTATAAAAAGTTGACAAAAAAAAAATGATAAAAAATGACAGATAAAGAAACAAAGGTAAACAATATAGATGCAAAATTAGCAAACGTATTCGTATAAATTTAGGATTTTTTTTTTTCAGGAAAAAAATTTAATCGAGATCGCCACGTCTTCACAAAATTCGTAATTTTTAACATTAGATATCTTAATAAGACAGCTTGATAAAAATTAAGAAAAATATAAGACGAAGAGGATTCTCGAAGAGTTATTGCGTAGGTAGAAACCGAGATGAGCAACTCGATCATTATGCGAACTTCGTTCCGCTAAATTCGAATAGATGCCGGCATTTCCCACGATTTCCTATGGGATCTTTTGCTCTCTTCCATTGCATACATCTCATTTCCTTTTGTAATACGTTAGCTCCCACAGTGCTAGCTTTGTACAAATAAATTGCATTTCTTTCCATAATAATCTCCTTCGCTGTCGTAGCTTTCCATAAATTGCCACGCGATATATGCAAGTAAAAATATAATGCAGAAATATAAAAGTAAAAAGAGAAAGGCAGTACAATTCGCGCGTTGTAATGAGAATTTATTAAAGTATTGAAGAGAATTGAAAAATTATTGTATAATGTGTCAATTATTTCTTGAATATTCCACGGCAGCAAAATGCAATTGATTGATAGAAGGTAGCTGGATATAGTCGCTCGAAGAGTCTGATTAAAATTTTCTTCATTTCTGAATATTAATCAGCGACGGAGAGAGAAATCAATGTTGCCAACTGGCAAATTGCATCAGTTTAGCAAGAATTCAACGCGATACATCGGAACATTCTTTTCGAAAGTTGTGCTCTGCTCGCTCCTTTCTAGGCACGTAGCGCTGAATAGAGGATTAATGATCGTGTTTGTAACTTTGATGTGTTGCGACGACTGCAAGGCGCAGTCGCAGCAGCCGGGATTGAATGCAACTGCAGCATTCGGCTGGTGCTTGCGTTATGCGGCGACCGTAACTCGGCGAAACGCGAGACGGATGGTCGTTTGAGCGAGTTTGAGGGAGGTCGCCTGGAGGAAGAGGGAGTTAAACGAGGTGTTTTGTTGTGTGTCTCGGACCGTACGAAACTCGAGCGTACGTATATATGTATGTATGTCGTATAGCAGTTACCGGCAGTATTCCCAGGTGTAAACAGGCGAGTTTGTCGGATTTCACATCGACGAGATTATTTGATGCATTCAAGTCGCCGATACTCATCGGTTCTCGGGGGGCCGTCGTTTTTGCTGTGAGATTGCAATGAGTGATAGATTCGTTTAACCATAAAATGTTTAAATATTACCAAAGTTGTATGAAGAATCGCGAATCTTATTGCCTTAGAAATTGAAAGCATTGATTTTACAATTATATTTTGCTCAAGAGACCTTTATTCTTTGAGATTTTTCAAGTTTAAATCGCTCACTCATCGATTCTATAGAGGTGATCGTATCAACGCTTTAAGCTGCACGACACAGGACAAAAATTCATTTGGTCATAAAATATTAAGACTATCGGATTGCGAAAGAGATCACGAAGTATATTGCGGTAAAAGTTGAGAACATTGGTTCCGCATCTCTCGCGAGGTTTTTTCGAGCGTCCTATGTTTATCTCCACGATTCTTAAAGTTAAAAGCAAATTGACACAAGAATACGACATAAGAGCGTATCGGGGAAATCCGAAAAATACATCCTCGATACTGACGAGGGACGGATTTATCGGCCAAGCCGATAAGGCATATCCAACAATAAAGGATTGCTTGCATTCGGATCGAAAGTGTTAGGGTGACGGGCGGCTCTAATGCCGCTCGTTGAACGTTATTTATAAAGATACTTCGGTTCTCCAATACTCGAGATCGAATCTGGTATTGAAGAACGCGTTTAGAAAATATGATTGTATCTTATATGGACCAGTTAAGAGCTGAAAGAAACAAGGGTCCGCTGTTTCTTTTCGGATGAATAGAACTTTTTTCCGATTATTTGTTCAAAGGAAAAAAAAAAAGGGAAAACAACCGCGAGAGAGGGAGAGAAATGTCAAACGAAACTCGTTCTCGAGTTCGACCAAACGTATTGCGGCTTTCGGTTTCAGGTCAGACGTTCGATCATCTCGACATATGGACGAGGTAAGATCGAAGAGGAAAACGATTTTGAGCACGAAAGCACTAAACCGGCTCGCGGAAGGACTTTTCAAGAGATTTAAGATCTCTCCGATCGGTCGCGTCCCTCTTGAACAATTCTTTCACGATGATAAGTCGATCTGTCGTTACGAGACGAACGAGATTCGACATTTCTTGCAATACTGCGGAATTTAATATTCTCCGTAGCAAAGTTTGGTGGAATCCTTTTAGAGATCTAGACGAGGGCAAGAAACACGCCGGTGCTGCAACGTCCGTCGTCTGTGAGATCGAAGGCGAAAAGTTTCAGGATTTCTATTTACGTTTTGCTTGTAAAGTGTGAAAGTTGAAGCATATTTTGCCCGTCTTGCTAACTTTTCATAGCTCCCGGTGGAATAATACTAAGGTACACGGGGCGAACGTCTAGCGCGAACGAACGGAAGTGTCGAACAGCGTGGTAATACAAGGAACGATTTTCGCAGGAAATTCCCGACGCGACAGCTCGTTTCCATCGACCGCTCGCCGATCGTATCGTCGACTTAACCTTGTATTCTGCCCATCGTGTTATAATTGTATAATTAAGTTTAAAAAAAATATACATATATATTGCTGTTTATATATTTTATAAATTACTATTATTATATAATGGCATAATGTAGCGGCATAATATGTACGAGCATTCATTTGTATACGCAATGAAAAGCTGACATAGTTGACAAAGGTAAATGAAGCATATAAATAAGAGGCAGGGCATTTTTCTTCGACATTCATCATACTTCTTGTCAATGTCGTATGCGTCTAGAGAAACAACCGGACAGCGGGAAAAATAACGAAAGACGAGCATTGCGGTTGAAACATTTGCGATGTATAACTCTCTGGATTATGAATGGAAATTTAAACTCGACACCTAATCCATCACGACATGCTTTCGTGCCGCATACGAGGTTGCTTTTGAGCGTCCTGATTGGGTTATGAATTTCGTTCCGACGAATTTATTGTCTTCTAAGTTTATTGATTTCTAAACCGTTCAAAGTTTAAGAAGAGAAACGATATATCTTAAGGAATATATTATAGAAAATGTTTATATATACATATATATATAAATACCGTATGTCAAGAACGCGATTGTTTAAAGAACAAGTGTGAGTAAGCATTGCAGTTTCTCATTAAGAAAAGCAGGAAAGGAACATGTGAAAAGTTTTATAGGAATTTTGCCATATCGTTTGACGTTACATTAATTATTCCCATGAAATTTTATTTTTATCATCGCGTGAGATTTATTCACGCTACGAAAATCAAGTGGGGGAAATACGAAGAATGTTCATTCGCTGGATTGGTCGGTGGAATGGGACGAGCGAAAAGTATACAGAATAACAGATGCGGAGGGAAGCGCAGAAGGGACGAGATAAATGAATGGTGCGGATCAAACGGATAGAAAGAAGGAAACGCGAACGAGGGAGCGAGAGAAAAAGGGGGTAAGGGGCGGGGGTGAGGGGGAGAGGGGGGGACTGAGAGATCGACGTATAGGTCGGACGAGCGAATGCGGGGAAGCGGAACTCGAAACTGCACCGCGCTCGAGAAAATTGCGTTCCCGTTGATAATATCGAGCCGGGGCTGATAACGCAGGGGCGTGCTAAGGGGTGCAACGAACCCCGCGTGCCGGCCGGCCCCGTTATACTCTCCCCTCTTCATAGGTTCCCCCGTGTGCACGCGCGCACGTGATGTATGCGCCGACGTGCACGCCTGCTTTGCATTTTTACGGTGCACGTAGAATGAAGCGGTATAAAGCAGTCTCCACGTTTCGTTCGCTCTTTCTCTCTCTCTCGCTCTTTTTTCTTTCTCTCTCTCTTTCTCTTTCTTTCTCGATCACGCGGTACTGCATGGGACGCGCAATTGCGTGTTCTACGGGAATCCAGGGAATATCGTCACGAAACCAATGGAATTTCTCTTACAGTTATCCGTATATTTTGTAGCTTGAGGCGCGCGCATATAGACCACGCTCATTTTCCGCGTGACATGTGTCATCGGATATACACATGCGTTAAGTCCATAGTAGGCCGGATCACCGCGCCGTGCATTTCCGCAAATCGATTGCGCGCGATACCAAAGAGGATTGCGGGAGAGCTCGCCGCAGAATCAGAGAACACGTTGCGTTTTGATCGTCGAGGTGTGCTTAAAATCTATTTTTGACGATCCGTTGATTGGGTCGAAAAAGAGATCGTTTTACCTTATCTCTCTCTCTCTCTCTATCTTGCGACTCTTTCTCTCTCGTCGCTTGGAATTCTTCCGCCGCATTAGCGAAACAATTAAATCGCAACGTAGGACGACGAGGCAACGTTCACGCGTTAAGTACATCTACCTGTCCAGTGAGCTAGTATTCGCTTGTTGAGTGGAGCGGAAAAAGGAACGGAACGGAGAACGGGAAAAGGTAGCTACTGCTCTGTTAGAAATACGATTAAATCTTTGCGCGTTAAATGAGATTATTCATGGAGAACATTCCTCTTATTCGACATCGGTAAAATGGCCCTGTAGCACGCTTAGTGTATAATTTAAGATTTATTTGCAAATGGAGATTTGGAGATGTATACGTTAAATCTCTTTTTCCCGACACATCGGTTTCAATTAAATCCACATTTGTTATGACTTACATGAATGCGCAAAATTGCGCATACATTTAAAACATTATCTCTAAATTTTCTTTGTCATTTTTTTGCAATAATGGAAAAAATGACAAAAACCTTTTTTATTATTTCTCAAACAAGAAAAAAATAATTTGATATATATAAGATGTAATGAATACATTGTTATTAATGCGTATTATTACGTATTATTACGTATTATTATGTAGATATATACATATACGTATTAATACATTATATATGAAGTCAGAAAGAGTTAATACTCTGCTTTGCCAGAGTTAACATTATTTAATACAGGGATTCATATACATGCGTGAAACGTTATCCGGGATACAATAATAATTAACGACGTTACCATACTTATTAACTAACCGTAAAACCATATGAATCGCATATTCGCAGTAGTAATCCAGACTCTATATATGTACTAAAGTTAGTGTTTAAAGAGCAGCTGGTATTCTCGAAATAATGAACAGTGTAATTGCGTCGATGTATATGACTATTACAGCGAGTACGCTGAGTGGAGTAATATCCAGAGGTAAATCTTACAGGCATAACTAAACGCCTGGAATGTGGCGAAATTTTGTAATTTACAATTATTCCATGCTCAAATAACTATTCACTTGCGTCGTCGTTGACATCTTTTCGGAGGAATCCTGTGCGCATTTGTGCGTATGTATATGTTCCCACAAGTAATATTTGTTGCACTGACACTGCACTCCTCAATTATATTTTACGCGATATGCTACTTCGAATTTTAAATATGTATTTTGCTGGAAAAATATCGTGCGCCGGGACGGTAAATAACTCTCTGTTTAACGAAGAAATTCTCTTTTGTCCGAGGCGAAAATGTACGCGCGACAAATAAAATTAATTCGACATTCGCCTTCGATATCACTCGCTGAACTTTGAAGCGTAGCGATGCTGCGAGCCAGAGAGCGTTGCCAGACCTACATTCGGAGCAGCCAAGAGTTTCCGCGGTAAACATCGTTCTCCAAATATTTCCTCGCCGACGTCTCTTCGACCTCACTCCGTTATAGCACCCTCGAAAGCAATAGTTACGAAACGTTTCTCGGCCATTTTGACGAAAGTCGTTTGTCTCTCTATCTCTCCGCGTTTCCACCCTCGCTTCGGTGCATATCTCATCGATCCCGTTACCTCGGATCGATCGAACACGAAATATCCTCTTAGACTTCTCACTCGTGACACCGTTCCTGGAGATTTCGCTCTTGCCGTCACTTCCACGGTCGCGAACATTCGCAGTCAGTTCTTGCACCTTATCTATGTGATTCAGGTTTCCTCGACGATGCATAATCCTCGGGTGCATGTTGCGCGCATACATATTGTCCATGTGCGCATGAGTGTGTGCATGTGTGTATTTGCGTGTCGCTTGTCGCTTAAAGCACGTTTTATACGGCCCAATCCTCGTTAATCTTTCAACGTGCATTCGAATGAATTATATGGCTGCAACAGTTAATAGTAGTAACAAGCTGTTTCGATGTGGTTACAATGATGCCTTACATGCATTATCAGAAATACCGCAGCACAATTATTAAAGCGGATTTTTATATAAAAGAAATATAAGAATTGTTTTCTTCCAAAATTATTGCATTTTTGCACATATAATTGTGTAAATAGTACCTATATATACGAGCATTAGTAAATTAAAACCTTTTTATTAGACAATTTTCATTTAAATTTAAAAAAAACGGCGTAACAATGTGATATATGGAAATATGTGTAATCGCTACATATAAAATTAATTGCAAAAATTGTGGTGCGGTTATTGCAATACCGTATAGCATAAAATTAATAGCTGCGCGCTCGCTTTGTTTTCTAATAATTCATCAATAATTAAAAAGTTTATAAATATTAACCGTAAATAATTTTAATTATTAAGCGACAATTTATATATATGCATGCATGCATGCATGCATAATCCAGTTAATAACAAGCTATTTTGCATACATATATTACATATATTTTAAAGCTTATGTATTTCTTCTCATATTATTTGCAATCATGAGCGTCTTGTAATTTTCTGCTTTTGTATAAGCCAAATTTATAACCGCATTTTCACGCGCAACGTACACATTTATACAGAAAGAGAGAAGGGGGGGGGGGAGGGAGAGAGAGAGAGAAAGAGAGCAAGCATCCCGCGGTTTGAATATAATTTGCGAATATACGTAACACGCGTTAATCTTAGGCCGGACCGCGTATATCTAGGATACATGCAAGCAATATATTCTACCTTAAATGCAGTTACGTTCGCACATACCGCATTCAGAAAAACGTGGACTTTTCCGAATTCGCGGTCACGTTCTATTTTAACTCGCTTCTTTTTCCCCGTTCGTGCTCGCCCGCCGCGCTTTTGCCGCTTCCGTCCCGATTTCGCGACGTTATTTTTTTCTATGCTATGCTTTGCAACGGGTTCTGTCTGCGTTTCCTTCCCCTCTCCCTGTTCCTTCTGTACCTTGTTTCGTCTGGATGTATCCATCGGTTCCGCCGGCAACCCTCGAACAAAACCCCCGGCCGCGTTGCAATGCCAACGAACGCGTACTACCGCAACAACCCTCTGCAAGCCACTGTAGCAGCATCCCCGTCCTCTTCGCCGAAATCCCTCTATGCTGCAACGGAGACGCAACCTTTCCCAGATATAGTATAACCGCCCTACGACCGTTGAGCTTTTATTTCGAATTAACATTAACAGGTTTCCGCACCGGAGGATTTATGCGGTGGTACGCACAAATAAGTCGCGCTAGCCGTGTTTAAATGTAACGGAAATACTCACCGCAATGCATATACATATAAATATATTTGTAAGAATTTGGGAGCAATCCGAGTAATATATAACAGTTGATACATCCAGTAGATAGATAACAATCGATAGACACATGTTATATTTAATATATTGTCCAGTCAATCTTGATTTTTCTTTATATGATAATCTTATGTATACGAAATACGTAAAGCGCGTAATGAATTGCAAATCGATAGAGCAAAGCAAAGTAATAAATTTAATCAATATTTATTTTATTTTTATCTCTAGAAATAGAAAAAATTCACGTATTTTTGTATATATTTAAATAGTAATGCCAAAAAAATTCTGCTCTTCTCTCTATCGAATAAATCTTTGAATATTGATTTGCAATAAATAGGATAAACGCGCTACAGATTTACTTCTATTTTACATATTAAATCATTAATTAAATATTTTCATTAAATTGGTTACATCAACGCTTAAATCACCGCTGCGAAAGTTCATTGCACCGCCACGCGCTAACTAGGAGTTACGTCGCTGATAAACCTGACGGAAATTCAATAGTGATTTCGAGGATTATCGATCCTGCCCCATCAACGGTCGTGCTTGCCTCACCGAGAATACGCCAGGAATTTTTAAAAATGAATCGCGAAAATGCGCGAGGATAAATCCGACGCGCAAACGGGTGTGCAAGCGGCAAAAAATTCATATTACTACAAATGCGACGCGAATGAATTTATGGCTGACATAAATTCTTGCTTATTCCAAATTATGCCCCATATCTGTCGTTACCTGCCGCGACGGGATAAATTACGGCGCAGATAACACTGATATCTATTCGTTTATAATAAATAAAGCGATCTCATTTTAAATGTCCGCTCTCGATTTGCCCGTTGATGAATAACGGCGCTCTTCCCATTGGATTAAAAGACAAATAAAAAGAAAGAAGAAAAAAAAAAGAAACATTTAGAGGATCGCCGAAACTATCGCCGGCGTGCCGTGCACTCCTGAAATAACTGTCGTTCCGAAAGTCTTCCTCTTTTATCTTTTTCCCCGCACCACACTATTCGTTTGCCACTCCCTCTCTTTCACTCTTCTTTTTCTTTTTTTTTTTATTCGAGCGTCTCATACTAGGTATTCGACCATTCTAACCCGAGTGCGGTGGTTTCGAGTAGGTCGACCGACTATTGGACATTCCACTCCATTTGTGAGACCTTTAAAATTGTAATATACTTCCTCTTTTTTTTTTTTTTTAATTAAATTCCATCCCATTCGCTTGTTCGTGCCTCTCGTCTGTGCGTTTATGCTGGAGACGCGAGGCTCGGTGAATGCACCAAAGTTCGATCTCGACGACTTTTCGCGATTCTTTTCCCTTCTTCGATTCTCTGTCGCGATTAGAAACCGAATAACTTAAATTTATGTCGTTCGTCACATGTCGATATGCATGCAATATAGAACGTATATTTGTCATCGCACAACGATCGATGACATGGGCTCTCGATATTACGGATCACTACCTCGATACAACGAGCGTAACGTCGTCGGCGAGACTTTTTGTACGGTTACTTTTACGAGAATATCTCGCGAGATATATCGCGAAACCGGGTCAACTTGAATATAACAAAGTGAGTTCGAATGAATCAGTTTGTGAGCGCCGTCTATAGTAAGTTGAATCGGTTTGAGGCTCGCGCTATTGCAAACATGATACAAAGCTTTTGTAAAGCTACACAAATAAATACATATGTGAAAAAAAACTACATTCACGCAAACTGTTTTTGAAATAAGCTAACATCTTTACCTCATATATACATATATATATTGGCACATTTAGTATTATTTTTATTTTACTACAGTCATGTGATACAATGCAACATAGGTTTTTTTTAAAATAAAAGAACAACATATACACACACACACACACACACCAAATAGTGGTTTAAATTTGTAAAGAAATATATTTTTTTTGTGTAAATTTACAAAATCGCCACTTGGTCACTTTGCGAAACCAGTTCGATAAATTTGGTAATTCGATACCCTATATAATTAATATATTTATGTCACATATATAATTATAAAAATGTACAAGATATTCAAGGGTATAACGCGTGATTCAGTTCGAAGTATTAAATAATATTGAATTTATGAAGCCTTTTAACGAAATACACGGAATCGCCAAAATAAAACGCAGAGATGCGAATAGTTTGGAATGAAAACCCGTTACAAAACGTATCTCTCGCACAATCCTGAAGCGTTTACTCGTGCCATCCTGCAATTTGAACAGAGACTTTGTCTACGTTAATGGTGGTCCTCTCGTGCGTACGCTATAAATCGGCCGATGGCTAAAACCGTTTACAGTGTCGATTCACGCACCGCCGGGCTTTGATTCGGCATTGCGAAGAGCAATTTTCCCAGTGGCGCTCTTCTATGACAAGCGCACGCGCGCATCACGGCTTTTACCAAATGTAAACGCAAATCTTGTTCCTCGTTCTCGTATGAACGGATCCTCCTCGAAAGCGTTGCACTGTTTGCTCCACCGCGCATACCGGCGTCATGTAACGAAAGTGCGAATTTTGTAGTTCTCCGGCAAAGAAAGATGACCGAGCTTTCCTATAAATCTCTGTCACTGTCCGCGATAAAGAAAAATGTATCTGCCGGTAAAACGAAAATTTTGCTAAGCTCGCGACTTTTAAGAAACGCTAGTCTGATTATTCGATTCCTCTCTTCTCTCAAACTTTCTTCTTTCTCTAAGATATATATTTTTATGGCTCGTAATATTCTCCGAAACTTGATATATATTGATCTAATATTTTGTTTTTACAAAATCAATTTTTGGAGAAAATACTGTTCGGTTTATTTTCATCGGAAAAGAAAACATTAATCTCATAAAACAAATGAAACATTTTGTTTCAGAGATTAAACGAACTAATTGTATCTCGGATATGTTACTAATACTAGTCTCTCTCTATCATTAAACATTCGTATTTGTGTTCGAAACATCCATTTTGAAATAAACTTAATATTTTGTTAAGTCGATTTAACACAAACTGCATTTATAATTTAATCTTTTAATCTCGATCAAAAGTTTTTGCACGAGTTTCTAAAGTCGCTATTGAGCAAAGAAAGAGCCGCAAGGAAATTTCTCTCACGGGAGAAATATTTCATCGATTATCAAATATCATGTCGGAAAAGGTAGATTTGTAACAACGCTGAAGAAGAGATGGGAAAGACGTGGATAGGGCGAGGGGGACTTGAGCGTCAGAAGGGAAAAAAAATTCATCTTAGACTCCCTAGAGACGAGATGCGGTCCTCGCATCGCGCGGAGATAAAAGACAGTGATAAGAGTTTCTGAAAGAACAAGGACGAAGGATGTTAGTAGTACGGTCTAAAAGGATACATACTTTGCGAAGTGACATTGCAATTTGTGCCTCATTATAAGGGAAAGTTCGTAGTTTCATCAATTGTTGATAAAAAAATCGACGTCTTACGTAAACAATACCACATAACCCACTTTTTATTAAACCAAAACTATAATATCCCTTAAATTTCTACGTATAACTATGTCTATGCAAACATAAATAAAAATGCGAAAATTTTCCAAAACACTAAAAATCAAAAAGCATCAATAGTTATAAACTATTTTAATTGTCGTTTAATAATTTCCGTAACGAGGGATAGAAATAAAAATGAAACGCGCGAGTTATCGCGCGATTATAAATCATTTTATGTGAAAAGTTCCGGCGCGGAAGATATGCTGTTCACCGATCGTAAACTTGTCTGAAACACGTTCGTTCTCCAGATCCGATAACGTACCGTTGTCCCAATAACGTTTCTTGGACAAACCGTCCCCTAGCGAGAAAAGGGCCAGATCCTTAGTATAGTATAGCCACTGGAAACTTTCTAAGCACCGCGAGAAGGAGGCCGAGTACACGTAACGCTGGAAGAGAGTTTAAGAGAGAGAACCGTGCGGAACTCGACGACTGGAATGGGATTAGAGCCGGGCTTTAATGCCTTTAAGTCAATCGGAATCATCCTAATTGAATCGATCGCTTTGACGCGCAACTCCGACGTTGGTTTCCCTCGCGGCTTAACGTCCGGCAAAATCGTTCGCCGTTGCACGGTCCCACGAAAGTATTAGATACTTCGTTTTAGACCCCCGTTAAATCCTATCAGCCATTAAGCGACGTAAAGCGGAAGAAAGCTTGCTGACCGTGTTCGCCCATTATTGTTCTTGTACAGCGCGCGGCTAAAGTAATGAGCGCCTTAAGCGTTTAAATCAAGAGTATCTATATACTCAGCGCGCTTTAAGAGAAGACTACGTGAAAATGTATGAAAAAAGATTTACGAGGTACGACAACATTTACGCACGAGTTCTTCTTCCCGGCTTTCGAGTTCTTTCCCGCACGGGCGCGGAGGGCAAGGAGAGTTCGCGTACTCTGCATTATAAAACGCGCATACGTCACTGCCGCAATGCCAACTCTACTTTTGCGGTGGAGTTCCATCCACCTGACAAAACTAAGGCTATTCCTCCAGTTTTACTCGTCCGGGCAAGTGCACGAAGAATTGGTAAGTGCGCCGGGTGGTTTCTGAATTTAAGACGACGTGCTGTCTCGCATTCCCGCCGGAGAAAGAGCGAGATTATCATTCATAATTCAAGATTAAGAACTACATGCCGTCTCGAAACTTTCCTAATTTCTCATAAATCATCAATCATAAAAGCTATTTAATTTTATGGAGGATTATCGAAAAATTATTACACATTGTATCCACGTTCTTAAGACATCTACAATTGACTCTAATTGAAAGAAAAATTTAAAAATATCCGTATAACACATTGTAAAAAGAGGAAACAAGGGATCGACATATGCGAGATCGATAGACGCGAAACGATACGCGAACGACAGTGCGGGCGATAAAAGAGCGAGCGAGGGAGTCGTAATCGCGGTTTAGAATGCATGGAATAATTGTGCGCGAGCGAGCGAGAAGCGAGCGAATGCGTCGCATTGTAGGCGGCTTAAACGCTGCTGGAATCATAAAATATAATTTCTTCAGAGCGGCTTATTACGCCACTCGTCCCTTCGCTTACGTATTCGCACCCCCTGATCCTTTTTTAAGTCCCGCCTCGCCATTAGGTACTTTACGGCACGGCGAAACAGCCGACGCTGCAGTGAAGTAGCCATGAGGATGGTCCGCCAGGCAGGACTGAGCGGTGGACCGTGCGTAATACATTCGTTCGTACGTGTGTATATGTATATGTGCATGTATCCGCCTCAGATACGCGAAATTTCTCATGCGTTCCGTAATAAAGTGGAAATAAACAGGAAACGAGCTTTTTTCGGCGGCTTTTCACCCTGCACTTTTTGCACGATCCAACGAATTTGCGAGTTTTGAGAGCTGCTTGTATATCTCTCGTTCGTATATATTTTTTGTTCGTCCATTATTATACTTCGCTCTCACGAAGCGCGGATCATACTTGACACGAGATTAATGTAAACTTGTAAATCGTCACCGGTGAGTATTGCTTCGATGTTGTTTTCTTTCTACGCAATAGTTTATTTTTTCTTCTGTGTCGGCTCACATTGTTTTCAAATATAATGCCGCATATCGAGAATGCATCGCGTTCTTGTTAACGAAATTGGTCGTGTCCGTGCGCGAGTGTCAAGCAGATAAGAGAAGCGTTGTTCATATCGCGAGGAAACGACGAAACGACGATGGCGGGAATGGGCGGAGCGGAGAAACGAGCGAGAAATAATAATAATAATAATTCGCAAAATCACGAGTCGTCTGTAACAATTCGCCGATTGCTCGAGCAAGTTTGTTGACCCGGCAGAACTGCCGTCTTACGAACGGCACGAGAAAGAGAGGATAGGTGAGAGATAAACGCCAGTTCCACACGCTTGACAAATTTTATCAATTTTGCTATTTCCTGGCAACGGTCCAGCAACAGTCCTGAACGTCCACGCGAGCGAAGCGTTTATCCTCTGCCCTAGCGCGGGATTCGTTCAGGAAATCGCAGAACACGTTTATAACGTCGCGCGGATTTCCCGAATGCTACCTCGCTATTCAGACGAACGGTGGATATGCTCCGCTTCAAATTTATACAATACAACTCGAAACGCGACATTTGGATGATACGTTTCATACAAAACATATATAAGAATTCTTTTTCTTTTTAAAACAGTTCTTTCATACATTCTTTTTGTGAACATATTTATTGTATGTTTCAAGCTGCACAATCTGAAACTCATCAAAAAGAAGTTACGATAAATTTTATATTATTATCAGCGTTTTGATTTCGAGAGAGAAAAATTAGTGATCTTTAAACATAATTGTTAATCACATAATCCGCTATTCATTGAATTGTGCGAACCGGCGAATTTATTTCATTTAAATTTTACTCGAGAAAATGACGGAATAAATTTCGATGTGACCTATGTCTTTTTAATACCGTGGTCATTCATTCGTAGCTTCGTTTCCTCGTGTCAATAGAATCCTCGAAGCCGGAAGAAAGCACAAACAGTCTCTAATCAAGTGACCTTTCGCGCTCCATTTTTACAGAGAGCTCGAAAAATAAGGTGAGAATACGAAACATGGGGAATTGGTATATGTGTAGCTGAAGATTGCGTTCTATAATCGCGATCCTGAAAGAAGCGGGGATTTGTTGCAGAGGAATAGTATTCGTGCCGACGGTGCGCCATGTAAATAAGACGTTTAAATAAAATCAAGTGGCGATGGTTTTCTCTCATTGAAATCTGGGTAACTGGTTTGCGACTACCGTTTACGAGATAAAAAAAGAGAGTTGGAAAGAGAGAAAAAGATTGTGTTCATACGTTTACCGGCTGCAAGACGTAAAGCCGCGTAGTGTATATGGAATTTGCGATCGAAACTCGTTCCTCTCTGATGATTTCTGTATATTGCTGTAAACGTCATATGCACACAGATATGCAAGATTGAATGGCATGGAAAGGAAAAGAGTAGAAACACCTTACCGCGATATTTTGTATAAATTTAAATTGTTTATTAAACGAGCCTAGAAATCGATCGCTCGCGATATTCTATACGCGGAGGGTTGGCATTTAAACGATAAATACACTCTCGTTGCATATGATACAAGGTGAATGCAAGAACACTGACGCAATTAGTCTTTTTTGCGAATAAAGTGTTGTATACTCAATATGCGCTGTAAGTGCACGGCGATAGAATTTTTACGATATCATAAACTATCTATGCACGGAAAGCCGAGGTGATGATACGTACTTTACTCTTCTGAATATTCTTTCGCCAATTCGCTTTGCTGACGAAGAGCATAGTATCGAGTACAGTACATATATAAGAGCCGAGTGTGCTGCTGGCCTTTACGCCGGTATTGCTGGAATTTTATTAGGTAGATTTTTCGCTGGTCTCGCGCGTCGGTCTCTTTTTCCCTGCCTATCGTGTGCCTCGTTTATCTCCCTTTCTTTGCTTCTCTTCCTCCATCTTTCTTTTTTCTACCCTCATAGAGGCACTCGGAAATCTCGCTTGGCAAGCTTTGGCAGCCAATATCTCGGAGTACGACTTAGTCCTGATCCCTACTTTATGTCTACTGAATTTAAATAATGGAGACTGTGCTAATTCGCTGTCAGTGGCGGTCAATCTTCGAGCATACTCGACCGAATTCAATCGCGCGATTAAGAATCTTTCGCGAAAGTTCGTTAAGAAATGTTCTGCTCGAAGGTCTATAATTTTTCTATAAATTCGATTTACGAAGAGAGACCGATCGTTGAGACTCAATCATAAAACTTCAATAATTTTGTCATAAAGTTATATAAGTGTTTTCTGTAAAAGTTAGTTGAATTTTCTTTCTGCATTTTTTCTTAGGCACCGCTCTTTTACATAGTTTTTGTTTAATCCAAGAATAGAAGAGTATGAATATGATTAAAGGATTTCTAGCGAGACAATTACCACAAAATAGTAACATATTGAAATTTTATCTTATTTTTTAACATTTTATAATTTTATAAATATGAATGAATAACTTAAAGTAGCTATTTTATATCGCGCTGAAAATATTAAAAAAAAAGATTTAAGAATTAGGAAAATTTCTTCTTAGACACTAAACAACTTGAAGAATAAAGAAACAGAGAGGTCTTCTATATTTAATTTTTATATTATTCCAGTTTGTTCTATAATGGGGAAATTGTTTTTGAAATAGTATGGACATAATTTTAGAATATAAACTTGATATAAATGTAAAATAGTGTATCGATTTTAACAAGAACTTTGAAACGCTTTAAAAATAAACGATCCGTCCGATTAATGTTCTCATTTTAGCAAGACTCGCTCGTATATGTTATTTCTTTATGAAAATGCAATTTGTTTTACAAATTAAAACGATAAAGATTTATTGAAATATTCGAGAATTCACAAAAATATTCATTTTCATATATCATTATTTTCGAAAGATCACTGCTTCGCTACCCGTCTAATATTCAAAAACATTTTCATTGTCTTAATTTTGAAATGATTGAAAATGCCAGTCTAACTTTAGCTTTATATATCGGAAAACTACGGCACTCTTTTCTGTCCAATAAATTACATTATTTATTAAAGAATCAAAGAAGCAGTTAACGAACCAATTGCTCGAAGCTAGTACTTGGAGATAATTTTAGCACAAAGTCCAAAATGTTTTCCAACTTCAATATCTATGCTAATCCTCTCTATCGCGTCTTCACCTTTCGTAATCGTACTTTTCCGCGATGGTCGCTTTCTTCGTTCCGTGTCGTTGCACTCCTTTGTCGATTTGCCACTGTCCTTTTACGGTTACGTAAACAGCGATTTGAAAAGCGATTTCCATGGCGCGCGCAGCAACCGAAGGCAAAAAAAGATAGCTGAACCTAGCCTGTAATGTCGCAGTAAAAATACTTTTACGGCCGATAAGGTTTCTGTGACCCTAGTCAATGTAATAGCACGGTATATTTTTAACAAAATCATTTTTATTCAGTGAAGCTAGTTATCAGAAAACGGACGATCTGAACGACGTAAAAGATTTAATTACTCTGAAATATTGTACTGAAATTTATTATATTTTATTTCCTTATGCCGTTGCCATGTTATTATCTCAAATCGCATTTTGCGCGCCAATAAATATACCCGTGACGCCGAATTATTAATTAAAATTAACATAAAGCCACATAATGTCGCATAAAATCGTCCCGCCGTATTGGAGCGTGAACGTTATAAGCATTGGATTAAAGTAAAACATTGTTTTAGATAAAATTTATTCAAGTTAACATTTGCGTCACAATTTAACACAATACAAATACAGAAAAATAAAGCAATGAAGATGCATCCGTAAAAAAAAAATATTCTAGTAAAGTTTAGACAAAGTATAAATATAAAATTATTAATACAATATTGCAGAAAACAATATAGCCATCGATAGATTGGAGATACATCGTAAAAAAAAAGAACCATAGTACATTTGAAGCAAATTATATTATTAAGATAGTTATCGATATTTACTAAATTACCTTTTTTTTTTAAGAACGAATGCCTGATTACTCATTAATTTATTCGATACATTGCAAATTTTAACTTCTTGCTTCTTAAGCGCTTTGCTATGGTCGTCGTGCTCGGAACCAGATAAACTAAAATGAAAAGCCTCACACACCTTACATAAGCGTTATTGAGTTATACAGAAGTGAAAGCTTGCCTCAGCGCTTCCGTGTTAGGACCACGGCGGCAAGTGTGCTCTAGCTCGCTGGTTGGTTTTATGAATATCAAGTGTTATCGTTGTACCTCGAATACTGCCATGGCAAGTAATAATATATTGTACGTCGTTGTTTACCGTATCAACGACGCCCTCT
This sequence comes from Lasius fuliginosus, assembly GCA_949152495.1. Classification (NCBI taxonomy): domain Eukaryota; kingdom Metazoa; phylum Arthropoda; class Insecta; order Hymenoptera; family Formicidae; genus Lasius; species Lasius fuliginosus. The sequence goes on from OX424448.1 coordinate 8,195,044, forward strand.
TTTCTCCCGGGCAAACGTTTACTTTTCACTGCCGGGTATTATTACTTACACCGTCGACAAATATTTGTCTATCGGAAAATTTGCTGTTACTATATTTTGTTCGTAAGTTATGTCATACTGTCTTAATCGTGTGACACTCTGCCAATCTTTCGCGAATAATAATGACAATCGTAAGAAGTTCTCCACTTTCTAATTAAAGAGCTGTTCCGAAAAAATTGTCGTGAACGTCAAATTTTAAATTGTTGTAAATATAAGTGCTGCAATTAATAAATATATAAATAGAAATAAGAAGTGAAGAGCGAATCGGAGTTTGCCATTAGAAGTACTAAAATATTTCATCTAACCCGCGACTAACATTCTCTTAAAAGTTATGGATCGCTTTTGAACGGTTTTTGGCATCAATAATCATGACGTTAAGTTCATCGTTTAATATAGCTGCTGTGAAAACTTGTACGTCTAACATAAGGTATTTATGAGAACATTTATAGATGCGAATATTTTTGGACTTTTCGGTATAAACACCGCCGAATACGGATATATTGCGCTAAATAACGCCGTTCAACGAATCGCTACAGTCAAATGTGAAATTCAAATCTATTTAGCCTTAGATCGCTCGCTCGACAGAATCACCCATTTCCTATTTCGGGCCAAATCCCCTCTATAGAACCCATTAGTTTGAGTCTAATCTTCTATTCAGCATTTCCGTTATAGTTGTCAACATTACAATGGAAGGCTGATTAAACCAGCCCGTCGTCACTGCTGCTATTGCGCACGCCGCCAGTGTCGCCGGTAACGCCGGTGTTGCTATTGCTAAAATAATTATTCGATCACTTTCCAAATTGATGCAAATCGGTAGCGCCGCGTGCAACGCGAATAAATAGCGCAGCCGGTGTGGAAAAAACACTGCAAAAAAAATGGGATGGGAGGAAAGGCCGGCGTGCTTTCCAACGAGAGCCTGGTATCTCGTATTTTTTCGTCCCATCGTGTAGCCGGTCGCTACAATTTCCCAGATCGTTATTATTTATTATCGAAGTACACGGCGTGTAACGCCGATACGCCGCACGTAATCGACCGTGCAGAGAGCTCGATCCGCTCTTGTAAAACGTGAGAGAGAGAGAGAGAGAGAGAGAGAGAGAGGAATAGAGAAAACGTTTGTGTTTTTCAGGATAATTCCTGGAAAACAATACGCAATGTATATAGAGTTATATTTTTTATACACTAGTTACATCGCGACAAATTGATAATATGACGTATGCTTAGCCAGTACTACAGAGTATCTATTTTTGAAATTTTCCATTGACACATACACACACATACACACACAACACACATATATACACACACACACATATATATATACATATATACATGTATAATACACTATTTTCGTCGATATGTATATTTTTATTTCTCCTTCGCCGAATGCAAATTGAAAATTTGCAAAAGGGTGAGTTCATCGATACAATATTTCGGTCCACGGGGAAATAATAATTAGCCGAGCCGGGAAGAGAGATGGAATTATTATGGTATGTAGCGTTATACACAGACTATCACGAACATTACAATTTCAGGCGCGTGATTCGCCGTTTCCAACCGGAATTCGAAATTTCGTGGGTAGCGGGTTCGCGGATAAATGGCATGTACCAATATAACTTGTTGCAAGGCTAATTTTAACCGGCGGTTGTAAACGGCGCGAATCGAACCAGCCGCTTCGCGCCGTTCCGTCGCGATAATTTTCAAAAAGTCCAGCACGCACGTGTTCTATATTTCCCGTGGGCGAATACTCGGCCTTAATTGCGATTACACACGACCATTGCTTTGTTCCTTTCGGTCTCATCTTCTTTCCGTGCCTCCCCCCACCTCTCACTACGAGCATCGATACGAAACGGCGATCATTAGCGCGAATGCATCGCGAATCATTAACGCGATTACGAGGTGTGTAGCGCGGTAATCGGCGTAATATATGTATTTCACAATTTTGGACCAAGTGCGGAATACGCGATAATACAATTTTTCCGAGATTAATCCGCGATCACGTATAGACATATACAACTATTCGTAGTAACAGTAAAGTACAAAAAATTATTAGTAGTTTAATTAAGTTTATTAGGAAATGATATGTATTTGTTTAACAATTATTAAAAAATCAGTTATATTATCATTGCATTTGCAAAGTATATCAGTTGTTTAAGCAAACCTCGCATAAAGGCAATAAATTATTTGAAGCTTTAAATACATATGTATATATATATTCTCGATATTTTATCTTGAATTTCTTTTTTATTTTCATCTTTTTAACATGTGATCTGTTAAATTATATTCCGTGCGTGGCACTCGGCGATACTCGCTAGCCGATAAGCCACGCCGATTAAATTCATCCGAAGCGTATATTCGTCGAATCGCGCGCGTTAATAACTCTCAGTTATCAGCAGTTCATTGCACCTAACTCGCAGACAAATAGATCTATAATAAACATACGATTTATGCTGTACGTGTACGCGCGTACAGAAAGGGACATCACAATTTGACATATGGATATCGCGCGGCAATACAGGCAATACAGGAGTCATTACTTTACATCTCGCGCACGGGTCACCGCCCAATTATTGACAGTCGGTGATGTAATTATCCACCGTTATGAAACGCAGAAATCACGACTAAATGTAATCTGCAACGGCATATCCGATATTCTTTTATGTTGATTCCTGCGCATCGGGATTTCGTGCCGATAATCATTCCTCGTTTTGCATAAAGGCGAAATTGAAACGAGCAATTTTGAAGAGCAGCTAGCCAATAATCCATTTCGTAAAGAGAATGCGCTTGCACATATGTGCAATATGGTACATACAGGGCGAGTCTGAGAAGCAGAACATCTTTGAGTTTAAAGATACGGAAATGTGTGTGGAACACGATATGATTTCAAATGTTTTTAACATTTTAACATTTAACGTAAATTAAATAAGAAAAATATATATATATTGTTTTTACATTTTATTTTTACTTCTTTAAAAGATTTTCTTGTTTTTTATACTTGTGTACAAATGCTTAAGGCAGCGAAATTTTTATTTTTGGAGCGTGTAATCGGATTTGCTAATTAATCTGCTAGAATATCGATTCGATAAATGAATGCTGTACAGAGTATATTGTGCTGCGAACAGCGGGATCTCTGTGCTTCTGTTTTCTTTATTCCTCCCATGAGCTCACAACAAATTATTTGGACAGATATTTCGTGTACTATCGAAACAGTTTTGTTCACGAGCGCATATATAACTGCATTTCGATTAATATGATAACCATCATAATAGGAACCGTCATAATAGAATAATACAGATTGGAAGTAACGCGAAACTTGTGTATAAAATACTATCTATGAAAGGATGACTAAACATATCTCTTTTTCATAATTTTAAAAACATGATCTCTGAAATTGAGATTTACATATACACGATAAATCTTATTCTTTTCAAAATATATTTAGCCCTGAGACAATGGTCTTTCCACACGTAACTTTTTATCACCGAAATCTTTTAAAAATAATTGGATCATAGAGCAAAACTCCTCATATCTTTTTATATTTTTTACGATATCAAATTTACAACATCATCCTTAATTCACGAATTGTGTGACAGACTTTTTAAGGAAATGTTGTCGCAATAAATTTGGAACATCCGGCATACTTTTTTAATTTCGAAGAAGAATGTACTATATATATATCCAAAAATAAAAATTTCGCTGCCTTAAGCATTTGTACACAAGTATAAAAAACAAGAAAATCTTTTAAAGAAGTAAAAATAAATATATAGACGTAGTCTTTTTACACAACGTAGGAATGTCGGTCAGTACGCGCAAAAGCGAACGCATCTTCGTAGGAGAAAGAGTAAGAAGGAAGGAAGGAAGAAAGTCGATACACGGGAAACCGTAGCAAGCGTGTACTCGGACTCATCTAACGTCGATTTATTCGCGTTATACGTGCTGTGTGACGTCACGTGTATCTAACACCCGCGTTGATAATCGATCTGTCGCTGTCTCTTAGACAGTGAAAATATATCACAGACTATCAATCGTCCGTTCTAATGACTCCAATGTCAGCCGTTATTCGTACGGGTACAGAGAAACTGTCCGCTGAGAGAAATAATAGTTTTTGGCGCTTACCATAAAACGTTTATAATTATGTCACATTATCGTATATCTTACGAAATGATCATTATGCCGAGCGCGATGTTTAGTGGCTTTTACATAAATGGAGGAACGTATCACGTCAGCCACGCCTTCGGTCACGCATTTTTTCTCATTAGTAACGCGCGGTAAAAAATTTACAGAATACAGTCAGTAGACGCGAAACATGCCATCCGCCCATGAAAAGATATCACTGTTCGGTATAGTAAACGCGATGAGATAGCGAGCAGCTTACTATGTATGTATATACGTAGGTTTTTGCCATCGCACGAGACTTCATTCCTTCGCTATGCTCGCGAAACCAGATGAAACTGGCGAGACGAGCTTACGTAAACAGAGAAAAGAGAGAGGGAGAGAGAGCCCTCGAGCGTGATCGCACGTGGGGAGTATTCGGTGTGTGAAAACAAAGAGAACGCCACCCGATATATTTGCTTCAACTATGTTGGGCGGTACAACCTCGATTAAAGGTGGTTAGCCCCGGCTGTATTTTCCTGCCCATTTTATCAACCGCGCGTAAAATACCGTCGTTATTTGTGGCTTCCGCGCCGACTAATATCTCTGGATATCCTAACTAAACGCGACGATGAGGACAGTGCACCCGAGAATTCGACAATACTCCGGCCGAGCCCTCACGTATTCACCCCCGAGGACCGAGGATTCAACCCCTCGGCTGACCTTTCGTAAATAGCGTGAAAGCTGACTCGATAACACGCGCAGCCGTGCATCCTGTGCAGAAAATCAAATGCGCGTATAGGCGTTTGCGGCTCGGAGAAAGGTCACTCGTGTAACGTATTCAAAGTTACCATTAAATGCCATGCTTAAATATGTTCCGCGGGAAATATCGACTATCTGTCCGGCATAGCAAAGCCGGCGACGATGGTCAAACCGCTGCTTTCTGCGGCGTGCAAATTTTTCCTCTCATGGCTCTTGCGCCGGATTTCACTCTTCGGGGACAGAAATTGAAGTCGCTTCCGCCTCTCGGGCACGTACACCAGTTATTTCAACGATATAAGGAATTCTTAGGAATTCGCCGTTGGCGATCGAGTGATCTGGATACTTTACCGGTACGAGACAGTGCTATGAATTCTCAAACAGTTGCGAGCTTCGTAATTCCTCACGTATCCAAGCCCACGTCGAATCCTAAACGTCTCGCGAGTATAGTACCCGCAAATCTTGACTCAATCGCATATAGCTTATTGTTAGATCGCCGCGAAGGATATATTATAATATTTTCTCGAATTTAAACATCTTTGAAGGAATAAGTGACAAAAATAGGAAATATAGAAAAATAATAAAATGTCCAAATATAAAGACAACTTCTTTTCGCAAATTATTCTTTTCGCATTAAGAATTTGTAATTTTAAATAAATACCTATCAAGTATATTTAATTCGTTTTGACATTTTGATGATTGTCTATCTTTACGAAAAATCACATAACGCAGATATTAAGCTTGCTGATTTAGAACTACCGTTACAGATACCGTTCTAATTTATTTTGCTACACAGATCTATTCTTCTTCTAAAGACGCGACATATTTAGTAATTTGACATCGTCCGTTAATCCCTAGAAAAGGATCCCAGGCTCGTCCAATTCCAGCCAACCCTTCAATGAAACCGATCTTGCTTGGGGTGCGATGTAACATTCGTAAGGGTCACACGCACATTCTGCTCCCTTTTGGTAATGGGAATTGAAACGCCAGTTCGACGATTTACGAGATCAATGCCGAGAACTCTAGTCCAAAATTTTGAACACGTAACGCACATCGTATTGTACGTTCTGTTGGATTCGTAACATCGATGGCATATCGCGATTTATTTGTCTCTGAATATTCGTACTTTATATTTCCAAGCATTAAAGTGTGTGTGTCTCTGTATCACGTGATAAATTGCTACAATAATTTTATGTGCACATTATATACGAAATAATTTTATTATAATTTTATTTCTCTTCTCGTACTATTTTTGATTCTTTATTGACGATCAATTTGAGAATAACGCCAATAAAACAAGATTTTTACATAACATGGGAACATAGTGCAAAGAAGAGAAAAACCGATCTGTAGACAAGGAGGAAACCGGAAGTATAAATATGTTAGTAAATATCTAAAGATCTATCTATGAGGCCAGTTAAAATAAAAAATCAAAGATATATCGTGTGAAATCGCAATCTAAGCCTTTACGATAAATTTACGTCGAATTTCCAGTAAGACATGGCAGCTTTACTTAGGATTTATCCCGTGGGAAATCAGTTTGGTGAAATTCGCAATATTATCGCAGTAAAGCAAGTTTGAAGGAGGCCGAATAATCGAACGCCGATCCATTAAAGTCGATAGTCCATTATAAATAGTTAGAATTGACGCGTTCGTTACCTTTGGAAATTAATATTAATATTTGTCTGAAAAAATGTGTGTGTGTATTTGAATATTTTATAATAATTATTATGTATAATATTATACACTACCTTCATTATTCACTAGTTATGTGTTTATTTTGCAATAATTATAATTATTATTAGCAACATGATAAATATTTGCACATATGTATTAGACTGTGTATTAGAAAAATATTTTACTAATTATATTATAAAGTCTTTAAAAAATATCTCGTAAAAGAAGAAAAAATGCGTGGGAAATTGCATGTGATATTTGTTCTACGTGTTTCATTCTTCTCATTTTCTACCAGTGAATGTCAATGTTGCCCTTTTCTCTGTGAAAAATCATCTGATTGCTTGTTATTGGCTGACGCATGTATATATATTGTGCCATACAATACTTACAATATATACAATATAAACAATACCGTGAAAGAGAATGATACGAAAATACATAACGCTTTGATATTTATTTCATTATTTAATTCTTTAGCGCTATGCTAAGTCAGATGCGAAATTGGTTTTTATTCAATCTCACTTTTATCTGTTATACGGTGCTTTCCTCGAATGCCGTAATCAACTCCGACATAACATATCCCTCGAGTCGTCGCATAAACATTTCTGCTTTCATTCGATGCGATGCAAATGTCGGATATTTGCTGCTCCTTAAACGTACAAGTGTCCTCTTTGCGAGTAACGTTTCGCGAGCAACGAATAGCGAAGACACGAGACGTTCTTCCTATGCAATACCTTCGAAAGGTATTTTATTAACAGCGAATGAAACAGACAGCTCGGACAAAAGCTGACGTGCTACATTGTTCGGGCGATACATTGGACGGGACGGAACACGCAACACGAGCCGCGCAATTGCACCGACCTGCGTTCCGAATGCACGCGAGCAATGCGGTCGCTGACTGCAATTGTGGTCTTCGCGCGAACTATTCCGTACGGAAAAGCAGATCGACGAGTTCGACGACATGCACTTTCTCTTTATAAATTTTATTTATCAAAAGCGAGTAATAAAAAGTTAAAATTTTAAATTTAATCATTTTTTTCTCGCTTATATCGATCTCTCTTTTTCTCTCTCCCTCTCTTGACAATAAACGAGAATATCCCCTGTTTATGGATGCGCTGTATTCTGCATCTATTTTTGCTGGCAGTCGGTTTCTTTGCCATTGCGTGTTCTGAAAAAAAAAAAAAGCTGGCTTACAGAGATTGCGTAACGCACCAGAAACAAGTGTCTAAAAGCTTCCGTTGCATCGTTCCGACTAGTATAAAGTTTGCGAAGTAATCAGAAACGTGGAAGGAGACCCGCGCCGCGCTGCACACATTTATGCGAGTTTGAAACTCCACCTTCGCAACCTCAATCTCCTCCTATTATAATGTCTACGACGATGAACGAAAATATATCTCCGGCGCAAAGTTTTCGGGGGCTGAGTTCAGCGCGAGCATAAGTTATTAGACACGCCCGCGCAATAAAATTATATTTCGCCTATATCTGCCGCTGTGGTGGAAAGTCACGTCAATTACGTGATATCGCGTCGAAGCTAAATTTTAATTGCCCGCTCGCACTGTGCTCGCGCTCCGTTAGCGGTGAGTGTAACCGGATAACCGAAACGAGCCAACTTGAAACAGTTTTAAATTCAAGTTGGAAAGTAAGCAATTAGTAATTCCTTTCAACCAGTTTCTCTAACGGGCAAGAACTTTGGGCTATCCTCTAATTGTGAAGAAACGAACGATGAGAGAAAGAGAGAGTGAGAGAGAGAGTGAGGAGGGGGGGAGAAAGAAGAGAGGGAGAGGAAAAAAAGGATGACATTCGCCGTTGAAAGCGAAGGCACGTGTTTCAAATATCTTCCGAGCGAGGAATCCTTGATATTAATTAGATGAGCTCGTAACTCTGAAATCGGAGAAGTAAGAAGCCGAACTTCGTTTGGGAGTTCGTTAAAGGAATTACTCGCGTTCGTATGGCGGCGGATATCCTAACTCGCGTAACGACTCTTAACGCGATGGTCTCCTCGCTCCTTGCAGCCTCCTCCGTCTTGTAACGAACGCAAAGTTCCTAGCGTGAAACACACCCTCGTGGATGCTTACAATTTGTTGCACGCGACAATTTGTTGCACGCATGTCGCAGAGCTAGACATCTTCCCGCGCGCGATTTTCCAGATGTTTTCTCTCTTTCGCTTCTCTCTCTCTCTCTCTCTGTTGCTCTTAAACATTTTACGCGCATCAGCTTTAAACGCGTGTTCTATTCTTTGGAAAGCTCTCTCTGCATAGCGTAAAAACTGACCAAACATTATCTGTAAAAATTTCTGTTAATAATATCCTGACTTTTTTAAAACATGGAGATTATTATCCAGTTTTAAAAATGAAAAATATATTTTTTCTAACTTATATTCTTAATTAATTTATTCTACGAGACAATTAGTAAAATAATGATGAGACTACTATCATATGATATGAATAGCCGTTTGTTTTACAATAGTCGTTACTGTGTGTCTACGTTATTTTATATGTACGTTATGTTTATATATAAAGTCAAAAGAGATAACTATTACTGCAGAAACTTTTGTCACATAAAAATTGTTGTTCTATTTGGCAGGACTTTTAGCACAAGCATGCATCACGTACGTGCATTTGCGTAAAATAAAACCGCATTAGGAGATGGGTTGAAATAGTATAAGCAGATTAAACTATATTTTTGAGAGTCGTGTTCGTGGAGCCATCTCTTGAACATCTCTGTGAATACACAAAATAATTTTTAAGTAACATCAGTTAAATTTTGATTTGCACTAACAATCTGAGTCAATTAATCTGGAATTAGCGGTTCGTACTTAGATGATTAATGACTCAATTAAATTTTTATTCTACGTTCTAAAAATATCTTTGATCTGAGAAATCTTCTCTACCAGAGGGAGGCAGTCTATTGTACCGACCACTGGCGGATCCGGGGGGTTTGGGGGTTAAACCCTCCCCTTCTAAATTAAAAGAAAGTTTTGCTGGATCCGTTTCAAATCAAATAATTTTGCAGAAACCTCTTCCCCCGTTATCGACGTCGTTATTAACGCTGATTTAATTAAATTCTTGTTCTTTTTATATGTTCCGGATTTGTTAGGAAACCAAGCAGTAAATCTGTAACAACAAAGTAGAAAAAAAAATTTAATTGATTGCGAGTATTAGTTTGTGTCGGTACAACAGACCGAATTGGTCTGCTCCTTCTGTCAACGGTTTCTGAACTGTCCACTGGATGGCGGAAGACGTAGCGTAGCACAATATGGCCGCTTAGTATTGGCATCACTATGGCAATTCTCTTGGCAGCTTCGTAACTATTACCTCTTTTATACATTTTACACGAGTTTTTTAATATCAGTGCCTAGGAGATAGATAGTGTGCGTGCACATGTGTGTTATGATGTAATCGCGGCACGGTGAGGTGTCGGAAAGATCGCCGTAAACGCGGTGAGTGTTTCTCGTCATTCTTTGCGCGCAGTAACTCTCAGCGACTTGCTCCGTCGTTTCGCGCTGTCAGGCAAGTCGGATTTGTTTACCAGTCCTCGGGCATCGGTCGCGAGGATCGATTTCACTAGTCGGCATGTAATTCGAAATGGCAAGTGGCAATCGGCCGAGCGCATTCCGGACAACGAAGTGAAGTGCGTCGCATGTGTCGTCCCCGAGTTTTGTCAGTGTGCGCGACATATAACCTTTCTTATATTTCGCGAAGTCAGTTTTCCACTCTTTCCGTTTTTCGATATTCATGGCTCTTTGCTGAGTCGCGTTACCGGGAGTCGTTGTTCCGGGAAAATTCCGTCGCGCGATTTCGCCGTCAAACGTCAAACGTCGAGCGTCATGTGAGTGTCTCCAGGCACGACGAATGCAACGCTAGTAAACAATCGGGATTGTTTACCGATTCCACTACGTCGACGACGTCCGCATGTGCGGTCATTGACGCGCCGGTAGATAAACGAGCGTCGCCATAGTAACCCGTTCGTCTACGAGCGTTCCGCGTATTGTGACAGTTGGCCAGAATGCCGAATGTATCGAATGTCGTGGGCGCGAGATCGAACGTCGCATGTACTCGTTCAAGCGTTACTCTTATTTTATCGTTGTCGCGCCGAGACGAACGATTCTTCGCGTGCATGTCATCCTCGTCGTCTCGGAGAAAATCGTGTCGCGAGCTGACAACTCGACCGTCACGCTATAGTTGGACATAAGCATGATCGCCGGTACTTTTAAATGTGACAATATGGCTAAATATAATAACGTCGCCCGACGTTCCTCGAAATACGGAGGAACGTATTGATTTTTCCGCTGAAATTAATGTTTGTCTCTGTAATGTTTGCTTTCAGGGCGGACCTAACCACATTCCGAGAGTCTGAAAAGCGACATACAGGTGCGTACCGACAGAGGCATCCCGTGGAGGGATGTTTGAAGTATCCGAGCAGTAACGACCAACACACGTATGTTTATTATTATGTTGTTTATTTATATTTTGCATTATATTTCTTGCTGACCAGAATGATCACACATATACACAATACGAAAATAAATTTTAACATCTCTATTATCTTGTTCTTTTTGGATTATATATAATTTGAGTCATGTTATACAATTGAGATATTTTTAAAATTTAATATTTGCCATATATATATATATGTGGTGTGTGTGTGTGTGTGTGTGTGTAGATATATACACACTGTCTGTAAACCAATGTCTATAACAAAATGAATATAGTATAAATATCATAAGCATTATATGTATATATGGTAATGCACCAGTTTATGTTTAATATATATATATATTATGATTATATTTAAAACATTGCAAAGAAAGCACATTTATTTACTTTTACATTAAGTTCTTATGATTGAGGATTATTTCTAAGAATCATGTTTTTAATTAACTAGAGATGATAAAATTCTTATCAGAGAGAATACTATGTACAATGTTTATATGTGAGGTCTATTTCGTAGCTGAATTTTTTCTTTGTTGCATACATTTTTAGTTTGCATATATACATACATTTATCAATAATTATTGCTTTATTTAATTATTTTACTTCTTGTGATGCTTACATAAACATTTATTCAGTTTTATATTTCTGATCAAATCTATATATAAATGTCATTGTTATAGGAAACACTTTCATTATAAACTTTTTTTAAATTTATAATTAAATATGAAATTTATGTATATATTTATATATTTTATATATATATATATATACACTAGCAGCTAAATTATAATTATATAAAAATAAAAATATGAAAATACAATAATATAAGTTTGCACACAGATTAGAGTTTTTTCTTGTATAAGTTATGCATGTAACAAACTATTTTATTTTAAAATTTTTAATTATTATTGTATTTAACAAAAGAAGAAATTCAGTTATTTATTATACTTTTATCATAAGGTTATTTGATACATTGCTACACTATTTTAATAATAAGTATGTTACATTATTATCTATCCATCATAGAAATTTTATCCCAATTTTATTTATGCTACGGTATATTTTTACAATATAACATTTCCAATTCTTGAGCAGTACGACTCGTTTGTTACGAGTACATGAGACATATTTTTATTACTTTCTTATCTTAGGATATCGTCGAAACTTATGCAATAAAGTTGGTATGCGATGTATTCTGATTTTAATTCAGATTTGATCAACAAACATATTAATTTACATGTACAAAAATGTACATATTTTAGTATAATTAAGAAGAATAATTTCATAAACATGCCTCGTTAAAAGTTATCATTTTTTAATAATATGGAAAATGCAAAAACATTATTAAATTTGTAAAATCCTTCAATCTTTTATTTTTTATCGATATACTTTTATATGAAGCTCAGAATTAAAAAGCTATGCTATGTCATGGTATAACTTTTCTACGGGAAAAGAAATATATACAAGTTTTTTGTGGATAATTATGGAATAGGTAAAAATCTTTCTTAGGCATCGATCTCTTTCTACATTTTATTACTTTGCTATCTGAGTTCCGGCTCAGATATCGTTATTATTATAATTAACTATGTCGACATTTAACAGTTGTTATGTTTTAGCGATACAGTCAGGTTTTTTTTTAATTAATTAAATCTTACTTAATATTTAATATGCATTTTTGTACCATTGACTTTTCCTTTAACTACAAACGTTAAGAGATATCTGCTTTAAAGCTTCTTTAGAGAATATAGTAGAGAACTGTAATACGATTTTACCGACATGTATCGCAACATAACACCTTTCCTGGTAACTTTCGAACAAAGGTAAGTCTTTTGTACCGATGGCAGCAGTGGGTTTATATTGGATGTTGCAAATTTACTCCTTACTGAAATTGCTGTATCAACCTCTGCGTTACCGACTAGTATTTCAGTAATATCCCTTCCGGGTTGTTATCGACATCCGGTTTCCGTTTGTCGAACTGTCAACCAACAGTTTTCTGCAATCGAAACATTTATTCACTATTACTATAATAGAGAATCTCCTTACGTCTTATAATAAAAATAAAATATAAAATTTATTATTCTATAATAATTTTAATAAAACAGAGTGAATCTAAACATAAAAAGAGTTAGAAATTTTGAATAGTCGTAACTTACATATAGCAGATATAGAAATTTTTACAGTTTTTGAAAAAAAAAATGAACAAAAATAAGTTTAATCCATACATACAGTTAGGCTTATTCATAAATTAATATAATGAGCTCTTTCTTTACTGTAGATCATATTACACACTAAAACCTATTATTCCGTTAGATACATCAGTAATTTACAAATGGACAAAAAGTGCGTGAGAAAAGTTTATGTAATTCCACACAGAAGTTTATTTTTACCTTGATTATACACGTCTCGCGTATATTTCACGATAGGCTCCGTTCGTAACATGAAAGAGTTAGCTGTTCGCGACGGATTAAAATGATATGGTAACACAGCAGCGATGTGGATAAATGGAAAGCGAAAGAAAGAAGAAAATTACGAATCAACGTGAAGTGGAATGGCTTGTGGATGGGTTTACGTTCGTGTACACACGAGCAAATTTCCGACCGTGCACGCGTTGTCAGGTATTATTTTTAATCACTCGATAGTTCACCCGAATACCCGAGTGCGAATCTCGAGGCAATGCGATTATCCCGTAATTGGATTTACGTTTGACTTCCACCTGTTTTCATGCAGATACGCCGCGTTCGTTTCTTTTCACATCGCCGATAGCGCCAAGAGGTGCCAATATCGTTTTTTTTTCTTCTGCTTTTTTAATGCAGCAATTCACGCGCGTTAACTTTCAGCGGCTCGCCATATAACTCACATTATAATTTAACAATGCATTTTCCGACAGGAAGATTATGAATTGTAATGTGTTTTAACAGATTATGAATTGTAATTTCTATTTAAATTATACCTAATACCTTCGATCAAGTTTTAAATCCACAAGTAATTTCTCTAATCTCTAGAAAAAAAAAAAGAAATAAAAGAAGTAAGAGGAAAAAGCAGGCGAAAACTTGGACTTTACGAAGAATTTTCAAATTAGTTTGAATCGCGAATTTGTACTAACACCCTTTTATCCTTTTAAATTGACCATGAATCATGAATTCCCGATAGTACGAGGGAGCATCTGGTAGTCTCCGCGTATATTGTGTCAAAAGGGCGCGAGATCTCAGGAGAGTAGTAAACCACCAGCCGATAATCGATCATGCGACTCGGTAACCCTATTCACAGTAGTGTATGAAAGAAGAGATAAGCATCATGAGCATTCAGTATCGAAACGCATGACATGTAAACATATGCTCTTTTATATCAAAACATCGTTACCTTTTATACCGCGAATTAAATTAGTTTATTACCTTTGCTTCCGTTCTTCTCGCTTTTTCAGTAATTTATCCAATTTATCAGTAATTGGATATTTTTTGTTCAGCTTGCACTAAATGAGCATTTTCACTGTATCTTTTTCTCACAGCTCAGTGATGTTATTGTGTTCTCGCCACACTGCTATTGTTAAATATCTGAAAAAGAGAAATTCCTGTAGCTACTACTTTTGTATAGAATATTAAACTATAATGAAGATATTAGGATGCGACAATTTCTTCTAACGCCAGTTTTTTTTTTAAATTCGTTTCGATGACATAATTAATGAAGAAGTGATTAATTACAAGTATAGAATGGCAAGCTTACGCCACCATCAGATTTCAACCGCATTGCTGGGTGAACTAAACCGAGCGAGAGGAAGTCGTGGTGGGCGGCAAGTAACTGACCGCAAAAGCGACGAGTTTTTTTATTTATTTCTGTTTTCTTTTACGCGAAGACCCCATTCGTTCATTAGACCCGACCACCCATGTAACACGCTCGCGCAGATCGAAGCCGGTGCCGAGTTTTCTCTCGACCAGCCATGGCGTACATCTCTCATCCTATCTTCTCGCTCATTCGAAATTCCTTCCCTCTTCTAAACTGTCTGTCCATTGGTAATTTGAAATAATTTGAAAATGTGATCGCATCTAAATTTTATATTTGATATGTATTATTTTATTCTTAAAAGATTTATTTAATTTGCATTATAAGACATATTTATGACTGATTGATAAAATGATGGAACAAGCAAAATTGTACGTGGGAAGGGATGAACAAAATTACATTTACAGAAATTTTTTTACATTACTTTTATTATTAATATTTTTAAAAATATTCAAAATGTCGCGTTTCTTTAGCTGTAAGAATATGTAGCTCCATATTCTCTAAGAATTTACAATCATTATTTCAACGTGCCTCGTTCTTCTTCCTTTTTGTATAATTAATTCTCGCACGCTTTGTCTAAAATATAGAGCGCATTTTCGTGGCGAGTAGATCGCGTTATAAAACATCTCAGTTTTCATAGTCGGTAAGATTGAAAGCAACTGAAGTGGAAGTAAATCCGAGAACGCGCGTTTGATCTTAAACCGTCCAAATTATTTTTGATGCCGGTGCATATCCGTCCTTGCGAGAGAGGGAGAGAGAGAAAGCAGCTCTTTCATTGATTAATATAGCAAAATGCCGCGCGTACGTACTTAAGCCTGAGGCTGTATGCATTTAATTACGTAATGTCAGACACACGGTGTAGCTAAATAAACACGCGCGCAACGCATGCGGAGATGCGTAGAGTAATAGTTTAACGTAGAGGCGATAGCGGTAATGGTTAGTATTCGCACTGTAAGCATCCGAATTTTTTTGTGAATCTTTCGGCGTTGGATATTTTGGCATGCGAAACCGCACGCATCCAAGCTGAACGTCAGTGTAGCCAGTCCGACTCGGGGTTAATGTTTCGGTAGCAACGCAGATCTTTATCCTCTCGTCTACTTGTCTCTCTTTTCTCATCTCCTTTCTATTCTCTCCATTCCACCCATCAGTTGTTCCGTGCGCCGCTTGGCAGCTGCCTCTTCCTGCTGCTTCCGTGCTAATTAATTAAAGGGACGAGAGACAGCGCGGCCATAGTGTAGAGTAGCGAGAAAGAAAAAAATATTTGCCAAAGTTGACCCGTTTTTCAAGGGCCATAATGCTGCTTTGCGCCGTCCGATTGTTTTAATATCGATTGGAACGTTTCGTGGAAATATTCTTCCATATATGGTCCTCTTGTATTACGTGTATACGTCGGGCGAATTACAAATGTAAATTGCAGTTGCAGCATCTGGCTTAATAACGCGTTTATTTCTTGTATTACCAAGGGGCTAACAAAATTATCCCTTAGCGGGCTTTCCACCGTACTTTAATGTCATGTAAATAATTTTTATTGTCGTCTTATATGTTATTCCTCATATTTAGCATTTACGATTGGAAACTGTTCGTCCCGATGTAAACGAGTATTACGCATGAGAAAGAAAGAAAATATCATTTTAACAAAACCGACCGACACGCGGTTTCATTACTGTCACTTAAGACTTAAGCCTAGCTTAAACTCCGCTACAGGCGATCGTAGGATTTGCCATGTTAAAGCTAAGCCACCAAGAAGCGCCGTGACGGTAAGGATACAACAAAACAGACCGTCATTCGCACGGCATATCCACTTTAGAGTTCTCGCAAAAGTTGTTCGTTTAATATTGTTTACACGTAAATCCGGTCTGATGGAACTAGTGTAGGACAGAGAGTGAGAGAGACAATTTAATTGCTAAAAATGCGGAATCATATTTCCACAGCTTTGTCCGCACAAATTTTTAGAGCGGATTAATCGACTTTGCATGTTAAAGCATACGGTCGACGAAATTAGTCTCGGCAGAAGTAATAATTATTTATTAGGCTGTGCTAATGATTAATTTACTGCTTATATATATATATGTATGTATATATACGGCACGAACCGTATATATAAATGCAGCATATTTCATATATAGTAATATGGCGGGATTATATTGCGCGAAAATAGAGACCGTTCTATCGCCCGCGGATAATGAAATGTCCGAATCTCATATTATGTTTTTGGGAAAAAAATTGGATATCCGTAGGCAAGAGAATCCAACTAAAAGATATATTAATATATATAATTAAATTTGATAAAATTTATCGAACGTAATCAACTCGATGCTCTCTGAATTTTCACGTTTTATAGTGAAGCGTCCTTAATTTTTATGATACGGCGCATGCCAGCTGAGTAATGCATCAGAAAATAGAGTTAGAAAAAAATAGATAGCTCTGGATAGCTCCTATGGTGGGAGAAAAAGTTTGACGATTTTTTTTATTCATCTTATTGCTGATTTAATAATCATTTATTTATGCGTTTCTCGCGCGCACTGCATTCGCGATACGAAAAGTACATTTCACCACATTCGGCCGGTGCTTGATTCTTTAAACAAGAGAACTAACTTCAAACTAATTGAAATTTGTAGAGTGCACAAGTCTCTACTTGAAGCAGAGTTTCGCTTTTAGCATCGATATTTCACCGCTGCCTAGGAAAAGTTTTTCGAGTAAAGTCAACAATTTTAACTCGATCTGATTGAATGTATGAAATTACGTGGTATAATATATTATTATTCTTGATGCGGTGTTTCGCGAGATAAAGTTTCGTTATATTGGCGTAGTTAGCGGTTCATCGGCTGCTGATATTTCAACGGAATCACGAGCAGCGAATCGCCCGGTCAAAATTGCAAATATTGACGAAACATTACGGGTGTTCCGCAAATTCGATAGGCGTCCGTAGGCATTTGTGCAATGGCTGGGATGGATATGTTTTTACGCAGGAATTTCTCGCGGATGTGCAAACGGATACGAGACACGCGTACTCGTATTCCCTCGTGTGAAAGTACAATCTAATTTACGTAGAGTTTCGCGCTCGCTAGCGTTTCGAATATACTCGATGCATAATAAATTATGAGAGTCGCAGCTATCGCTGTATTCTATCGAGTTTTTATTTGCGGTTCGCGCGTTTTGCTTTCTCTTAAACATTAACTTAAATTTCGACCCCTTATTAAGGGGATATTTAAACCAAAAAATTGTACAATATTATAGTGTGATTTGGAAAACTTATATTGTGTATATCATCAATATACTTTTTTTTTATCCGTGTAATATACTGGCGAAGAATATAAAGTATGAAAATCTAAAATAATCACAGTTTAATTTTTCGTTTATGCAAACATTAATTATTCTGTCAGCAGAGTGTAGATTGCGGAATATAATTCTCATCCTCGATTTTAATCTGTGTAAAAACGATGCTCATGAAGATAAAAAATGACGTTGAAAGCAAACTTTTTTTCCTGCGTATGCTAGCGAGATGCCTCGATTATCGATTTATCATCCTTCTTCGTTCGCTGATTCTCTTGGTCCATATTTCCCGGTCGCATATTATCTAGATAGTCATCTACTATCACTTTAGAACGTTACCGGTTAAGGAATAAAAGAAAAATCGAACGAAATAGATAAATGACGATTTTATATAGTCTAATACTCGGCATACGTACATCACGTTAACAAAAGAAAAACTGGAATATTTCACGCATTTCTTTCTCTATTATTATCAGAAATTTAAAATTATATTGAAGTAATAGATAAACAATTTAACTTTCTTAAGAAAAAATATCTATTAAAAATTATGAGGAAAAAGAATCTATTGAAAAGATCCATCTCTCTCTAAAAATTGACTTAATTCTTCGAAGAATCGCTAATGATACAAAAGGATCGCTTTTCTTTAACAAGCTATTGAACGATTATATGCTGTCATTACTAACGATCGGTAGATAGACAAGGGATATCAACAGCAAATAACGGTATATAATGCTTATATGAAATTATCGCAGTCGCTCAGATAATGCGCGAAGGATTTGTCCAAGAGTCCACTGGTATAATAATGTTAATATCGCGCCAGTGCTCACGGTAGGACGACCAGAAACCGTGCAATCATCGGCACGCGAGAGTACGCCCTGTTACCGTTGGCGATAAGGACTACAATCGCGACGCCGACAACTCAGGTAGTTTTCATTCGCGAACCGACAAAACAGCGCGTGTGCTACGGTTGGGATTATTCGAGTCGTCGAGCCACATTTCGCTTTCCCTCACGGGAAATTTCGGAAACCCGGTTACTTGCGTCGACATGGAATTTAGTTTGGCACGGCCTTAATTCACTGCGTAAAATTGCCAGCATTCGGGCGTAATGGAACGTAGAGAGAGGGATTCTCGGACACGTAAAGGTAGGACTGATTTCATTTCCACGGAAACTCCGCGATCAATTGATTCGATTGTCCGAAAGTCCAGTTATCGTGTAACACTCTTCCGTAGGAAGTAACTGTATTCCCGATTGACCTCGACCATTATAGAATTAAAATAGTGTACGAGAAAATGATCGCGAGAAATTGTATCGCGGTGAAAGATCGCACTTTCTCACTTTTGTCGCATAGAAGTTTGGAATGTTAAATTTTTACTAATAATAAGAGAAACGCGTGTATTGAGTAAGCTTTATTATAAAGTTTTATGATACAAAAAATATTTTATTTACTAATATAAGTTTATAAATTGTATCCGATTTGAAGGAATTAATAATTTCCGATATTGTGTGGAGGATATATCGATTTTAATTCAAAAATCTGGCAATAAATCGGTCGGTATTCAGTTGTACGAATTATATTAGTTGCACCTACGAATCTCTAAGCGCTGATTGTCACTGAAACACGTATATGTACGCATATTTGTACTTATTTATATTTACTGCTACATACGTACTCTAGATGGGTAAGTTTCCTCCTTGTCACTGAATTTCAAGGCACGCCCTAAGACGTATCCAGTACACGTATGAAAGTGCAATAAAGAAAAGTGGCGTTCGTGCTAAGCTCGAATGCGCCAGACCACGCGCAACGCGCACTCGTTCTCGTGGAATTTATTTTCGATCAAAGTGGCCATTGCTGATTAGCGCGACAATAGCAGCTTTGTTCTACGATTAACGACGTTTTCCCCAATTCCACCCATTCCGTGTACTCTTCCCAGTTCCCGATAATCGTACACTCGAATCCGGATAAGATTTAAAGAGCCATTTTCCGAAACTTACGAGGGCGCTTAACTATATGTAACGGTTTTCATTAAATTTTAAACCGAGGTACCTACGAAAACGCGTACAACAATACTTGTCGTTACAAGATTCAGCTATTTACGATTGCATATAAAACGTAACGATGCATCGCGCTGTCTTAAAGCCCAGCGGAGCCGCCTCGTCTCGTTTTTATCGTCGCGAGTAAGAGCGCCGTCCAATTTCATCGACGTACTTTTTTTTCGCGAAACGATGTATCGTACATTTTGAGATTATCTACCCGTTAAGATCGCTCGAAAGATAGGGCTGCGAGAAGAAAGGAAAAGTGAGACTTTAACGGATATGATTATAGTACAATTTTTTTTTTTTAAGCAAACCCTCCACGAGAAGAAGAGCGTTATCTTTTGTTTTTGGTGAGAGATATCTAGGTAAAAGTAATTTTTAACGTAGTTCGAT
Organism: Lasius fuliginosus; assembly: GCA_949152495.1. NCBI lineage: Eukaryota > Metazoa > Arthropoda > Insecta > Hymenoptera > Formicidae > Lasius > Lasius fuliginosus. The sequence continues at coordinate 8,215,519 of OX424448.1, forward strand.
TTCGAGGAGAAACTTGTGAGATCGTCGATAGGATGCTGTTCGTCGCTTCTTCGCGCGATAGAACAGGATGGTTAAAACGGAGCTCTGACGAAGCTTTTGACCCTTTATCCGCGCAATTACATTCGCATCGATGCCTCGATACCTCGCGTGGTACTCTTTAAATAATGAAAATAGTCGAGATCTTCTCTGTAGCGGAATGCAACTGCTTTTTTCATTTCTTCGCCGAGAGAAAAGCGTTCGAAACGGAGCGCAGAATTAGATAGTGAAAACCGCCGCGCGCACGTCGACGATTCCATAGATATTTCGAAACGAAGAATGCGATTGTTCACAGCGCCGTCGAGGTGTGCTAATATCTATCGCTATCGTAGCTCGTTCAGTATTTTACCGAGTAATGAAAATATTTCCTCTCAATACGATTAACCGTCGCATTTTTTTCTCTTCAGTATTTTAACTCGACAAATTGCTTTAACTACAACGGCATGAAGCATGCTGATGCGCGCATTAATCGAGGACTTTGTTATTTAGATTGTTATTTATTGTTCTTTTTACTCTTTTCGAGAGAGAGAGAGAGAGAGAGAGAGAGAGAGAGAGAGAGAGAGAGAGAGAGAGAGAGAGAGAGAGCGGGGGATGAGAAAATCGTTGCAACATAAAGTTTTATGGGACATAGCCTGGCGCATCTATTTCGCGCAGCGATGATTGATGTGTTCAATATAAACAAGGTAATGACAAAGTATTTATCACAGGTAGCGAGAGAGCTACGCTCGCGTTCTCGTGAACATAGAACAACGTGAGATAGTTTGTCGGTTGTGCTTTGATAAACCTGATGATAACCAAGCGGATTCGCGCACCTGTATATAATTACGCCGCGGCCGGATATATGCGCAAGAGGCTGCTTCTTACGCCTGTACGCAATCTAAGCACACGCGTGTCTACATCGATATCGGTTTCACTTTAAACTGTACCCCAAAGTGTCGGGAAATTTAATCATGAAGATTACCCTCATAGTGTAGGTATGTACATGTAGATACGATAGCACGCGCAATCTCTGTGATTCTCCTTTCTTCAAGGAAGATTGCGGTATCGGATTCTCATAAAATCTCATCCCATCCATTTTCGTGATTAAATACAAATTTATATGATTTACACTATAATTTTAATTACATTATACGCGAGTGTTTAAAATGTTTTCGGTCAGAAGATTATTGACGAAACTTTTATTTTAATATAGTTCTTAAAAGGAACTATCATATTTTGGAGTAAGTTACATTAAATCAGGCTAGATCTAACAAGTCACATTTTACTTGTAGATTTTGTTAAACAACCGACTTTTTTCTTAATGAAGATGGGCATCATTGTTGATTTTGCAAATTTTCGAGATTTATTATTAAACATCTTTCTAATATTAATCTTCAAATTACAAATCTGTCCGAATAAAGTTGGCATATAGATTAAAGATAAAATGTCACACTATCTATTGCATTCTTAAAACTTAATATTTTTTTTAAACTTTTTACTTACAATTATATTTATAATTTTAGTATTATTGATTCTTTGATAATTCTGTTAAGAAAAAGAGATTTGAAATTGATAAAGGAATCCTTAAACAGAAGCTGACACAGTCGATAATAAATTTCTTATTTATTTTTTGCCGTTCGTAAAAATTGGATTGAAACATTAAGTATTTTGTCATTTATTTTCACCAAACTTTTATTATGCGTTTTTTTTTACTTACATCTCTTTGTAATTGTTAATATTGAATAACTTTACAATTATGTTTCGGAAGAAATTTTCGTAAAGAAAAAAGCTCGCCTGCAAATTCTTCAAAAAGCGCACCCTCGAGGTCGATCTGACGTTCCATCGTGCGGTTTCTCCCGAGATATTTCTCGCGGTCGATTCAGCGATAAAGCGTCTGTCGGAAGGAGAGCGAAGCCGCATCGAAGGCGGGTGTTGATTGGCCGCCAATCGCAAAGCGCAGCGGAAAACCTCGAACCTCGCAGTTGGTACGCTGTTGGAGGCTGTTCGTGGATTAAAGGCTTTTCTTTCGAATTTCACGTCAGTCAGCTTTGCGCTTGGGATAATCCGGGTGCTGTATTCGCGGCGCGTATATAAAATAAAGATCCGCCATCTCTGTCGAGCCAGTTGCCCCGCTTAATAACGCTTAATAAACGGCGACCGATCTGACGATGCGCGCCTTTCTCTCTCTCTCTCTCTCTCTCTCTCTCTCTCTCTCTCTCTCTCTCTCTGTCTCGTCAGTTTTCTCCCGCGCCCCTTCTTTCCGGAAGTTTTTATACGGCAAACGGATTATGCTCTTTTACGCGCGTTTGGCACGTGCGACAGGGGTGAGATGTGGAGACCAGCAAACTTACACGAAAAAAACACGGAAAAACCTGTTTTGCTATACAGGATGAAGTCGGTAGGAAAGAGCGAAGTTACTGTGCGGTTTGATGGAGACGCGGAAAATACATGAAATGCACGTATAATTATATGTTATTACGGGCGTTATGTTTCTATTATAAGCATTCGCGGATCATGTTATTTATTTTTAGTCGAGTTTAATGTGATATTTGAAGAGCGATTCTAACTCGAGTATATAGGCAAAGTTCCGAGAGAACAAAGTACTCTGCGCAATCGTAGATTGTAGCAGGTAATAATTAATTAAGCTAATTGTAATTATATCCAGAAGTTCGATATCTAAAACACAGCGAAATTGATTTGCGCGTAACTACCTTTTGTAAGTTTTAACTTTCAAAGTTTACGAGCAGGAGTTTTGCCTTTCCTACCTCATCGAAAGCAGCAACGGGAGTTTATTTCGCTAGAATTTACTCGGTAATTAATTAACGTAGCAAAGAAATAGCCAATGTCGAAAAGAAGTTTTATTCTCATATATGTACGTGTAGAAAAGAAATTACGCATCGCATGCGCTCTTTCTTACGATTTTCCATTAACTGCTAAACAAATAAATTTATTTACGATGACAACGTTTTTGTTATCGATTACGGTGATCGTGGCGAGTATGCTTAATGAGCCGCGCATATAACTTCAATGGTGCGTTTATCAAAAAATGCATTTAATGATACGGAATTTTATCCGCTTAATGTAAATATTATTTTAAATATATACGATATGTGAGAGAAGAGCAGAAGATACATTTAACATTAAATATGCGATGTTATCTGGAGCTAAAAATTTTTCTACCGTAAGAATTCAAAGTATTCGAATTTATTCCGATAATCTGCGAAATCGGAGATCACGATGACGAAGCATATCCTCGATCATGCACTTTCCCCTCATTTCCATCGCGGTCGACGATTTTTTTTTGTTCGCATATTCGTTCGCCACTCTTGTCATCTCTTCGATAGAAGTGCTATCGAGCGTAACCGCCTATCGATCAACATGAGAGCTGCATCCTCCTTCGACAAACTCAGACGCGACTTTTGATAACTTTAATCCCCACCCTTTCGCGTTCTAGTAGGGCGCGAGCGAAATCCTTGGATCAAAACGACTGGAACTATCCCTTACCACTATCACCTGGTAGCTTTCCTGGAACATGAAGGTATTCCTCGCCAAACCAAACTACGTGGCGGTCTGTGTTGAACTAAACCGCAAGCCGTCGGGCAATTATACGGGACCCTAATAATTTAACCACGTGTCGTTGGCCTGTCTAGATTTGGCCATGATAACGCCCTAGTGTGCGAGGGTCATTGTATGCAACCTACGACTGCAAAGGGTTGACTCGCGCCCGCCGATCCCCGGGGGATATTTTATGGTAACGTTATGGCTTACTAATAACGGGTTACCGTCGCATTTTAGAGCTGTTAATCACACAAGCTGGTACAGTTGCATGAAACCAACGGACGCGTAACATCAGTTTGACATCGGGTTTGAAACGAGCTCACGCACGCGGAAATATAATAGCGAACTTTTTACAATCATCGGAACTTGCGCCTGAAGTTTGTTTAATTGTCGATTCCTTTGCATATTCAAGATTTGCACAATTCTTAAAGACAGTATCGCAAAAATGTTACATTAATGCCGATGAAAGAAAATATATAAGTATATATAAGCTAAAATAATTTTGTTCGGTATGAATTTTATCAAATAGTGTAGAATAGGTATACAATATTATTTGCAAAAAATATCTTTTGCAATTTAAACGCGAGTTAGACACTTTGAGAAAAACTGTTATAAATAGAACGCATCTACATACGATATAATTTAAAAATTGAGATAAATGCTTCTTGTCGCGAAGTTTTTCGCGAAAGTCCACTTTCGCAGAGTAAGCTGATTTATTTAGAGGCGTATTTGCACGAAGTGCTTCTATCAACTTCGTCGGAGATTTACAAGTAAGCGCCTAATATTCGTCTTCGAAGTTACTCGGCTTAACGTCCCTATACAATACTATTAGCCATCTCATTCAGTCGCCTCGTCTCGGGAGTCGTGATTATTGGATCAGTAAGTTTTATTGCTTCCTAAACAATTCTCGAGATGCTTAACGAACCAATAAACGTTATAGGTCTGATAACTGTCTCGTACAGTGCTGCGACGGCGTTAGTAGTGCTACGCGCGTTAAAGCAAAGTTTCGTCGTACTTTGTAAAGCGCGTCGAGAAACTTTTTCTCCCTTGCGGCTTAGCACCTCACGGATTTGTCGTCGTGCTCGTTGTTATTACGGTGCGAGGCCGATATGTGCCGTTATGGAGCGCTTTCCAACTAATGTTCAAGATACAGGGCAACTCTCCGCTACACCGAAACTTTCTAACTGCATTAACTCAACCGTACGTGCGCCACATTCCTTGATAGATCGTACTTGTAACCGCCTATTTCGTCCCAGATTGATTACGATTCTAGTAGCGATTGCGTTAATGACGAACTTTGCAACACAGACCGGAAACGTAGCGGCGCGCTTGTCCTTTGATTTCATTTACACAGCATACAGAACATAGCAAGTTCTCTCCGTTTCCTTTCATTTCTATGGAACGTTTGATCAATTTGAAGTCGACCTATTCATGGCGAAAATTTGATTGGACGATCTTTTTGTTCGCGACTTTTTAACATTTTAACTTTAAAATCTTTGCAACTAATTTTCAAGTTGAAATCCTCTTGAAGTAAAATCCGTTTGAAGTTAAATGAGGAATAAGACTCTTATCCCTTCATCGGATACTTCCGAAATATAAATCACAAAAATTTTTAGAATTTTTCTGCGCACTTGTAATTGAAAAACTATTGTCGCTTAAAAGACGCATATTATATTAAAGAAAAACTTATTCCTGAGAGAAAAAGAAATAGTTGTAGTTATCATAATTTATAGCTTTTTTTATGTCAACTATTTATATATATAAAGTTATTATTACTACGTATAAAAGAGATTATTATTACCAACATTATAGTACAATAATAATAACTATAAAAATGGGAATTTCAATTATAATTATTTTACTGCAATTATAGTGGCAAATAAATATCACATTTTTCTCTCTTAGTGCAATGAATTCCAAGAATTATTCATATATAAAAGAAATGTGAGGAAACTTATGTGACTTAAGATTCTCGATAGATCGATGCCGTGATATTTTTAGAAAGTAATGTTGGTGAAGTGCTGCAAAGCGATCTTCCGATAATTTTCCCTTCCAAAGTTACGCGGGTGGCTTAGATATTAAAAAGTACCCGTCTTCATTGTTGAACTCCTGTCTCCTCCGACTTCATCGATCATCGATTATGATGTGAGTATTCGTGATGGAACTCCATCTCGGGCCGTTTCCATCAAGGGAGTTAAGAGGTCGAAGCGGAGAATAGGGTAGTGAACACGTTTCCATTGTATTTGTCCTCTGTCTTCCCCTACCTATCTTTAATCCCTCCCATTTCCTCACTTTTTTTTTAACTTGCCTTTGGCTCTATCAAAGCGCACTTCTGCTTCGTTCTTGACTCGGTTGTCTTTTATCCTATTTTACGCGTGCATCGCGTCGCGGTTTTCCACAGAATTTCCGCCGGGGTCACACAGACAAAAAATACCTAGCAAACGTTTTTACGGTCGACGATGAATTTTCTGACGCTTGAATTTCATTTTTTTTTTTTATTTTTTTCACAATTTGGCCGAGTGTGTCGCGCGACGCACAGGTTATGATGGAAGCGTTCAATCAATTCACATATAGATACTTAATTGACACAGTTTGTATACAAATATCGATAGTTTCAGAAACACGTGCGCGTTATATGGTCGTACGTGAAATGCTGCTGTTAGACTTGGTACAGTGTCAGTGGTGCGAGTAAATACTTACATTCCTTTCGTTCCGCATAGGCTATAGGATAACAATACACGGGGGAATTGTTTTACGGTATTGTAAGTAGACTCGCGTGGCATTCTGTAACTGTACATTTCCATACTCTACCTGACCGCTCTCTCTCCCGCTTTCCGACCTCGCCCGCAAATACACCTGGCTCGGTTCCGTAGGGTCCTCGTGCGGCTTTATATTTTGCTCTCTTCACGCGTGACGTCATCACCAAAATACGTGAGTGGCGTTAGAAATTGCGGGGCAAAACGTATAGAGAGCCATGGAAGAGCGCGGTTTCAACGAGCGCGGCGGGAGCTACCCTTAACCCACGAAGGAATCTCATTCCGAGAAGAACCGCTCGCGCTCTCTTTCCTCAAGACTATGGCTATTCTTATAAATTTCTTGGACCGTGAAAAAAAATGATGTTTAGTTTTTGCACGCAATTTGATCACGAACGTTCGATCTTCAATCGAGGGTGTGCACTTCGTCGACTACCGGTGTCACTATTCAAGAGTACTGTAGTACGGTTCGATGTAGAGATACAAAAAAAAAATAGCGCAGAAAGAATCGATCTCGAAATGCTAGCGCGAAAAATCGTCGGCTCGATTGAAAGAGAAATCCGTGGAATTTCGAGAACCAGACGGAAGGAGCCGGTATCGAGTTTGGCTCGATACCTGTCCCATCTAGAATTCAATGTGATTCGATGGAAAAAAAGAAAGAAGAAGGGAGGGAAAAAGGAAAATCGTAATAGGAGGAAGCGACGGAAGCGAAGCCCGAGGGAAACGGATGGATTTTAATATCGCGGTACTCGACGTAGCCCGACGGCGATAGTTATAACAGCGGCGCACGCGGACTTGCTAAGCCTTACAGATTGTGGGTTCGAGACTCGACCGAGTAAATCATGGCGTCACACGGTGTGCCATCAGTTTGCGCTTTAGGATGTGCCAGAGCCCAGCTGCCAAGCTACCCTAGCGGATCATCCCCGTGGGATTAGCGATACTTCAATAAACTCTCCCGTACCTTCCCGACCCGAACGAGCCGCGCCGTGTGCGCGAGTTCAATCCGCCCTTTCCGTCTCTCTCTCTCTCTCTCTCTCTCTCTCTCTCTCTCTCTCTCTCTCTCTCTATCTCTATCTCTATCTCTATCTCTTTCTCTCCCTATTTGATGCCGACAGAGGCGAGAGTAGTAAAGTTCGTGAACACGAGCGCGAACTGCATTTAAGCGCAATAGGATTTAGTGAGGTTAAATGATTATCCAGCAGTAACCGTTTAAACAGGGGCTCGGCCAAACGACCGACGGCTATTCTTTGAGCTTGCGTTTCATTTATCCGGTGACGATGGTGATGCCATTGGAAAATTCACGGGAGAGAAACGTTTCCGCGATATGTCGAAAGGATATGGGCGCCATTAGCGTCATTTCCGCCGTTAGTTAAAACTTCCCGGGAGAAGAGATTTGACCTAGTTACCGATGCGCGCGTAACCCTGGGACTTTCCGAGATCCGAGTCATTACTTATGTATGGAAAGGAGCAGTAGACGGGTAGCAAAAGAAAAATGGAGCGCGAGTCGAGCGGTAAAGGTCGTGAGTCTTGCAAATGAAACTAATATTCGCGCTGACAGGATCGATAAAAGGCAAGAGCGAGCAGCGCGGGGAGAAACCGAGAGGAGAAGGGCAGAGAAAAGGGGCGCTGCTTCTTCGGTGCCCGCGCTAAAACTCACGAAGGAGTTTAGGTTTTTATACAATAGATTTAACTTGATCCCCCGCGCTCTTCTCGACCGTTCCGGCGAGGATGTGAGCGGAGAAAGAATATCTATTTCAGAGGTATCCGACTCTCCGGGGTTACCGCTTGCCCGTTCTTCTTTTTACTCTTTCTTACACGCTCGTTCCTTCATCTTACAATTCGGCTCTCCGTTCTTTTCTTCTCTCCTGCTGTTCATAGCCGCCGTTCGTGCGCGTAACAGCGAAGAAAGTATTTTTCGATATCGAGTCGGCGACGAGACGCGACAGGCACCTACAATTATTTCAATTGTAAAAATAGTTGGTCCTTTTATCATAATCACGACCACGCTGAGGACTTCCTTTTTTTTTTACGCGATCATCATCTACGCCTGCATTCCAGCCGCGTGACTCGCACTTTGAAATGTCGAAATCACGGTCTCGAATACCTCTCGACTACCTCACGCGCGCTGCTGCGAGATATATTCGTCTTAATTAAAATTTATATTTTCGCAGGGCGAGTTTATTAAACGGCCGAGACATAGTCGCGCCGTTATCTCTCTTTCTTTACACCGTTTTGCATCGTCGCGTCCTTTTCCGTATCCCCGCCAGTCTCCCTTCGCCTCTACCCCGTTCGCGTTCTCCGCCATCCTTACATTTTCCGCTTTCGCTGCCTTGCAAAGTCTAGTAGGATTTAACGTGACTGACGCTTCAGGATCAACCAAATCAACGTATGTAGGTATACCGCGGATTAAATCCTCCGCGAAGTTAACCCGATGTACGCGGAAGAACGAGCAGCGTTTTGTTTGTGCCGGGGAATAATAACGAGTATATCCGGGGAAACTCATGTTTTTAGTTACAGTTTAATTATTCCGTTCTGGCCGGTAAAGAAACTCCATGTAACACTATCGAGTTTTAGCGCAGCGTGTGTATGAAACTGCACAGAGAGAGATTCCCTGAATTTTACTGAACAAATTCGCGAATAAAATTAGAATCCACGACAATACCGGAGATACTCAGTCAAAGGATGTTTGTCCTGCATATGGCAACGACCGATGCAATTTATAGAGGTGTGTAACATTAGCCGGCTTACCGTAAACGCATATATTCGCATGCGCTCGGTTAGATCGCGTACTTTACGTAACCTCGCGTGACGACTATCATAAACAGTAGCGCAGAAAATACGATTGTCTTAAGATTTTACGACGCTGCGTGTATATCTCATGCGTATATGTACGCTCTCGCATATTTCTGCATATGCAAAAACGAATGACGATTATTTAGATTTTGGAGAGTAATTTCAGAGTAATTCTTTCGGAATACAAATGATGCAAGAGCTTCGAATGCGGAAATCAGCATATCTCACTCGATTTTTTTCAAGGCCTTTCTGTGTATTTATTCGTTTCGTTACTCTCATGATCATTATCGCGATATCTGTAAACAACTTTGTACAAGTTACGAACAATTACGTAAATAATTGAATGAAGAGAATGCATAAATTTTGATTTTGCTATAATTAATATATTACACGTAACTATCGTATAATAAAATGTAAAAGAGCAAAGTACGCGTTCTTAATAATTTCGCTAAGTCAATATGGATAGGTTCTCCAAGGAGTTCTCGTTAAGGAATTCGTCGCGCTTAATACGATTGGTATCTGTCGAATCCACGCGACCTCATCGCCACCGTCCTCCCTGTATATTCACGGGCACTTGACGTTGCATTGTTACGTACGGTAGGTAAACACGAGGTAGTTATCAACACTGAGAGCTAAGTCTCGTTAACCGTTCCTAACAGGCGAATGCGAAGCATCCTGCCATTGAATTTGATGCTTCGCTCGGGAGACCACCTTCCCTACGTGCTGTCACGTCTGGAGACATTTGCTAACCCGCACGATGCACCGTCAGATAACACGAACAAGAGGGTTGCACGTAGCACCCAAGAACGGCGAGAGCGACGCGACCGAATGCTCTCGGAACACTCGCTCGGTTCGCTTATGTACATACGTACCAATCCTGTGTGTGCGCACATCCGGTTAGACCCCCCCCCCCCCCACCCTCATGGGGCACAGCGTTACCGCGTTATTTACGTATGACGTGCCTCATTATCGGGCTTGCACGCTGCGGCTTCAGAAAATTTCGACAACGTCGCTTATACATCGTCGCAGGAGCGATCGCGTTCCGGATAGGGGTGGAAAATTTTCATAGCTCAGAGGGAGACATTTGTTCGCGATCTCTCGGCGTGGAAGTAGGCTTCCCCGATGTCAGCACGTTCCTACCATTTATCCTGGAACTCAATGGATTCTCGCGTTCGTCGTAAAATATGATTAAATGTAAACACGTGCCACCCCGTCAGTTAGATATAAACACCTCGCGCGTACAGCTACTGGAATATCACAATATACCATGACGACACGACAATATATATATATAATATACACCAACAAACGTACTGAATTATATATCTCATCGTTAATGATCGCGACGGTATAATTAGGCATGCAAATGCACGCAACTGCGCTGTGTTTCGGGATCACGGTAACGAATTTTATCATCTTTTATACGAACAATGCAATCTTTTTTTTTCTCATTTTATCCGCGTTACCGCTCTTTCCTATCTGACGCTTCGACGCTTTCTTCTGAATCCGACGCCGTGTAATTTATGGACGAATCGTCGGTCGATAATCTGATAGAATCAACGTAGCGTTCGCTTTTCCGCGTGAGTGCGCGCATGCCGTGCAATTTCCTCGGACAATAGAATCTCCTGTTTCTCGAACGTAGAGCTTCGAAAACGAAGTCATTTCGCTATCGGGAGTTTTGTATTTCGTGTCAAAGGTTGTCTTCTCCGTTCTATCCTCCGCGTTTCAGTTTCTCTCCTCGCGATAGATGTTTCGCCAAAGATGCCTTTTTCGTCATTTCGCCGTAGTTTCATCGAATTGATCCTATAATTTAAGATTGACTAGATTTCTATATATCTTCGGTATCGAGTTACCTCCACCACGATTCACAATTTATTACTTCTTACAGAACTCCCATACCGTCTTCCAGATTTGTACGCTGGTTTTATTGAAACTCGATCGTGCTTATTCGCGACGGTTTATCTTTAAATCGTGACTTTCTTTTCTGCGAACTGTCGTTTGACCTATTTTATTTAAGCGATTTGACGAGGAGGATGTATATGATCAATTAATTGTATTCTCGCTATTTCGAGATACCTCGTGAACTTTCGCCCTCGATGTAGCTCGTGGTCAATTCTTGACCGTACAATTTCTATTACGAGAAACACGAATTTACAACCGCGATTGGCATTATTGCATACGTACGTTTATTATTTATTTACGATTCATCGATAACGCTCAGATTTATTATTGTGTTGCGATTATTTATTAATGATGTGTTGCTCGTCGATGATACATTATTACATCTGTGCTCAAAAATTCCGTTATTAGTTTTGACATTTGGCATTTCACGAATACCGTATAATCAAAGATTGATTATTTATTATGTTATTATTACGTCACTCTTTGAGCTTTGTTATTGGATAATATCGACAGAAATTGGAAGCGATAAAATGTACAAGCACGCCCAGAGAAGTCTGGAAGGTTCAGCGCAACGTTCGGTCGTTATATGGATGACACCGCGGGGTTGGATATGTTGTAAGCTGCAACAGTTTATTAGGCACCCCGCTGCGACCTTTATTAGCCTCCTCTATCTCCTTCATAAACCGAGTTCATGTTACGGGCGTATACGTTCACGTTCATGGACACACACGCGACGTGAATGTGACACGCACTCACGCGTGTCTTCGCACGTTTATTCCGTACGGCGACCGTTTGGGGTCCGTGACGAGAATCGCCATGGGTTCGTTATTAACGTCACGTATGCAGCTCGCGGGACCAACCTCTGTTTTATACCGCGAAAGTTATATATCATAATAAATTTCATCAAATCCATATCGAACGGTTAATTAAACGTTTTATTACTCGTATAGGGCGCAATGGCGGCGCATCGGCGCGCGACACTCGACGATTATAAACGGTATTTCTTGCAAACGCGTCCGTTCTCACGTTCGCGCGTAACACGTTAATAGCGAGATGAACTCAAATATTCCGTGAACGTACACGAAGTCAATTTTGACTCTGCAAAAACCTCACGTCGCTATATCTCTTTCCGCTAAGACCGGTTTTCCTCGGTAAGCGTTTTCTGCCTCGACGAGTCTGGCTTTGCCCTTATTCCTTTCGGTTTAACGCAATCAATATGTCGACATTTTTTCCCGCTCGACGAACCCACCTACACGTATGTATCGCATCCTCGGACATAATTATATCTCATTAATAAGATCGTAATTACGTTCACTTCTACAGTCTGAGATCAGATGCGGAATAATACTTTTATATATCGTGCGACGATCGCGCGTCCACTTACTGAAATGTTTTTACCTCGCTGACGAACACTTCTTTGAAGAGTTACAACGCGATGATATGAATTAGATTTCCTATAGATGGAACAGAGGGAAGGTAAGATTCTCCACTCTACTCTCTCGGAAACCGAGCTGTGGGCGCGCGAGGATTGGCAAAAGGTGAGTTCATCACTAAGTCATGATGCTTTTATCCGGCGTTCTTCGTCATCCTAACGTCTCGCAGGCAGTCGTCTCTTTCCCTTTCTCGCTCGTTTCCCGTGGTTCTACTACGACGACGATTCCCGCAATACCCCCAATCTCGCATCTTCTCTATCTCTACCTCCGTCTGTTCCATCCAAAAGACGGTGGGCAACGGAAAAGGTTGCCCTCTTCACGCTGTCACATTGTCGAGTCCTTCGAGACCGCTTCTTCCTTCTCGCTTCTGTTTCCTCGACCGCATTTTCGTCGCGGCCGATATATTCAGTGTGTAGGAACCGCATGTATGCTCCGTGTATTTATATTCGTTCTCGTAAGCGGAGAGAGGAGAAATGGCCAAAACGGGATGAAAAAGGAGGGCGGGCTAAGGATTGGGAGAAGGGTACAGAGAGGATTTTACGATGGAAGTCATTACAGGTCGCCGAGGCGACCGCTTAAAGTACTCGTAGTAGTCGATAAGATCGAATATTAAAGCAGTCTAGAAATATTCGCGCATATAGCATAATGTGGAATTCGTCGAATTTTAATTATCGCATTATTCGGCGGTGCTTTTAATAATTGGATTCATCAATTTATCTCTACTTCTCAATAATTATGTAGGTTAAATTAATCTGAATTTTAGGTTTTAAATATCTAATTGATGTTTAAAATTCTGGTATAAGAAGTGTTACATAATTTGAGATATTTGATAATTTACATTTAGATGTTTTACAAATTTATGAATTATCTTTAGAATCTCAGATCTGTAAAATAGGAAACATTAATATGCATTGAGTATAAATTTACATAGGAAATATAGAATATCAAATTATTTTTTATCAATTAGCGCTATCATATAAAATTATTCTATCTTGTTTTTCTGTTATATCAAATTATTAGATATCATTCTCTCTAAATAAATCTTATTTTGTCTGGCATTCCGGTTCAATGCAACGATTCTTCTTATGGCGAGTACGGCATGCTTCGTCGTACTCAAACTATCAAATTAATAAATCGTTGTTTATTTTCTCTCCCTGTCCGTACATCTATATACTCCGGCGAAATAATAAGCTTTTTACACGGAGGATTTTCCGGATGGAAGCGACCTCTGGGAATGCCAGGCAAGAAAAGATCAGAGCAACGAGGCGAAAAGCTGTATTTAAAAAATTTAAGCAACCCGTCTGCCAGTTCAGATGCATTTCCTTCGCGAGTAGAACTCTCGACATTGCCCAGTCAGTAATTTCACGCAGTGATCTCCACACCGGAGTTTCTATCTCTCGTCCTCTCGTAGTCCGTCATGCCAAAAAAGCGACCGGCACACATCACGACCCTTTTATACTAACATTATTGGTGATTCGTTACTACGGAGCAAATTTGGATAACTTTGTTTTTTTAACTGATATTATACGATTTTACTAATATTCATTTTCATATTGATTATGAGCACGGGAGAATATCTGAATTATTTAAATCATTTACATTATTTAGCAGGGATTAAATTAAATGCGTTAATCAAATTCATTGATCAAATTAGTGTTAAACAATTTTAAATAAACATGTTGTAAACGATATACTTTGCTTTTTAAATGCAACGTACAATATTTACTGCATCTTTTGGGATACTGGATGTTTATCGATTTATCAATGAATTCTATTTATTTTGCATGAATAAATTTACGTAGACATTGACATTATGAGTAAAATCTTGATGTGGCGTCTAATTTGAGACACTATTAACGCTTGACATAACGGAGCAAGATTTCTTCTGTATCTTGCTGTTCATTTTTACGAGCGACTCGTTATAGTCGCGAGCGCGGCGCATGCAGTTTATTACGCGGTGCATAATTAAGTTGCGCCATATTTAAAGCTGGGTACGTCTCGTATGCTAAGTAAGAACGGAGACCGATAACCGTGTATTAATTCAATTTTCTGCCACCGGGAGGGTACTGATTTGAATTTATACGGTAACATTATCGATCTCTCGTGTGTATCGCGTACTCGACATTACTGCGAAAAAGTCACTTCTATCATATCTTTAATGGCACAATGGCGCGCAAACAATCCGTGTAACTGTGTTCTTATCAATTGTTAAAAGTCGTGAGAAAGTAGCTATTTCGTATAAAGCATCGCTGTGATAATCATAATTTGTGATGTTGCGCAATGCATATCAATAAGTTTGTGTATGTACAGTGTTGCATTGGCGCATAAAATTTAATACGTATGTATTTGAGAATATGTTTCTTTGTCGTGCTCCTTCTGAACGTAAATTATGAGCTTCTACTTCTGACTTTTAAGATTATTGGCTGTTATAAATATTATATGCGCCAAAAGAAAAAAAATATATATATATATATATACATATATGAAAGTTATGATTTAATGCACGATACAATTAGTAACCTTACGCGATTGTTATTTCTCTGATACTCAAGTTTAATTTCAATTTTCTTGGTTTTATCACATGATTTAATGTATATAGACATGACTATAGAAATAATGACACACTTGTTTTGGAATAAATTCTTGGAATAGATTCTTGAGATTCGGATATTATCTAATTTTTCTTCTGAAAAGAATAATATATTTCTAAAATATATATTTTAAGAAATATATTTCTGATATTATATTTTAATATAAAAAGATAAATGAATTAAGAAGCAATATTGAGGCAATCAGAAAACACAACAAAAATTAGATATATTAAAAAATATTATAAGACGATTTTAAGTAGTACCATTAAATATAATATCAGCTTTTTGGTATTATACAAAATGGAATGTAACTAAATATTTAAAGCCGGTAATTTACATAGCGTATTTTTTTCAAATAAAATAGCGTAGCGAATAACTGGATTTTACATGAATCAGAAATAAGTTTGCAGGAAAAGAAAACTGTGAAGTTAATTGAAAACTTGGTACAGTTCTCTCGAACATAGTAACTAAGAAAATGAATCAGTAAAATAATTCCCAAAGTACTTTACAAGGCTGATTAGGAAAAGTATTACGCCGAGCATATAGCGAATTGTTCGAAGCGCAGCAAAGTGCATCGCGGAGAGATCACTTGTAAAACGCAATTCGATACTGTATTCGGATTATGTGTATAAAGAGTGTACTATAGGCAATGAATGGAATCTGGCGGTGGGGACGACAGGGATAATGGCTTTACGACATTTCGCCTTTTCCGCGATGGTGGAAAACTGCGATGGAAGTACGTTTTCCTTTTATTTCCGATGTAGCGCAGCTTGGTGACAGTGCAGCGCCAAAATAAATAGCCGCCTCCGACAATCGTACGATAAATATCGGTTCATTCCCTCTTGTATAGTGTTCTCTTTCGCTCTCTTTCGCTATTCCTTGCCGTTACATTCCGAATTTTTCATAGTATTTTCGGGCGAAGAAAAAAAAAGTGTAGAAATACTCGAGATATTTTTTTGCGAGTATCAGAATTAAATCTGGATAAACGCGAATTTGTTTCTGCTTTGATATCGCGGATGCGTTGTTTATTTCGATTAGCATTACTGAAAAATTTGTTTTATAAATTTAATAGATACACATACACAAAATTCTCAAAATATATAAAAGTAGCGCTTATGAGAATGTGCTCGACTGTACCAAAAGTATAGAATCTGCAACGTATGACAATAATATTCAATTATTAATCAACTATATCAAAAATAAATTTTTTAAACATTGAGAATCGCAAGTAGACATTATTTTTACATTAATAAATGTAATTGCTGACGCAAACATAAATCGCAAACAGAACGAATGAATCGCGAGCTGGAAACTACGTGATTTATATCATAGCGATTGAGCAAAGTGGACAATCGTGTTATTCGTTCCGCGCCGCTTATTATAAGTTACCTCAGAAGTAACGGACACTCGGTGAAATTTACGGACAACATTGGCGCGCGTACAGCCTCGCCATTTAATTCGATCGGCAGTAATGGAACCCTTTAGTCCTCCATACATCCGGAATCCACAATATTATTGAGCGCAACTTCTGTCCTGTTTCCCCTCCTTCTTCCCATGTCGCTTCTTCTTCCTCATACCTGCCATCCCGCTTTAGATACGCAAGTTCCCAATAGCATTATCTCCGGTCGACCGTCTACCAGTAGCGGGCAGAACATCCTCTTTGTATACCC
Source organism: Lasius fuliginosus (assembly GCA_949152495.1). Lineage (NCBI taxonomy): Eukaryota > Metazoa > Arthropoda > Insecta > Hymenoptera > Formicidae > Lasius > Lasius fuliginosus. The sequence continues at coordinate 8,232,234 of OX424448.1, forward strand.
TGTCGTGGTTCTCTCCTAATCGATTTAATTAGGATTTTATCGGATCACAGTGTCGATGTGTACTTTTCCGTGCAAACAAAACTCCCGATTACGGCGATCCCTTGCTCTTCGCGCCCGTCATCTTGCGGACTCCATGGCTTAATCTGACGATATTTTCGACATCGTCGTTGCTCGTGTCCCTTCGGCAAACAGAAATGCCGCTGTCTCTCGAATTAAAGTATCATCCGGATAAGTGATCGCTTAATCCGGGGATGTATCTGTTCGAGCATCGACGACAGCGCGGGAAGAACGGTTAGACAGATGTAATTTTTCGACCTTAAGATTTAGATAACTGCCAAGACTTTACGGCGACGTAAAATAGATACGAAGAGACTGTATTATCTCGCGGGTATCAGAGCGTGCACGGAAGCCGGGACAGAGACGTGGATCTGCATATGGAAAGCGCATTAAGTAGTTTCTTCCGCGTTTAATTTAATAGCAATGAGTGAGACTGCAACGAAACGCTCTCAACGCTTTGCGTACCGTGCTGTATACATCTTCGAGTTTCAATATCGTTCCTACACACGTCGTGTATCACTCCGACAAAATCGGATAATATCAATTTCTTTTCGAAATTAGGTAATATCTGAATATTACATCTTCTGCTGTTTACAAGCGCCTCATTCAACGATTTAAGTATATTATACTTTGGCCGAGGGATATGAGATTTTAATTTTACCATAACATTTTTATATCTCTTTATTTACGGACTGACGTGTTTGCGTCAGCGACCATTGTTGCCGTATGTCAATAATAAAAATCGCAGCGAAGAATAGACATATATCGGGGCCCGGGAGACTGCAAGTCTCTTTTCGTTATTTCTCCGCCTCGATTCGCTTATCGCGCACGGTTTCTTCTCGCTCCCTGTGATCGAAAGAGTTCCATTATTTTTATCTCCGTTCCATTTAAGTACCTTCTGTACGTGTAATCGTTACATTCATCTGTTTCTTATACGTTTTCTCCGAGCAGCCCCAAGCAGATTGCACCTCTCCCCAGAAGCGTCGCGACGACTCCCCTCTATCCCGTTAAAAGGAAAGCCGCTCTTGGAGAAATAGGGGTCGGATGGCAAATTCAAATCGATTTGGCGCGAACGGCTATCACGCCGTTTGCGATGACACTTTGCATCTTTTCCAAGGGATAATTTGCGCTGCGACACCGGCTCTTTCTCGCTGACGTCGCGCAAGGAAGGCGGAAAGGTCGATAACGTCGGGCATTAGCTTTCGTCTGATTTTATTGGATTTCACCGAGATGGATGTCGACGGGGAACACGGGCGTTACGAGATGGAAACGGACGCGTCCTCGGCTGAGGGAAGGTAAACATCCGGTCGGTCGCACGAACGTGACAAAAACGGAAGATCCTCGACGTATCCGTGAAGCAACGGCGAAACGTAGGAGAAAGAGGAACGAAAGAAGCAGGTGGCAGACAGGGTACAGGGTAGCTTCATTTCTTCATAACTTGGTGCGACAGCTGAGAGAAAAATTGGTTCTACCCTCACCCGGGCCACGGAGGTGCAAAAGGATTCTCGTGAGGGGGCGGGTTCGGGGCGCGCGGAACACTCTCTAATATCTTATGATTTAGTGTTGGATGCAACGACGCAGCTTAAACACCGCTCCGGTGGTATACGGCACTACCGGCCGATACTGCCTCGAAATTAAACTTCCGCGGGTTCTTCACCCTGTCTCACTTTGTCTCGCGCTCTCCTCTGCTCTCTCGTCCTCATTTTTTATTTTAATCCTCGATACGACATTCCCCGAGAGCCACGCCTTTTTAATTACTCTATATAAATATACTTCGCGCGCCATGTCTTCTTTTAGAATTTTAACCAGCCGGTGATATAACGAGATATACATATACGTGTGACACTTCAGCGAGAATATTTTTTATTTGCCAGAAATGTGATTTTCAACAGCCAGACTAAATTTAATTTTGCATTTCTGTAGTTCTTCTATAGTTGATGAAGATTTATATTCATATAATTTTTACGTATTGCATTTTATAAATTATAATATTAAATTATAATATTAAAATTGTTTCTTTTAATTACATTATTTTTTACTCGGTATTTTCTACTATCATATTTTTATACACGCGATATTTTAATTTTTTCTTTACATAATTAAATCTTGTATTTAGAAAGAAAAAAGACAATGTTTCTCGGTGAATCCCATAGTGAATGTAAATTGTAAACATTATTGATGGATATAAAGATCACAGATTCTTGCTTGAAATCGACCAAGTCACTTTTTATATTTCACATGTATATCATAGACGCACGGTAGACACTGTCTCTAAATTTACGAGAATGGACATTAAATAAGCGGCATAAGCCAACGCCGTGGACGCTCTTACTCCGGACGACAGTCTGGAAAAAAGAATCGGCCGGCGGTCGTTTGTCAGTTGGAGCGCGTCCATTAGGAGTGAAAAATCGAGCAACGCGTCGACCATAAACAAACAAAATTATACAGCTGGCTGGCGGATTCCCGACTGACTTGTGCGGTGCATACACGGCGTATTATACGGTCATGTGTGTGCGCGTGTGACTCTCGCTTCCTATTGTTCGTTTCTTCGTCGTCTTTCATGCAGTTGGATTAGCATGTGGCGTTACTATCGTGCATTCGCCGAGTAAAGTATACTTTTGAACGCTTTCCGTTTATCCTGCTAATAATATAAATTAACACCGCAGTTCTTCGTGTGTGTTCTCTTCGCGCACAGTATAATAATCTTCTTGTACTTGCTTTGTTTTTTTATTCGTATGAAACTATAAAAAATAGATATCTCGCGAGTATTTACCGAAAAATATTATTTTTAACATATGACAATGCGGGACTGTTTCTCGAACATACAGCTCGACGTATTTTGTTTTCAGAATTGAACATAGAAACGTGACTGTCGGTCACGCGGGATATATGCGATATATATCTACCTACCCACATGCAAACATGCTGGTACATTGTTGCGCTAGTGATGTCGATTGTATTCGGTCCCGAAACTCACTTTTTTTTCTCATGCAACGCGCCGGCAACGAAATAGCAAATGCGTTACCAGGTTGTTTCAATGGACGACATTATTGAGCAAAATGTATATGCGGAAAACTGTAAAATATATCGTGCACGGTATACATGTTATACATGACATATAATACCTATCATGGTGATTTTATTCGCGGATGTGAAATTCGCTCATTCAGTAACAAATGTCTAATTTGTTTGTTCACATATAGATTTGTAAATTACAAATTTAAATATTAAATAACAAACGCAAAAAATTATTTTATTAAAAGAAAATAAAAGAATTTCTTTTAAAATATTTATGAATGTAAATGATATTAAGTAAACGCATTGCTCTTTTAATAACGTTAAACACGACGATTTGAATTTGTATAACTTTATGGCGAAGCGGTGCGAAAGAAAAGTCCGATAATTACAAACAAAATAAATAAATATACGAGACTCTTCAATTTCTCTATAATTTACAGGTTACAATCACAGGTCTTTGATAGGCTGTACGCATATGAAACTTTCTGTAGTATATTAACTGATTTGTGTTTGGTGCATTTTCATGCGAATGAAGTAACTAAATTAGAAAATTTATTTGTCTGGCGGGTTTATAACTTTTATTACGCAAAACCTCAAAGTATGCATTCCAATTTTGCTCTTTTCGTAAGAGAGAAGAAAAAATTTTGCCTTTTCTCGGTCCATTGATTATCGAAAAGATTGCAGGAACTGTCAATAGTTTTAATAAACATTTTAATAAACTTTTTCTCCATTAGATCAAATTTTGATGAAAGTAAACGCGGTTTTATAATATTAAGGTTATATCGAGAATTTGATGATTTAACAAATGAGATTGTATATCGCAAATATGCGCGTTTATGATTTTAATTTTTTATATAAATAAGAGACGATGCTCGAGAACTAAGCGTTCGCTTTATGAAAGATGTTACACGCAATGTTACAATATAAAGTTCATAAGTTCCATGTGAGAAGGAATACGTATTATATGGACGCGCGTACCATTTTATGACTACGCCTCATCCATTCACCGTCTCGCGCACTGTCAAATTTAAAACATTCCGATTCAGTAAGGATGAAATATGCCGCTATGAAAGGCGTTACCGTGAACAGCGACGATATCGCTTTCGTCGCGTGCCGTGCATGTGTGAGAGTTTCCGAGATTCGTAGACAAAAAGGAAAAAGAGAGAAAAAAAAAAACGATGCGCCTGGATCACCGATAATCTCACCCCGAGCAGCGGGGCACACTATCTTCGATCCTCCCAGTAAATTTGGCCTGAGGTCACCTTCGACATTCGTGCGGAGAGTTCCTTACGAAACGATCGGTCGGTACCTTCCCTCCTTTCATGTCGAGCGCTGTCCCCAAGGCGGCCATTTATATGTCCTGCGGGAAAGTTTCGACGGCCTGGCGGGCTTTGCGGTTCCCGAAACGGATACTAAGGGCGAGCCGCAGGGAACGAGGATGGACGCTCCTCTTACTCGGGTGCGCTTCCAGTGGCCACGTAGGGATTAGCATGTTTAGATAGCACTCACGGAGTAGTTTCACGAGCTGCCGAATTAATGCCACGACGGCACAACTTTGAACTATACCTTGATCCATCTTGATATTTCGGGGAAAATCGAGGGGCGGTTTTCCGACCGAAGGAGAAGCGAAGATAGTCCTTTTGTAAGTTTCGGACCGTCGAGCATTGCGTCTTTCTTACTGAAAGCACTGCGTGTGTTTGTGTGTATGTGTGTACAGAGTGAGTCACAAGAAACAGAAACATCTAAATATATCCGTTAAATTTGAAGAGATAGACTTCGAATTTGGAAGCTACTTCCGCTTAACGACATCTGTTCTTTGAAAGCGCGACAAAATGTAATTTGCTATGATTTACAATGACACATGTACGCGATGACGAGCACAAAGGAAAGGAAAATAAAGAGGGACAAGAAAATTTTGCGGAAACTGCTTTACAGGAAAATTGTTGAAACGTTTTCGTCTACTGTATTAAGAGCGACAGCGACGGTTGATCACAATCAAAAAAGGATGATACAATCTTGGTAAACCGACAATCGTTTGTGCACATCATATCTTCCTTTCTAGTCTTAAAGATATGGCTTATTGTTAGGTATAAGAGCTTTTTATAGCAGATATCCTGAAATTGATCGCCGTTGAGTTTGTGATTTAACTTTTATGCGCTTTCTCACTTTTTTCTTCACTTCTTTTGGTTATCACTGCGTATACTATATCCAAGAAAATATTTGTAATAACGTAATGCATTCGCGTATCCGTAAATAGTTACAACAAAAATGAAAAAGTATTTATTTATTTTGAGATTAGTATACTTTTCATTTTTGATTATCATTTTTATCTTGAGGAATTAAATTACTCGACAATTTATTTCGAAAGATATTAATACACATTTTCACGAGTGAGTGACTTATAAACATATTTTTTTATAGATTTATTCGATCCTGTTTAATTAACAGTGGAACCTTAAATTACATTTTAATATTAAAAAAGCTTTGCGCTCTATAAAGACGAAAGCAATTTTTCTCAATGCTTTCGCATTGCTTTGCTATTTCCTCAGATCTCTGCAAAATAAAGGATCCTTTAACGATTATTGCCACGTTACCACGACGAACTTACAATTAGTTAGAATAAAAATTCAAGTGAATGTTTGAGACTACATACGAGACATATAATTTCTTTACAGAAAAAAATATTTTGCTTACAATAATATAGATAATAGCTCAATAAATTTTTTATGAATCTTTCCATATCATTAAAAAATGAGTTGATTAAAAGCAGAAACGTGATGTATTCTCAATAACTATAAAATATTTCTGTAAATGTACTTTCGATTTCCAAATTCTATGCTTGATAAATGCGGAGAAGATAATATGCAAACGCGATACTCATTATCTATATATCAGATCATTACACAATCTCTTGTTAACCTCGTTATCATTTCATTATAATTTAATTGGAATATGTTGCATCGTGCGCGCGGATATACTTTATCAAAATTTCGAATGGGCCTCTGAGAGTAGATAATCTGACCGGAGAATAATTCCGATTTCGATCGATGAATATATATCGTTAGTGATCGAAACTTACACGGCAATTCGAAAATCGTGCAAATCAAACACGTCGCGAAATTGTATTTGCATATAATCTATATTTTTGAAGCAAATGTAAGAAAGAGCGCGATGCTATTATTTAACGTACAGAATTTCCGATGTTCTCGAACCGCACGTTTATCCTCTAAAAGAGGGGCAGCAAAATTTAATGCGGAAAATTTGAAGCTCGAAAGCGCGGTATGTTTTAGACTCAACTCCCAGCTATTACCTGTCGTCGACTCGAGCCTAATACGTATGAGTTGGCTACCGAGCAACAGGCTGTCGTGACATACATAAATCCCAACTAGGTAACGGGTGGCACACCTGACTTCGTAGCCGACGTGTCGGCTTTTCCGGAGGGAGTGAGATAGTCGAGAAGCGAGTGGCTGGGCCGGTGCAGATTCGTGGGGAATGAAAGAAGTTTTCTCACGCTTAAGTTCGAAATTCTGACAGAGTTGAAATAGCGCAAAGTGCAACGTCGCGAACCAACCATTTCTAATCAACGTTCGTCGATAATGATCAATTTATCAACGAAATTTACCGCCTTCGTAAAATGTTGTCCTTATTATCTGAGATCGCATTAGCAAAGGTGGCGGAGGAATAAGATCGATATATATATATATATATATATATATATATTTTGTAAATTCTGTCCGCTATAAAAGTATTGGCGTAATGGCGACGCCTTTGCTCCGTTCGCAAAGCTGTCAAAACTTTTCATCCCCGCAAACGGCGATTTATTGTCCAATCTTGTTCGGAAAATGTCGGTAACGCGCACTCCCGCTGACGGACTATACTTTAACGCGCAAGCCACGCCGCGGTGTAACTTATATTTAATTACTGCCGGTAATATATTAGATTTAAAGAGTTTTCTCGTAAAATATCGCAACATTAAGGAAACCTCCGGTGCTCCGCCGCAAGGCGAGCGAGCGGTCGAAGGAAATGATTTACCTTTCATGAATTCTTTACGGCTACCTGGACGACTAGAAAACCCCCGAAGTTGCAGCCACTTGAGCCCTCTTTTTCTCTTCTGTACTCGTCTCCTTTCGCTTGATGCACCCTTCCCACCTTTCCTTCGCGACTCACCGCGCTCTCGATTTCTTTCCATAGTGCGCGAACTTTCCGTGTCGTCGTCCCATCCACTAGTCCGATATTCCCTTAATTTTCCTTTAGTCGCTCGCACTTCTTAACGATTTCCTTTTACTCCTTTCGCAGGTCGATCAATTAAGAAAGCTCTTAAAACCGTTCCTCGCGGATCTAGAATTTTCTATTGTCATTTTGTCTTTCAATTATTACCATTGGAGAGAAGCCGCAAATTTATTATCAAAAATTTACACAAATATATTAAATTCTCCAACTAGATACTATTGTCCAAGCGAACATTTTCTGGTATTTTTTATTGATATTATTTTATCAAGGGTACTTGAGATGAGTTTTTCGAGAGCTTTTGATCGGAAAGCGGCGTTATCTCCTTCATCAACGTCATTCAAATTTCGGGCTTTTATTCTATTTACAAAATGATGTAGATATTAAAGATAGGCAGATTTTATCGAACAAGAGTGTATCTATATAACAGATATTTTTTTTAAATAAGCTTATTTGCAAATATTATAATAACTTTATAATCAATAATCAATTAACCTCTCGCCCCTTTAAGAATACTTCTACCGTGCAGTTAAATATGAGCAAAAGAGAATACTTGTAACCGTGATTTTACAGCGTGTTTACTCGCGAATAAATTATTCGTTTTGCAAAATGGATATTTTTCTAAGAGTTCCGTGCGCGCAACGATGCTCCATCATTGACATTTTCTTTCTTTGTTGAGCGCAATGTTAATTGGCTTTGAAAAAATTTATTTCGTTGAGATACACGCGAGCGTAGCGATGAAATAAGGAAAATGTGGTAAAAGCGTACAATCCAACTACAGAATTGATGTGCACGATGTGTGCGAAATATCATACCAGTACATTTCACGTCGCGAGAACGAAGAAAAAGCTTAATAAAGGCATTCGCTTTAATTCATGGTACATCGACCGTACCTAACGCGCTTTTCGTAACCTATCTCACCCACTTTTAAACCTGGTAAAGCCCTTAAGTCGTAAAAAGGTACCCGGTAATACCGTCCGATTTACCAGCCTCCTATAGTGCGAAGTTAATTCACATTTTAAGGGAACTACGAGTTTGAAGTATGAAATAAAGAAGCGAAGAGAGTACGCATACAGCGAATGAAGTGAAACGATAATAAGAAAACTGCAGTATAAATTATTAAATATTTTGATAATCTTGTTTTATATTTGCAATATTTTTCAAGATGACAATATATTTGAAATTTATGCTCGTATGAATTTTCTAATTACAATTGAGAGATTTTTCATTGCACATAATGTAAAATATTGTCATAATATTGTCAATTTTGTGTCGTAATTGCTCTTGGCAACTTTTTTATACAATTTACTTGTATCAAAACAATCCAATGAAATTAATTTAGATAGACTTTGCTACTAAAAAATCTAACTCAATTCTGCGTGGCTTTTTTTCATTTCATTCTTATCAGCGCGCGGCATTCGATTTACGTGTGCATTTGAAAGTAACAGCTCGGAATGCGAATGTATCGTGAAAGAGAGCGGGCCAAAAACAATGTACGCCATTCTGTAGCGGACGAGTTACCGTTCAGCGAATATTCGAAACGTTAACCGGCCGCTAGGCCAAGTCCCGACGAGTTTTTTCTCTGTATCAACTCGCGTGTAACGATCCGTCGAGGAGAGTTTCATGGCAGTTCGAATGGTCAATGTTCGATGAAAAATGCAGAACCGGCGCGTGATATCGTCCGACGGAACAATTCCATTAGAGATCTCGCTTGGGATCGACTGACAAGGGATGTTGGTCGAGAACGCGGAGATCGAATGAGGAAAAAAAAAAAAGATGAAGAGAGCAAGGGAGACAGATAGAACGACGGGGAGGAGGAAGTAGGCGACGAGAAGAGAAGTAAAACGAGCAAGAACATTTTTCGAAAAGAGCTTGGAAAACCCAAACGGCCAGTTGAATTCCATACAATGGCATTTCGTGCCACTGTTAAGGGAGCCACACGCGCAACTGGAGAATCCCTATCTTACTTATACGACTTTCTTTCCCTTTTATATCCATCTCAGTTTAAAAAATTGTAAAAATAACGCTGTGAATGACGAAGCATTGTCAGTGGGGGTGAAAATTATATCATGATGACTAGGCTAGAATACGATTGACACTTAGAAATATTCAATTTTATTTCAACGATATGTCACGTACCTAATTGTTTTTAGCGTTTCTTCGGATCTATTTCAGTAAGATTGTGAATTTCTCTGATGTTGGAAAACTTGTCGAGAATTTATATAAAGCTACGCAACACTAATGCAATATGAACCTTAGCACGTTTTTCTTCGAAAAACAGCTGAAATTAAAATATTTAGTAGTTGAAAAACTCACTTGCATTCGTGTAACAGACTTTGTTGACGTTGCAAAATTAATGAATTTCCATTTTCATCTTTTTCAAGGAATTTGTAATGGAGAAAATAAATAAATGATATCCCGTGAAAGCATAAACCAGCACTTGAATTTTTTTGTCGGCATCGAAATAATGGAAAAACTGTGGAAATATTCTCACCACGAAGTTTCACGATGAAAATGAAATGTTCGCCATGAATTACAGAATAAATGAAGGTGCGATTTTGATATCATATAACTGCATATCATCTTTCGATTTACCTAGCGTGTGTCTTCAGTTTTCACACACTTTCTTTTATCGTATTTTTTTATTGTACTTAAGTGACCAAGGAATTGTTTATTTTGCTTCATTATTTATTATGGTAATTTATCACATTATTAAAGATTAGATTTGTCGAAAAAAGATTTCTTTATTATAAAAAATTGATAGCAAAATTCTACTCTCTAAACGGTAGTAGTTTATTTTTGCTAATAGTCCATTTGGCAAGAATTGGCACTAAAATTGAATTTTTTATTTTTTTTATATTGATTGGAAATTTCGATATTTTTGATATATTCATTTTTTGTGCAATTAATATATTAGGGAAAGTACATCATCGACATGAATTCTCTTAGCTTACGAAAAATTATGAAAATGTTAGTTTAATTTTGATTCTTGGAATGAATAGATGATACTTTCAAAAAGAATCCTTTCCAATAGTTATGCTAAAGATTTTGAATATATTTATGTATTAGAACAGGAACAAATAGTTGTAAAAAGTTGATAGTTTTATGGGAAATATAAAAACAAGAAATAATTGCATATATTTGCACGTGTTTTATTTGTAATATCATGAAGAAGATTTTATAGAGCATTCACAATAAAAGTCAGTTGGCAACTTTTCGTCAACTGTAACATAATTAATATTTCAACAAAATAGGAAATTATCTTTTACTTTTTATTATTTTAGAATTACTCTTTTTAAATTTGAAACTATTTAGAAATATTTTCGAGAAGTTTACGACAATTGCGATTAAATTAGAAAAACATGAGAATTGAAAAACAACGAATGAACAACGACACAGTAGATAATCTTGGATGAGAGACAGCCATTTTTTTGTTTGAGATCTAATTTAGTTGAAAGGAATTATATGAATCGCTATGACACTGAAAAAAAGTTAGCAAAAGGGGGTAAGGAAGCAATTCCTCGTACGGGCGAAAGTAGGATTAAGATAGTAGTTGAGGAAGTGTCGAACTCGTGTCGCAATCTTCGCAGTCGTTGGCTTGTTGTGTAGACTCAAAAGGTAGATACGACTAGGGCTTTCAAAAACTTTTAATTAATACAAATGACGAGTATACAAAGCCTCAGACCTAGTAAAGAATTTTGGAACAAAGGCGAAAGAGGAGCATTGTTGTCGGATCTTGTTACGAGGACGTACCACGTTGGAAAAACAAGATGAAGTGACAGCAACGCGAGCAAGAGGGCAGGTGAGAAAGAGGAAAAGAGAGAACAGGAGATAGAGAAAGGGGTGAAAACGCACTTGGAAGAAGCGAAAACACATAGAAAAGCCTAGATCAACTTTCCATTATGGTATTATTTGTACCTTCTTTGCTTTTCTCTTTCACTCTCTCAGAAGTATAATATATAAACTAGAAATCTTTCGCGCCAGTAGTTTATCGTAACATCAATTTATCATAATACTAAGTGTCAGCAATGAAATTTTATTAGACGTCCCCCTCAATACATGTATACAACAGCTATTTTATAATTTTGTATCTTAATCTTCGAATACGTTAGTCAAAGAATTTATATACATTTTTAAATATATATATATATATATATATATATATATATATAAAATTACAATCGCGCGCTATTCCTCTTAATTATGCACGGTAAATCATGGTACTGTATATATTTAGTTTGGATATATTTAGCAATTTGAAATTTTGCTAATGGATTAAACACATATTGATAATTACGTGGCTATTACAAATTTGCGCGGTACTGTTGGATTACAATCGAAATGTATTTGCGTTTGTGAAATTTGAATTTCACAGTCTTGTTTTAACCGCGATATTTTCGTGTAACTAGAAACATTAATCTAATATGAAAATTCAAACAGCAAGACAGAATGCGCGTTATGTTTTATCGATTTATGATAATCGTCTTTATAGAGGAAGGGGCAACGAATATTTGAAACAAAATTTGTATAAAAATTGTATAAAAATTTTATCTACATGGAATTAACATGCGGTAAGGTACGAAGCACGACCTATCGATTTACAGAAATGGATATTACAAATGATTATTTATATAAGCGAAAAGTTATTACGATACAATCTCATAGTTTACAATAAGGAAATATTTTGACTAGAAGAATTGTCACATTCTTTGTTATTTTTATTTAAATCAGCATCACATTGTCGATTCTCAGAACGAACATATGATATGAGCCTGATGCTAGATTTTAATTAATCTTTTCCGCAATCATATGAAACCGTTACGGAACATTGAAATTTTAATTCCTCTATTTAACTTTCTGCGCCCGTCGGAACTTTAATAGCCGACATAATTATGCTTAATTATGAAAGAAGGAAATTTAATAACGATATTATCGTTCATCGTCTTAGACATTCAAAACTTGTAGCGTAAGGCAATTTTGCCATGCGGTGTCTTGTTCGTGTTCGTGGCGTTTCAAGTATCTATCTCTTTTCTACTTAAGCTAATTAGCGACAGCTACCATCCGATAATATGCGCGAACAGTCTCGCTTTCTATCAATATTGGTGGGTAAACTGCTTAATATGTTTAATAATCAAATAGATACACACATATAAAATGATCTATAACAGAGTCGAGACAAATTTAGGTACTCACAAAAATAGTAAAAAAATGTTTCGTTAGCGTGAGATGAAAGTAGATAACAAAATTACGGTATTTCTAAAACAGCTTAATCAAGATTAATAACATTACGCAGACGAAAACGCACACACAAGATAGATAGATATTGCAAGTCACACTGTTCGTATGTCGTGACATATCGTGACAATCATTCATTGTATTCATTGAACTTTCACAAATAAACTGCCACTTCTGTCAAATTTATTAGCGAGAGGCTGATAATATTTTGTATTTATCTTTATCAGAGTACAATACACTTCTAAATTCTTCTCTTCTTCGACTTTTCATGTTAGATCGTTCTATATTCAAATATTTACATTAATTTTGAACGGTTTACTAACTGGTTGACGCAACTAACTTATGACTTATGATTTTATCTCATTATCAATAGATTTTATTTTGAATTATTTTATTGAAAAAATACGCTATCTATAGACAGTGTAGCGAACGTGGCACACAAATCATATATGTATAATTGAATTCAGAATCATAAAAATAAACGTTTAATGAGGATTTATTTGAGTATTGAAATAATGGACATTTGTTATGAGATTAATGAACGGGATATTTTTGCGGGATAAAGACCGATGTATGCGTTGAGTTGAGGCGGTACAAACGTTGACTGTGTTACTGCCGAATGGTGGAACGTTTACACACGCAACTGAATCACAAACGGAAACTCAAATGATGGTATTGAGAATCTGTAGTCGAACCGGACGACACCGACCGCGTTCGATTGCGGACGCATTCGTTTACACACGCATGTTCGTTACGTTCGACGCCATCGCGTTGTAGTCATTCCGGAGTTGGGATGTCTCGGGATCATGTGGGGAACGGGATTGAAATCGCGTAGGGCGTACTATCTATCCGAATTAGATTAAAAGCATTCGTTAACGCGTTACGTCGATCGTTCGCGTATTGTATGCTCGCATGAATATAAAATGACGATTGTAAGAGAGCTGCTGCAATCAAACTTCGAGTTTTTTAAAGCAAGCTTGTTCGTTAAATATGTGTATATATAATTTTGATTAATATTATAATTTTTTTCTGAAAACTAAAAATTAAGTTAATGCCGTTTCTACAATTTTATATACAAATTATACAAAGCAATAATCGCTTCTTTCTCAAAAATTTATATATATAAAAGAGATATATGTTTATACACTTCTTATGATATGCTACACTGCTTATGATACTTAAGAGCTCAAAGAAAGACTCGCTTTCGAGTAATATGTATGCCGGAATAAAACCGCCGGTCGTCGCGAACGTTGTTTAAAAATAACTTTGTACATTGATGCGAAGCAGATCGGGAATTAAGAATGTAAAAGTTAGTCGATAGTGAAATCCGTAGTCGGCGGCAAGTACAATATAATGGTCCTACTTTTCAATCCTTCTTTCTCGCTACGCCGGATCTCCGATTCGCACTATTCGGCGGTGTTCGAAAGCTCTGCTTTAGCCAGTGCCTCGTCGTTCCTTTGGCACTGACAATTGAATTCCTCGCGCTACTCCCGTCGAGTTACAGATTTTTCCTTTCCGCGAGAATTTTCTTGCAGACGCCTTTGAAAAGAGATATCCTACTGCCGCGTCCTCTCCATCGTCTTCAACGTTGTGCAGCGTTTCTAAATACCGTTCGCGAAAAGGAGGATCGTTAGGCCGGCCTTTCCCTTCCCGGATCTGGTGCACTCTTTTTTAAATCAGCTTTTTTCTTTGATTCGCGCCGAGAGAGAAGAGCCACTTGATGAGCACTCGATGACAACTCGTACGGAAAGCGTGAGTCATCGTTATCTAGCGTCCTGGTGAATCTTTTTTAGCTTTGTAAACGCGGCATTGCCATCGTGCGTAATAAGACTCGAAGTATGACTTTAAGAAACAAACACTCGTTACATCTTACGATTTTATTATATATTAAGCCTTAAGGATCTGTTTCTTCTCGAAAAAGATTCGATCTTCGAGCAGGATTAAACAAAGTTTTCAAGATGTAATGGTTCTGCCATCTCGAAAGCCTTTTTTTTCTACGTATTTCCTCGCAGTCGAAGTGGTTCCGTGCCGAAGTCTTGATTTTTAACTGCTTTCGTGATCGAGACCATTAACAGCTGAAGAGGTAAGGTTAGAAAAGGGAAAGGGGGGAGCTAAAGGAGAGGAGATTAAGAAAGGAGAGGAAAAGATCGAATCTGCACGTTTCCTAGTGATTTTTCACGTCATCCGAGTCGATTACGCTAGGTAAATGTGCTGTAATATAAAGGTTTAAGCTACAAATTACAAATTGTTGCGGTTTCCGCAATATCCATGCACGTTTGAACAAATGCTACTATCGATATGCTGAAATCACCATCGTTTTTATGTCGATCTTCATTAGTCGAATAAAAACAGCAAATTGTATCGCGGTTACACACAAGGTAATATCGATTGAGATTCTTGGCCTGATTCTGATCGGTGCATTATATATTTCGTTTATTTTATTGTAGTTTATTTGGGGATGTCAGTATCGCATTATACAATATATAAATATATTACCGTACGAGGAATTAAAGTTTATGTCATTGCTCATTTTGTATCTACGTATATTGTTAATTTGAATAAAATATTAAAGTGTATTAAGTGTATTAACTTGTCTTTAATTTTTATCAATGATTGTGTAACTGGAAGTAATTTAGTTCCGTAGTTGTTTTAAACAGAGAGATCGAATAATTTTACGTTTGCGACAAAAACACGATGCCTTTATATCCGGTTAACTTTAAAAGCGAAAGAGAGTTGGAGGGAGATCAATTTTATATAATTTGCGCTTAGCATATTGGTTTTATGCGAAACGATTTTGCACCGTTCGCGGAAAATGGCAATATCTCTGCCATATTTATCAATGTAATAGCGAACTAATTATGAAACATTGATCATAAATGCGTGAGCATTTAAATCGCGAAAAACAATTTTCATGACTCGTTAAACCATCACTGGCAAATACGCAGC
The DNA here is from genome assembly GCA_949152495.1 of Lasius fuliginosus. NCBI lineage: Eukaryota > Metazoa > Arthropoda > Insecta > Hymenoptera > Formicidae > Lasius > Lasius fuliginosus. The sequence continues at coordinate 8,247,717 of OX424448.1, forward strand.
TCTTTTATCTCACAATTATAGTTAAATTTTTTTCTGATTATACAATATATATGTATATATACACGCCATTTTTCTATAAATTATTAAAACTATTACGTCAACTTGAAGAGAATTCAAAGTTTTCTTGACCTTTAAATTTCTTTTTTGAATTTTTATTTATTATAAGGAATATATTTATATATATAATATGAAATACTCCCAGTTTTCTATATCACAGGCAGGTTTTTTAAATCCGTTATTGAATATCAAATTTTGCGTGATATTATATATTGTTATATACATTTTAAAGAAACTTTACGAAACTTCTAATTTCTAAGAAATTTAAGAAAATGAGTTAGATAATTTTGTTATAAAGCTTATCAATTGCTTTCTCTCTAGATACTAGGAAATCTCTCAAGCTCGATTATCGGATTTTGCAGGAGCAAATCGTATACTAAGAGGGTAGAATCTCTCATGAGAAAATATAAGACGAAAATCGAGGTATTTCCGAGAGTAATTTTCCGCTGAGTACCTTCGAAAAATGTTTATTCATAAGTCAGCGGAATGTGCACGGTGTACGATTGTTCCGCAAGCTTCTCCGCTGCTCTTCCGGAACCGTCGGCGTTCTCCTATCTTCTTCCCGTTTTCTTTTTCGAGACGTCCCGACGTTAATATGGTGTTAATGGGGAAAAGATTCGAGAAAGAAGCATCGTTGATGTCCGCTTTGCGGACAAGCGCAAACAAATTCAGAAAGAACGCGCATACTCGGGGAAAAAGCTTCTGAGAATTTCCAGTAATGAGACCACGTCAGCGTCGCGAACAGGAAAAGAAAGAGAAAGCGACAAACGGATTATGCATGAAAAATATACACATCACTCTTTATGACGAGTTTTATCGTAAATTATATTAAAGTCTCCTCCTGGGGGAGCGCTATTATCGACTATTCTACATAACACCGTTACCGTTTGAACAAAATCATGTATTCTTCATGATTCGTCGAATTTCTCTGCATTTTTGAAACCCGAATTTTAAATCAATAAACACCGTTAAGCGGATTTAGGATTTAGGATATTACATCTGTTTTGGGGAGGGGGGGGGGGAGGATAAACGAACAAATTTTATTTTATAAGTATTAACCTGATTGCAAATGAAAACCGCTCGAGCGCGCTTGATTATGAATTCCGGATGTCGCGAATGCCAATTTGTTCATTATTAATTTTCCGATAAAAGAAGCAAATACGAAAAAATAAAATACAATATAAAATACGAATCAACAGCTGCTTTTAATTTATGGCTTCGCTGTATAACTCAACGAAGAGTCCACTTATACGTTCTTAGAACATGTAGAAGAAAATGTAGCGTTAACTTAAATTTTTTGTACTTTATCGCGCGAATATTTTTATTTTATAAAAAGATATATCAATAAATAATTCAGCTAAGTGTTATAAGATAATATCTTCCAATGTAATTTATAACCGAAATTTGTCATTCAATAATACAGCATATTTTGACTTTTGTACAAATTCTGAACGAGTTGCAGCACTGCATATATGTTTTTATACTTCTAATCTTATTTTGTTAAGACAATTAGTATATTGAATTTTAACTCAATCACATTGAATCTGCCAAGAACTTAATTATGGACTGACACGACAATTGCCGACGATTTTTATCCTATAACCCCTTGTCCCGAGTTACTCTCCGTCGTTTCCGTGCACGTTCGTAGCCTGTCTCCTTGTCTTGAATTAAGACCTACCGCCGTGCTCGACCGCCGTGCTTTCCGGTTACTCTTATTCCGGTTACTCTTATTCCGGTTGTTATCTTTTGTTCGGGGTGAGAGAAGAACGAGGGGAAAGATTTCAGCATGGACGAGAAAAGCCGGAATAAGGGGCGGGAAGGGTACCGAGAAATTTATCATCGGGCAACGGCGCGCCGGCTACGGTATTAAATTAAATTATGCCCATCTTAGAATTTTTTATTATCACCGAGAACGGCGAGCGCATTTCCCCGGTTCTCGACTACGCGCGGCGCGAGAGAGAGACGCATTTTTATATTTCTTTCTTTTCCTTCTCTCCTTAGTTTTCGCACTGGCCGGCGCGTGAGCGAGCTCGCGCTTTCGCGCATATTTCTGCATTAAGCTCTCGGCACTCACTTTACTGTCGTCTGACTTTATTTGCAATTTTAAACGGCGTTCGATTTATGAATAAAGTTCCCGTATAAATGATGAAGACATAGACGACATATAGACCTACCGCTCTACGCTGCCTAATAAATATTTTCCACGCGGCATTTATCAGATATTCCATGTCCCTAACTTGAATTGCGTGGTTAATGTATAATTGTTTCACGTTTATAATGGCTGTAATGATACTAATGGTCGGGTCAACTAAACCATACACGTCGATTATTACTTATATTATCGAAGATTGTAGAAAGTATAGATAATCGTTTAATTCGATTACTATTTTGACATTTCTATTTTTTTTTATGAGACCACAAATTTCAAAATTTTATTTAGAAAATTAGTAGACAACTACGAAAGTTATTATTTAAAAATATTTAGTGGATGTTACACATATATTTAAAACGTTAATGATCATTTCCATGTTATGGAAACGTCAATGACCATATCTATGTCTCATATACAATGAGACATGGATATATGTATGGCTAATCTTTTCTATTATCTATTATTATATATTGCTCGATTTTTTTTATTGTACGTTACATGCTTATTATATCAAAATTTATTAATAATTTTTTGCTTCTGTGTTTTCATCTAAACACCGATATACTCGTCAAGTTAACGCGAGATTGTAGCGAAATAACTGTTTTTATTCACGCCGATATATCATGTTTAAAGATTCGATATATACTGGCATATGCAAAAGAGTCGCGTGCTGATCCAACGCATTTGCAAATGCGCATCCATTGCGGAAGTGAGTCAGTATATGCTGGGGCTAGCAATCGAAGGGGAATGGGAACGACAGAAGTGATGAGAGAGAGAGGTAGCATTTTAAAGATACGGCTAATCGTAAAAAGAGAACGCGAAATAAAAGCATGAAGGAGCATAAATTACTTCCGCGGCGATGTCGTAAACATTGACCAATTACCACGAATAATTAATTGCTAGTAGATCGCTATCCTATCTCACCGCTCAATACGGAAATTTTGGCCGATTTTCCAAGCTTACTTTCATCGAGATCTTCGGATAAATGAGTTTCCAACGATACAATGAGTTTCCAATAATAAAGTTAATGAATGTGTACGTTTACATTTTCGACTTTATGATAGTTAAAATAAAGTTCGTTGTTGGTTCGTTAATGATTTTATGATATGTAATTACTGTTAATTCTACTTTTTAAATGTCATTATATTGTTCTATTTATCTACGGTTACAGATATATCATTTTTTGAAAAGATATTATTAGACATTGTGAAAATCTGATATCATCGCGATGATTCCTTTAACGTAAACATATTTAGTTTTCACTTTTATGTCACGACAATCCTCGCATAATATTTTAGTATAATCGGAAATTCGATTTGTCGCTCAAACGCACACATGGACGGATACACACTGGCATATGTACATATAAACGCGTCACGGCACTTACCTGTTGAAAAAACGGTCCCACCGAGTCCGTCTTCCACGTAGATTCCCAGGAGTCTCTTGAGTTCCGCGACTGGACGACGAAAAGTCCAAGTGTTGGCGCGAAAGAAACAAGGGAAAGACCGGGACTATCTCTCGAAGCAAGAAGGCGCAAGCGTGGCAGATCGTGATCACCGTCATGTATCGATAATTTCTCCTTTGCCGCGTTCTTCCTCCCTTTTTTTTCATCTCTCTTCCCTTTTCTTCTCGCTTTTTCTCTCTTATCCCTTCTATCTGCTTTGCTAACTTTTTTCTGCGCGAGAGAATGTTCCTTCAGGAGGTACATAACGGCACCCTCGTGAGTTGCCACGAGCACAGCCGTCCCTGGGAGTACCACGCGGACAAACATCAAGCCAGAAACTGCGATACGTCGGCCGGAGTACGGCAAGCAGCTCACCCCGGACATCCCCTTACGCGGGAGACGCATGCGTCGCTTTTAAACCAACGCCGAAACCAACCCCCTACCTAACTCACGGCTATCTTCTTCCCTTTCTTCGGGTCTCCGAATTGCTCCCGTTTCTCACTCTCGTCTCGCTCGCGTAACAGTGCCGCTAACGATTCGCAAAAGATATGATTTGCGATCAATTTTGAGAAGCGCACTCTCCAGGATGAAACTGTTAGTTATAACACCCGTATTTCTCTCGTTCTCAGTAAGAAAAAGGATCATTTTTTATATCGTCACTTTAATAAGAATATTAAGGGATGGAAGAGGAAATACACTCGAGATGGAAACACCGTTGCGAAGAATATTGAAAAATTTCCAAGGCCAACAAGTTCTCTCCCGCGACTTACGTTCCGACATATATCTCGGAATGCATAGACTCGCTCGTAACTCGCGACTTTAGTCCAGTAAGAAAAAAAAAAAAGTATAAGAGAAAGGAGAACCAAGAATATCTCTCGATAGTCGTAAAATCTGGTCTGGCGCGAATTCGTACGTGTATGTACGGCGATCCCGAGGTCGAGGGGGGCAGTGCGCCTGCGTCAGGAATGTCGGTGGCGAACGGTCAGGGTGGGGGATGCCGTCGGGGGGCATGGGGGTGAGTCAGTCAGGCCGCAGCGCGCGTTCAGAAAACTACCCTTAACGCGGGGTCTCATACGCTCGCCGGAGTAATTTATAATTGAATCGCGAGTACGCGATAGAAATCCGAGGCTCTCTCGCGTTCGCCGAGAGTCGTCGCTCCTTCCCTTGAAACCTGAAAACGTGAAACTTCTGAGGAGACAAGCCTATCTGTCGAAGGATATGGACTCTTTCGCACGCTTTGCATGAGAAACGCGACACACGGTATTGTTTAGAGTGTTGCATCAAGTAGAGAAAGACATATAGGGAAGACACGGGGGAGATTGCTGTCGAAGTTTATTGCTGTTAAAAATTTACGCAAAACATTCCGAGAAATAAAAAAAGGGAATGGGAAGGACGATCGGAAACGCGAACGTTCGCGAAGTTGAGAAATTGGATTAAGCTCTCGTCGACGTCGAGTACGGTCTTGGAGACAAGGGACAGGAAGTGCAACGAGAAACGTGTTGGAAGACATACAAATGCAGCGAAAAACATCGTGGAAAATATACTCGCAGGGCTCGAATAGTGAGAGGAACGTAACGTTGCGTGCGGCGAGAGAGGTAGCACGGAACAAGATTCGAAGGTGTTCGTACTCGCGAGTGCAATGTACCTCTGTAATACTGCCGTACAAATATCAACACGCGAGCTACTACTATTAATCGTGCCCGTCTCGTTTTTCTTTCTCGCGAAACAATTTCTCTGCCCGACTTCGCTGGACTCGGCTTGATCGCTAAACAGAACGGATCGTTCGCATTTCCTGACGAAAGTTGGAGAGAGCTTCCTACATTTTATACAACGCTCCGCCATTGTTTCGCGAAAAAGGGCCGCGTTACAGTACTCTCTACAGTGGTCTTATCAAAAACCAGCTATTCTCTACTTCTGGACTTTCTCAGCGTCAGCGGAGTTACGTCATATACATGTATATATACTTTGCTTAGCGGAAAATCAAAGGAAAAGAGGATATAACGTGAACGCTAGGAGCATAGGGTGGAAAATGAAAAGTCTATCCGCCTGATGAAAGTTACGGGAAAGCAGAGAGGAACAATTACAGCCAGTTACGTGGAGGATGTAACGCGAGTCGGATCCGTGGTCAGCGCCGAGTCTAGGGTCAACGTTTCGCGCGGCAAAGCTCGTTAAAAGCTTTGTCGTGAGGGCTCTCGGCTTAGAGCGTGGAACACGCGAAAATATGGGATGGTCGTGGAATCACAGGAAGAAAGAGTCGAGATAATCGCAACGAGGACCCACAGTCAATAATGTGGGATTTTTGAGAGTCGACAGAGGAACGGCAGAGGAGAGTCGGCATAAAGGCGGCAGATAATCATTTACACCTTCCAAGTACGGACTCTGAAGCTTATTAGCGCCTGTCGTCGGTATCGAGAGAGAGAGAGAGAGAGAGAAGAAGACGACGCGAAGAAGAGGACGACCGGTGACGAGGTGACTCGGCGAAACGGAACAAGAAGGAAGAGTCACGACGTGAGAGAGCGGAAAATGTCGGAGGGAGAGTAAAGTAGAAATATCTTCTATCTCCTGGGAAATACATCGCAACGTTCTGCCTTTCGGAGGCCAGTCTAGAAGTGACATCCTTTCCAAAATTGATCCTTCCATTAAACCGGCAAGAGCGAGCACGAGTGGACGCGGCGACGGTGGAAGAATGTAAATAATCTCACTTGCGAGAACGTACAGGGATCGTCGTGGGAAAGTGGCACAACGATCGCAGTCATTATTACGATGTCAGCGACCGGCTCAGAGGAAAACTCGCGCTTCTTTCTTCCCTAGCGCCGACGACTGCCCACACCGACCGTTTTTCGATACATTCGCGGAATATTTTAGCGCGCGCGAGGAAGAGACAGAGAGAGAGAGAGAGAGAGAGAGAGAGAGAGAGAGAGAGAGAGAGAGAGAGAGAGAGAGAGAGAGAAAGGGAGAGAGAGAGAGAGTGGTAAATGGCGTGTGTCGATACTTTCCCTCGGCCGCTGAATAGGCACCTTCGCGTTATTCCGTCGTTTTGTACAGTTATATCGCAAACACACCAGAAACGACAAGTATTTTTTTACGCGTAGCTCAAACCCCTCGTTACGCTTTCTTGTTCCTGCCTGAACGAGAAGCGAACGCTAATCTCAGCGAGATCATCCGCGAGATCACGTCGTACTGCTCGAGAATTCAACGTGTCCGATTTTTCGTTCCCCCCCCCCCCCCCCCCCCGAACAATCTTCTCCTCGCGGCGCCTGTGTGTGCGACGAAGGAGAGGAATTTTCCGATCTTATCCAGTGTCACGTTTGCGGCAACGTCTTCGTCAGGAAGACGTGTCATCTCATCGTCCTGCTTTTCTTCGTCCTCCCTCTCAGTGATGAAGGTGGTATGTTTATGACGAAGGTGGTTTATCTTTTCATAGGTGGCACGCTGCTGTGGTGTTAAGTGTGCAGTGATCACGGGTGACCGAGGGAAGGCGGGAAAGAAGGTGGTCAATATGACTCCTATCTTCCTCGTCGTGTTGCTGGCGATTGACCCGATTATCGCGCAGAATACCGGTGAGTAAAGATCAACGGAAAAATGCTCTAGTGTTAAAGATAAACTTTCTCGTCCGATCGTGATTACGGACAATTCTCGCGCTGTGGACGTTTTCATGCGCGAGGACAATAACCTCGGAGACAACGCGAGTGTGTTCTCTCTTCCTAGGACTCTCGAAATCTACGAGAGCCCGAGCGACGCGCCACTTTTCCACGCGCGTATCTCGCATTCGATCGCGCGTATAAAAGAGAATCGAGTCGCATGCGTCGCGTCGCGAAACCAGATCGAAAGCTCCGATACGCTCGTCCGCTCGAGCGTTATTTAAACGCGACGAGATAATCCTTTTGCACGAACGAACGTCCTGGATCTACGTAATTTATTACGGTTTACTTATTAGCTATGACGCTGCTGTCGGTCGCACGCTTTCGATCGATGGCGCATGCAAAAAGTTGGTCGTCCACCAGAACGCTTGTAAAAAATTTAAACTTTTTCCTTGTTATTTTCGTTAGACACGTTAGACAATATTTCCACAAAAAGTATCGACTCGATTTCTCGATATACGCATAATCGTTTCGCGAAATTAGCCGTGGCCGAAATAATCTCGTTATAAGCGCGCACAAGAGACTCCCGCCTTTTTTCGTGCGCGAGAAAATAAGGGAAAGGGAGAAGAACTATTGTAAGTATTATGTATAACGTTCTTTTATTCGAAATACAATATTCACGCTTCAAGGACATTATTCTGCGAAAGCGGAAAAAAAGGAGAACGGACTATTAATACGTCGTCGCGAGTGTCGAACGCGCGGAAAAGGACGAAAGAAAACGCCGTCGACGTGACTGCCGCTCCCTAGGGCCGGGTTCAAAAAAAAAAAGCCCGGTTGACTCGTCTCGAAGGGACGAGCAATAACGCGTGTTTCGAGCAGGGAGCGGCTCGGCGGCTAAATGACGAGCGCACGCATCGCGTTGAATTGCGTGCATGTTGTATCGCGAACACGTGTCAGCGTTGCATCGAAAGTCAGCGTCTCGTCGAAAGTCGCAAAAATTTCGCGTTATCGAGGTTTCGCACATGTATATATATATAATCTTTCGTCGGAAATACGAATACGCTCGCGCGTTTGTGCGGTTTGCTTTTGAACTTTGACGGAAGTGATCGCAAGTCTTCGGCGCCAAAGCTCAATCTTGGAGACGGCAACGGAGTGTACTTTACGGACTTTAAGACCGCTTACGTTAAACTTGACCGGACGAGGCGATGCCTCGCGAGCCCGCTTAGCAGATTTAGAAAAGCTTGTAGTCGTAGGACGAAACATCATGGCATTTCTTGTCGTTAGTAAACGTGAATTTAGGATCGGATGACGGGATGCAATGCTAACTGGGCGATCATTACGCGGTAATCTGTCGCCGCAGTCGGTAATCCGGCGAGCTTTACGCTGACTCCGTAATGACGATGATACATCCCCAACATTTCAGTCAATTAATTATGTCGCGACGTAATCCTAATTCGACTGTCGGAAAGCTCTCGTCGGATTTCGATGCGAGTTTCAGCGATGGGAAATGATAATATCGTATCGACGCGATGTGTAAAACGTCCGCGTTGTTGCCGGGTCAATGTAACAAAGCAAGTAAGTAGGTAATGGAAAATCGGTGCTCTATACTGCTTTTAAAAGCTCCGCTGCGAACATCCATGATCGAATTACCGATCACGGGGTATCCACTCGAAATATCGATTCATTTTCAGAAAAGCGTAACATCGTCCAATCTATGGACGTAGCGGAACTAGCGTACTGTTAGTAACGAATGACGAGAGTTAGCCGCGAGATCAGTGCGGAACGAATTATTTTCCCCAATGGAGATGCCGATCTGAATTCAATAGCTCCGTTTTCCGCGATTCTCCCCGACAGTCGACAGACGGGCGTGCATTTAAGTAACACACCGGGGAAATCCACGGATGCTTTTTGTCTTTCTTGTTTTTTAATTCGCGTAACGCGCCGGTCGCTCGGCTTCTATCCATCGGTCGGTTGGAAAATTGGCACTCCGATGTCAGCGACATCGAAAGCAGACAAGAAAGAGGCAAAGACGTCGCGAGGGAAAAGAAAGAGAGAGAGAGAGAGAGAGACGCGGGGGTCGAAGTAGAGGACGGACCACGTGATAGAGGGGATGGGTAGAATCCATAGTTAATGCAGATTCGTCTCGTCTGTCCTGTCTAACTCGAGGAAAAGGAAACAGTCCGGGTCGACTACGAAGATTTCCTCGGAGGCTCGCCTGTCCGTGTGGCGATGTCTTCGTGGGGTGGAGAAGAGCGCCTCCCTCGCGAGCTAAGAGAACGTAGCTATCGAGATCGCGTTTTTTTCATTTATTTCTCTCTCTCTCTCTTTCTTTTGTTCTCAGCGGATCGCATTTTCCCGCGTTTCTGGCCGGCTTCGCGTATGAATTACGTGTTACACAAGCGTGTACTGACTTTACTGCGTATATTGTGAAAAATGCCGCCGGTGGTGTCCCGGTTACAGACGAGATCTGGTCGGTAATTCGCGATGACGTAGGCGGCGAATATTTCCAAATCACACGTCATTTCCGTTTCGGCGTAGCGCGCTTCATATGGTGTATATGCGCTAGTACCTTTTACAATGCACTCACACATATACGTATACAGATACATAGTGCGTAGACTGCTTTTTCGTTCTCCCCTTTTAGTTGTTTCTCTTCTTCTTTATTCTCGTTCTCTTCTTCGCTATCGTTCTCTCGGTCGCGCGTTATGTCAACGTCCTGCTTTTCGACGTTACACTGCAAAATGGATTCTCTACGGCTCGACCTCAGCACGACAACCGAAAGCGAGCGAAGCAAACGATAAATAGATTTTTCGACGCCATAAAGAGAACATCGAGCCGGTAGCTGGCTCTGGCAACATCCAGAAAATAGCTTCGCGAATTTTTAAATGAAATCATTTGCAGCAATCCTGTTTCGAAAACCGGCAACGCAAAATTTCAGATTTTGAACTTACTCTTCTCGAAAGGTATATTTTTAGATTCTATCTCTAATAGATTTTTTATCACACTCTTAAAAAATTTAAATAGTACTGCAATCTCAGTATTTATATCTCGATATTGACGAAATATCTATTTCGTCTATACTAACTGACTAAAAGAATCGTAGCTATCGAGTGATGCAAGGAACCTGAGTATGAATGAATATTAGAAACAATCATGTACAGACCAAAAACAATCGTATATTTAGCATAATGTAATCAAGAAAAATTTATATCATGGGCGTAATTATTTATCGTATTTATGTATAGTTTGCAGAAATCTTGGTTTTTGATATTCAAATGCGCATAGGGAAAAATCTACGATGAAATATCCCATTCTCTCAGTCGGACGCGATAGAAACGGTCGGCTACCGTCGTTGTTTCCCGAAAAATAATCCCGCCGCGCGTTTTATGAGACATTATGCACGCTGAACGATGCCGCATACACCCACATTCCCACGTTCCACGGACGTTGGTTGCCGTGATCATATTTCATCGGCATGTCAAGCGAAGAAAAACTCGTTTCTCTACCGTAATCATATCTCTCTACGAATCTGGTTAGACCCGTCGCCATAATACACCGCCATTACGATTGAGATAACCGGAGAAATCGTGCGTTAAGGGAGGCCACGCGAGATATCGCGGACGACTTTTAAAAATATTTCGATGTAAAGGAAGAAATTTCTCAAATGTCACTCTTTCATTCAATAAAATGTCGGGAGCAGGGGGAAGGATTCGCGCACAGAGCGCGCGCAGGAACAAAAAAATTGTATCACTTTACACAAATAGGATGTATAGGGGCGTTCAACGGATTTCTGCAGTTAGACGGATGACGCGCAAGTTGTCCCCTCGCGGGATCATCGGCCCTCTTTTTTTTTTTTTCATCGTTTTAACCCAGGCAAAACGGCCGCCGCATTTTTGGGCTCGGCGAGGTCGCGCGTTATTTATCGTCCGGCCAGACGTGATAATTTACATTCCCGCCACCCGCGTACCCGGTTTCGGTCCTGGCCTGTCGTTCGTGCCGCGCAACCTGTCGTCGTTTTTATCAGTAATTGACGTCGGTACTTTTCAAAGGGCTCGGCGCTGAGGCGAAGAATGAACAGCTGAAAAAAATAAAAAAAACGCGACCAAAAATCGAGCGCAACGTATAATGACGGGTGACAGACGCTTGCGCGTGCCATCGGTGTATTTTGTTCTGCCGGTTTGCCCGGTTTCTGTATTCGTCGTTCAAACGTTTCGCGCCTTTGTACATATGGAATGAACGCTCTCCTAGGGGAGAGCAACCCTTCCTCCCTCCCCTCTTTTCCCGACAGTATCCCGTCGGCTATCGCCGCCCTCATTCGGCGCTTTCCGCATCACCGAGCACGCAATGCCGGACAATTTGGGAAACGATTTTCGACGTGCTCTTTTCCGGCGCGGCTATCATTCGACGCCGGGCTCTTTGTGATTCATGAAATTCTTCGCGAAAAAAATACTCGCTTCCAGAGAGACGTGCACGTAAATCTGGTAAGATATACTTAATTAGCCGTAGCGCCGCGGCGCAAACACGTACTTATATGACTGAGCAACCTCGAAGAGAGTCGCGCGATGTCGGCCTGGAAACGGGGAGTCTAGGTTACTTCGATCGCGCTTTCGTACTCGCGTGTTCGCGTGCTGTGCCTTACCTTACGTATGTATGTAACACCGGTTACACACCTATCTACCTACCTACCTCTACCTACCTATCTGTCTATCTACGTACCTACGGTCGCGTATGCAAGCACGCCGAAGTAGCTCGCAGAATGGCCGGATGATAAAGTAAAAAAGTTACTCCAGTCATTTTATGGGAACTCTCGGAGTCAGGGGTCTCGGGCGATCTTCGCTCGGTAGGAAGAGGAACGCATCCGATTCTCTTCTCTCGCCCTTTCTCATACCGCGCTATATACATTCCACTTTTTCTCGCCACGCTCGATATAGCGTGTCCTACAGCAGTACCCTCTCCTCTCCCCTCCCCTCCCCTGCTGTTCGCAGCGATCTTTTACGGTATCGAACGAATGTCATCGAGATAAATCTCTTTTCGGACCGACTTCTCTCGGGTCGTAAGGCATAGCGCGAGGGGGATGTAGTGTGTAGCTTAGCCGCAACATTCTCAGGTTTGCACCCCCGGCGTGAACTTACTTGCGGATCTAGGATTAGCCGCGCCGCAACCGAGCTTCGTTTGCGGGTTAAACTGATTCCCCGTCGTGTCGCGGCGGCAAACTCGCGCGATCGTGCCAACTTTTACGGTGTAAATGACGCAGTCTGGGGCCGCCTGGGGGTTGCGCGCCAGGTTTTCGCCCCCCGAAACGAACTCGAAACGCACGAAAACACGATCGCGATCGTTTGCTGTTAAGCCGCGCAAATAAGGTTCGGCAATTGTCCCTTTCCGTTAATCCTCCTGGCAGATTAAATGAAGAGTATTAATGGAAATTTAAATGACGGGTACATAATTAACGCGAATATTTAAGTAAAGAATATTAATGTTAAATATATCGCGCAGAGAGGGCTTTGCCCCAGCGAGAACTGTGACTTCAAAAGAGCATTGAGATTTATTCTCTCTTTAGTCTGGCAACGTCCGTATTTATATATACATTATAGAGTAGGAAAATACCGTCGAATAATATAGCGGACAACGAAGCTCGCCATCGTGAATTCAGCGTTAATTAATTGAACAAACTTTTCGCTCGCGTTAATGCATCGACTGCAATGCGCGTTTAACGCCGCGTATTGAAATGCAGATGATAATTATCCGCGCGTAATGCGAAAAAAATCGCTCGTGTTAATTGCCAGACCGAGAGTTGCGACGTCGCGCGACTGCGGCGACGAGTTTCTCATTTCGTTGCAGAAAGCAGAGACAGACCGCTGTCTCGGATTAGAGATGACGTTGGAGAGTGCACCGCCGCAAAAGTTTGTTAATGTAATTAACCATTCTATGCGAATCAAGCCGCGAACCTTTTGGTTCAAGACTTTTTAGTTGCTCGCGCGAATCTAGTATCGTTTTTTAAATTCCCATCCTTGTCGGTTTTTTTTAAATATCCATGATAGCAAAAAAGACAAAAGAAAAGGATATTGTATAAATCAAAAGATACTGTAGACGTCATCTACAATGCATCATCATGCTCCGTCCCGCCATTTTCGCAAAGTTGAAAAGAATTTGTAATAACAATCACATATTTACGTCACAGAAGAATCGGAAATCTTTTCCTTAGTATATCGAAAATTATCGCGATTATCGCATTATAGCGTAAATAATATTTCCGTAATACGGAAACTCATAAAAATTGAGCATCCCATTTCTATTAATTTAAAGATTTTCAATTTACGAAAAAAATTGCAGAGATCAGAATATATGTGCATACAATCATCTTTATAAAGTTTCTTGAAAATCAAGAATATTCTTGAATGGAAAAAAACCAGAGGTAAATATCCGCTTTGTGTAAAATTCTGTGTGATATCTTTCATCCGCTTTTGTATAAGGCACCGTTACACGCGGTTAACGTGGATGTTGGGCGAATTTACAGACAGACGCGAATTCGTTGGCAGTTGAACGCGGGTAAACGCCCGCGTCTCTATCCGTGCGTTTCACGTCGGATCACCGAAACGTTACAAAATACGGGCATCACCGCGGTAACGATCGCGAAAACATTTACGGACGCGAGCATTGCACCGTGGTTGCTTTGCGAACTACGTTCCGTATTTCTACGAATTGTGCGAGATTGAATTGCAGCGAGGCGCCTAATCAAAGGATAATAACATTCGCGGAACGAATTTATAATCTACTTATGTGTAGGACTCGCGCGCGCGCGTTGGACGGAAAACACGTGCAGTCTCGCTCCCAAAATTACGGCTAATCTGTACGCACGAATCTCCGAACAGTTTCTATCTTGACGTTTTGATTTATTAAATGCTCTATGCGATTATTCATTCCGTTCGTAACGCTTTGCGCTGCTGCGGCGCCGTTTTCACGATCTACGCAGGAGGAGAGATAAAAGCGCGACTGAAGTATCTAAAGATACGATATATTTATACGCTCGCGCAAAATACAAAATATGAGCTATGTAATCTCGCCATTTTTGTACACGGACGCGGACGCGGCCTATTATTTCCGCATTCCTCTCCGCGTTTTTACCATTAACTGTGTATCCGCGAAAGCTATGCGACTTTTGGGCTTCACTAACTGCATTTCCTAGTACATTATCGGACAGATTTATATCGCCGGCGGAAACGAATGGCTCCCAAAGCGCGCGGAACATTCGTGAAATTTCGAATATTAAATTTATGATGGATCGCTGCCTTCCGCGAGGTACCCCCATTTTTCGAGAATAAGGCCGGGGGAATGTTATCGCCATAAAAGGAAGCGATGAAAGCGTGGAAATAAAAGGAACGAAAAATCACATCAACGCTGCGCGCTTTGCGCCTCGAAAAATGGTAGGACGTAAAATCATCATTTTAAAATGCCTTTATTAATCGCGCGATATCTCGAACATCTCCCTAATACAAAAATCGTTTAATGTTTCTCTCATTGTATTGATAAATTTATAATAATATTATTTGACTCGGAATTATTTTGTTATATAACATGTTATATAACATGTTATATAACAAAACGTGCTTATTCGGCGGATTTTTTTCGACATCTTTTTTTCTCTTTTTTAATGTTAAAATCGCTTTGTACCATTATGCGATCATCGGTAATAGGCGCGAACAATTCTCTAAAAATCCACAGGGAATCATCTTTGACAAGCGCGTCAAACGATTGCTTGATTGGATCGGTGCTCCAAGCGAGAGATGAAAAAGGGTCATTCATAAACAATATCAAACGATGGGTATCGCGCGGGCGTGAAACATTTTTAGCGAAAGCTCTTGTGTGAAGCTATTCACGTGCCATGCAACTGACCGAGCTTGCAACGAGTGCACGCCCGATATCTCGCTAATGCGAAGCCGATGTAATCGATGTTTGAAAAACGAAACTGACCTGTGGAAACTGATCGCCGCGTCTAGGGTGAGGCGAAGAGAGCGATTGTTAAGGCTCTCCATTAACGCTCTTGAAATCGCAGCGCGAATTCGCGGTCGCGATATCACGTAGTACGTTTTAAATCTGACCATTAACCGCATGAACGATTACGGCAGATTACTTATCGATTACCATTATGAAGGGTCTCGCGCAGCAGGCGGTAAATATGTGCGCCACCATACATGTATCGCCCATCGGAGAGGGCGCGAGAGAGTGTCAACGTTTCACATAGTGGCACCATAATTTGCAATAACTGTATGTAATAACCGTACCTCCTTACGACCGGAATAATATCGCGATAATTCCTTCGATAAAAATGCAACCGCCCGCTCTACTAGCCCTTTCGCCGTCCCAACACATTCACTATCTGATTTTTCTGATACGCGTGCGATTTTCGAACTGTCATGAGGAAAAAAGAGAAGCGAGAGCGACGCGTCATTAGCAAAAAAAATAAAAAATAAAAAATAAAATAAAATAAAAAAATTTAAAAAAAATTAAAAAAAAATAAAAAAAAGTAAAAATAAAAAAAATAAAAAAAAATTGATTGTTAGTACGCCGAAGCGTTACAGCAACCACTTTATTTACCGCGACCATGCTCGCCGACTCTTGAAACTCGGGTAATTAACCGAAAGAGTTGCACGCGGCTCGCTACGTGTCAATAGTACGAATTCCAATTGCTGCAATGTTGCAATCGGAATCCCTTTTCTAGCATGTGAAATACGAACAGCTAATAGCTAGTTGTTCCGTAATGATGAAATGGTGAGCTCGCGCATAAATGTACTTGCGAATCGAATTGATTACTCTTATCGAAAGCCAATCTGTTTCAACCTTATTTCAATCGGCGTATCGATATCGCCATCGATATTTTCCTTCCGCGAAAATACGGGAATAAAGTTTCGCGATATAAGTACAGATAACCAGCGGCGAAATCTGAAGCGCGATCGATATTCCGAAAGAAGGACGTGGGCTTCCGGAGCTTTGCGATCCACCTGCATCAATCTACATGCGTGTGTGTGTGTGTGTGTGCGCGCGCGCGAATATGCGGACAGTACAATGCGTGCGCGGGACTTTTTTATGGTCGTTGAAAAATCAACGGCTACAAGTAGAGGTTTCGCTCATATTCGCATAAAACGAAAATTTCGATCGCCAATATCTATCGACCTATATCCTTTCTCCGGTTTTTTCATTCGCGACACCTTTTTCGCCAATAATGTGCGCGCTTTGCACTTTCAATTTTACGTCAACTAGTTCTCACGTCGCTTTCTTGCGTCTTTCTCAATCCTCGGAACTACGTTTCCGGAACTAACTTCGAGCGTCTACAATGTGTATACTCTGCGTCATACGTACTCGGCAAATACTTTTTTTTCCGTTGCGCGATACAGGATTCTTGCCAAATACTTTTTTCTTGTCACGGGGATTCTCCTTGCCATCTTATATGAAGCAAGCAATATGCGGATGGAATAGAATCGACGACGCGTTGCAATAGCGCATGAAATAGTGTTGTTATGTCGAAACTTTATCCGCGAAACTTTATCGTTACATAACGTCAGAATAGCTTTTGTTTTATAATGTCAATGATTTTTTAATCGATTTTTTTTCAGTCTTTTAGATGTTGAGAAAAGTAATGTGTAGGAAAAGAGATATATAACAATTTCATCTGCGCGATTATATTATATGTATTTATGCGTTAATAAGTCTCGAAAAGATATTCTGTACTGCTTTTCATGGATATATTATGTTTATATTAAAGTAGCGCGCGTGTTGAATAGAGTCGAATTTGTCGGAGAATCTCTTTGCATCTCGTTGCATAATTTCGAGAGATTTTTTGAATCTCTCAAAATTTCACAATGGCTTACCTCGTCTTTGATCATTATCTTATCTCTTTTTATTAGATTTCTATGTACTAACTGCCAAAGAGCAATTGCATGTAATAAGAAGTTTTATACTCTGTGAATACTACGGAACAGTACACCTATATTAAAATAGTTTGTGCTTTATGCGTCTGAAGAATGAGCGATCATTGAAGGCAACGCGGAGGAAGAACTCTATGAACTCTAAGAACTCTATGTCTAGCTTTTGTTCCTTTGGTCATATAACATATAGCAAATATCTTAAGCTTTCTATTGTGCATTATTAAAACCCCCCCCCCCCCGAGAAAAGCACGGAAAACGACTGCCAATTGAAAAGCGACAAAAATGTGTCGTGAAATGTCGACGCGGAAAGAATGCACTGTGTGCATGTCTTTAATAAACTCACGTTTCATAAGTACAATGTACAAGTGGTAAGAATGTCTATATTTGAGAGCATATTCTTAAATACGAAGCTCTAAGAATATTACATCATCGTTCCTAAAGAACGCACATTCTTTGATGAATTCTGTGCACTCTGTTAATTCTCGTATGAACACGTAGAAAATTATATTGTAATGAGCAACGTGATACAGCGCATTTTACAGAGGAAAAAGTAACGAGTTGACAAGAATAGAGGATACATATATAGACTCTACACACACACATACAGAAGTTTTGTGCGTGCGTGTGCGCATGCAGTTTAAATAAATTTTCGTTTAAAAATGTGATTGATACAATTTGTAGAATTCATACAAAAATTAAATTTGTATCATGTCTGGTCGAATGTGTTTCATATGACGCGAGATATTTCGAAGAAATTGAAGTTCTATCAAATAAATAAAAGTTTGTGCTACGACACTTCATGTACTCGTTCCGCGGAAAAGCCCGCAGAGATACATAGACGCCGTTTAAAAGCGCATCCGCCGAGAGTGATCATTCAAAGAGAGCTTTGGTTATCCGCGCTTCACGGGCCGCCGCTCGCGCGCCAGATACTATTTTTACGTCAACGCCCTTTAAAGAATCTCGCGATCGCATTTCCTCTGACCTTTTTCTGAGAAAGCATCGTCCGTTGTCCCCGCATCGTTATCGTTGCACGCGCATTTGCATTTGTGGGATGCGCATCCTGCATCCGACGGTGACATTTCTTCTATGCTGACCTCCGTGTGGATCGCGTCGCGAGAATAGAAATGCTCTCCTCTCTCACTGGCCGTTACATTTAATCGGGAATGCGTCGATAAAAGCTCGACCGAGTTATTCTAAGCCACGGCTTTGTTATATTTTCTTCCAGCGAGTTTCTCTCGCGACCGTATTCCGAAGGAGAACCGAGACGAAATATTCCGACGAAATGCCGACGAATCCGAGTTCACGTAGTTGTACGCAGGGCTTATTGTATTCTGGAATTCTTCGACAACTTGTCTGTATAAACTCCCGCTTATCCGTGTATGGAGAGTTTTCGGTTCGAAAAAAAATTCACCTCGGCGAAAGTTACGTCCCGATTTTCGCCCCGACCTTTGCGCGCGGCTGACCCTTACGGTCCGTTTCCACTGCGGTGACTTTCACCTCCGCGTTTCGGTACTTTTTTCTCACGCCGTCGGTCCAATGGACCGATCCCTCCCTTGTTCTTATCTTAATATCCGATCTACATTGTCTCAAGTTCTTTTTCGCCCATTCCCTGCCGAGGAGGTTTATCGTGAGCTTTAACAGCGCGTTATTTCTTTTTTTTTTTCTTTTGCTCGGACAAGTCCGAGGTCGGAAGCTATTTCCACCTTTCTAACGATAAAAGAACTCAGTTCCGCGACTATCTCTTTGATATCTATCCCTGTCGTTAATTAATCCCTATATCCAGTTACTCGATTTCGTTTAACGAAACCGCGTGTAGCGATCGTAAGTAAATGAAAAAACGCTTATTTATATATTACTCAATCGTTTCGATAATTCTATTGGAAACTAGTGAGTTGTAAAATTAAATTATTATCGAACTAAATAATTATCACTAAGAAAGGTTGGTTCAAGAGAAATATACATGCGCAAATTTTACTCGTCTATTTTACATATACAGCTTACATATTAAAATGAAACATCTTTTGAGAATCTTCCGTTTCAAGAATCACAAGATTCTTTCATGACACTTTGTCGTCGCTTGCTCCGGCTGGCTCATCCCGTACGTGTCTTTTCCTCTTTCTCGAATTTTCTTCGCTCCTAGTCTCAGCTGCTGGAAGTTTCGCAGGCTCGAAACTCGGCGAATTAAGTGCTAACTTAACTCGCTCGCGCGAAACTTGGTTCAGCGTTTCCGTGTGCGAACGAAGACTACGGGCGCACTGACGACGACGACGACGAGTCACGTACTGGAACTAATTGCAGTTTTGTAGGGAGCCGTGAGATTTCGTCGCACCTCGCGGAATAAAGCTGGAAATTAATTCTCTGAGGATCACAGAAGTAAACAGACGCGCGATGCTTTCGTGTGCGCAAGATAAACGAACCCGCGACTCTGCTGATCGTCGTCGCGTAATGCGTGTCTTGACAGTTTTCGCATCGGTCCCGATAATGAGACATGGAAAATGAGATGTTATCTTCCTGACGACGTCGGGAAGGGAAGGAAGGCGCGCGCTTTCATTTTTACGCGTCAAAATCCGTCTCGGGAGGTTGAAGGTTAAACACGGACTACGGTATCCGGAGGGATACACTCGAACGGGATACATTCGAGGGTCGATCCTCGTCTTCCAGCACTCGACTTTTCAAGCGTTACCTGAGACCAAATTAAACAGTTAAGAGCCTTCGCGCTTCGTTTTCCTAACTAAATTGCCGCGAAACCAATCCCCGATGCTCGTGCGATTCAAGCGTCTACTCTCAGATTTCGCTTCGCGGAGCATCTTATGAGAACATATCCCTTCTCGCGCTTTTCCGTTCCGACGAATTGCGCACAAACGCAATGACACACCCGAACATGTAAGGTAGGCTAAAGGCATCACAGCTCTTGTACGGCACGGTCCTTTTACCAAAAGCACATAATCATAATGTTACCTAGATAATGTTGGGTTCCGTTTAAGGCAGTAAATTGCTGTTCCTGTTTCCTTATGTGTCGTTCGTGTGTGTGTGTGTGTGTGTGTGGATGTAAACCGACGTTACCGCAAGCACAAGGACGTGTGTGGAGCATGCGGTTGACCCGAGTCTAACGCGCAAAGGCCCGTTATAGGGGGTCTTTGAGCTACCGCGAAACTAGCGACGAGCGAGAGAAGGAGAAACGAAGCAGGGGATAAGGCACTCCACGGACTAATACGGACAGTTATAATATAAACTGCTTATACCGCCGTCACGTATAGTTGCATATTACTCATACTTCTCGACGTCCGTAAACTAATCTCTCCGGCTGTATTAAGCTGCCGCGTGATCGCGGAATTAAATCTACGGCGAGAATAAAATTAGTCGCGACGCGATAAAAGTCCAGTTTAAGAGCCTTTTTCTTAAACGATGCGCTTTTACTTTCCCTTTCTTTTCCGTTTATTTATTATTTATTATCTACTTTTTTATATTAGCACAGAAAAACTAGGACTACATTTGTTACATAGTCTAATGTACCGGTTACTTCTTTTTTTTTTTATTTTAGAAATAGCACAGAGTATAATACATATTTGTACGAGTATAAAAAGTGTCGTTTTTCTTGTGTTAAATGGAATGTCATATAATACATATTATATATAAACTAAAGACAACAACTATCTGGACACTTAATCAATTGGTTTTCGTTATCCTCTGCGACACGACGGACGATGCTATTTTATTCAATGAAAGAAAAGAGAAGCGAATGGCAAACGAACACTCGAATGACGGCTGTAGCGCAAAATATCGATCGAATTTATTCGACAAAAGCCGGAGTATCCTGTGAATTTGATTTGTATACGGCTCGAGCCAGTAAGCCCATTGGTCCAATTAAATCCTACATCGTCTTTGCGATTGTGTTCTCGCTTCCGTTTCTTTTTTTCCATAAGCTCCGCTTTCGACGATTCATTGTTAAATCTATATAACGATCTTGGAGTCTATTGTCTTTACGGTGAAACAGAAGAGTACGGGACGGTTATACGGGGCACAAGAACTTGTGTCGTTTTGCTAAAGGATGATGTAATCCTATCCCGTTTAATTGGCGAAACGTGACGACGGATAATGACGGTGATTCGATCGATGACAGAGACGAAGCGTGAGAGTAGCGCTCTACTCTTCCCCGGGACATTATTGAGATATCTTTTGCCAATTACATCGAATAGCTGCAGCTCTGTTTCTTTCGACAATTAATTTTTCTACTAAAAAATATAGAATAATCGAGCGTGCGATGAAATTTTCGACGGGGCCTCTAAAAGCCAGTTATTAAACTTATATCGCGATCGATTCATTTAGCTGGAAGAAGCGAATTCAGCGCGATAATTTTAGATGAATAATTGCAAGGAAACGCACTTATAAAAACTATAATCATTCTTCTTGAAAAACTTGAAGATTCGACCAATTTTTATTCATAGACTCGTCGTATAGTTCATACACAGTAGGCATGCATTAGTTTTTCTACATTTTGCTTCCCTCCGTGTTGCTTGTACCTTCGTAGTGTGACAAACGACCACTTCCAGCCCTCTCACCCTTCTCATCCCCTCCTCTTTCCCCTCGTCTCTCTTCTTTCTCTTCCACCACCAATCTCGCGGCGGGATTCTTTTGACGTGGGTCGCGAGGACGTTCTGGCGCAGATTAAAATATAGATTTTATTGTTTTCCGAGCGTGTCGCGCGCGCTCGCCTACGATTTATACGGCCGTTAGTCACGCCGGGCTCGTTCCCCCTCTTTGAATCGCATATGTATAATAATTCATCCGCGATGCGCGTTTTATGAGATATTCTATTAGATGCGCCGCGTCCGGGAGCCGGTAACAAATTCGACGGTCGGACCGTCGATTCGTCTATGCGACGTCGAACCGGAACGAGAAATCCGAACGATAATGATGACAGGCAGCAGCGCCATAAATCCGTTCGAAAATAAACTTGCGTGAGATTTTTAAAGAATATTATCCTTGAACGCAGAAGTTATTTTACCATTTTTATTTTAATAAATGCATTATTTTAAAATATTTTAAATTATTTCCGATCTGTATTCGTTATAGAAATAAGATTATCATAAATATTTGAGCTGTTTTAATTTTACTATTTTTCAATACCAGTAAATATAGAAGATTAAAATTATAATTAATGAACTGTCAACAAGTAACATTAATAGATGAAATCATAGCGCGATTTAATTATTTTTCACTTTTCTATAATTATCCCCGTGAATTACTTAAATGTTTTAATATGCAAGTTGGTTATTTTTCTGTTATTTCTCGTTTCCTCGTTACACCGCAAGCTTTTTATCGGTACCATTATCGATCAGTTTGTTTGTTTTTAGCGTCGTCTCGGCAAACAAACTTGCGGTATAAAAGATTGACAAGATACGGTACGCGTAACCGAATCGGTAGCCAATTCAATTAATCGACTCCATTTAGATTGTAGACACGGTTGCGTCCTGGCGCGCGGACGATCGATAGATGCGAGCGCGTTTCGGTATCGTAACGGCGGCATCAAAAGCGCGCATTTGACGTTACGTTTCGCATCTACCAGGTAGGCAAAGTCTAATTAACAAGTATCGCGAGAAGTGAGTCATCCGGTATCAACTAGAACCTACTCTCGATCTTCTATCGAGCATCCGAGCTGGCTCGTTTCGACTTAGCGCGTATCCGCCGGCATATCTACGTATTAGAGATTCGCTGGCTAATGACTAACCATATATCCGATAAAACGGAATCAACAGTCGGCAAAAAAACGGCGAGGTCGACTCCGAGGTCAATCTCTTCCGCTGTGCGATCAACGTCGCGATACGAATAAGGTTGTTATAATCAACATCTTGTCGGATTCTCAACGTCTCAGCTTTACGGTTCGATCCGCGTGCGTTCAACACGTCTCGAGTCGTGCATACAGACACACGGGCCCGCGTGCATCGGTCAGTTAGTGTGTAACCAGCAGCGTGCTAAGCTAACTGCGAGGGGGAGGCGGTAAAGTTCCCCGTCGACACGCCACTCGACGACGTACGGCGGATCGCGTGCCGAAGGTTACATCGACCGACAACCACCATCGCACCGCGCGAGCAAAACCGGCTCTCTTCGCGTTACTACGACCCCGTACTCGCACCGTTCTCTCCCCCCTTTCTTCTTTCCCCCTTTCTTTCTCTGTTTTTCTCGAGAATCAGCGCGAATACTCGTCGGTGCTGCTGCCTGTCTCGCTCTAGCAACCCCCGCGCACGAGCGGCAATCTAACCGGCGCTTTATGAGAAAACGCTGAAGAGCTCCTTCGTTGGCGGACGTGCCTCCCGGCTGTTATTACAACAGAGACCGCGGCTTCTATGGCACCCGGCACGATTAGAAAGGATGGAAGACCGGTCGGAACCGGCACGAGAAATTACACCAATTTATGCGCTTGTACAACCCCGAGGTAAATGGAGACGATCCTGTTTTTGTTCTTCTGTTTTACACGATTCGTTCTCTCTCGCTGTCATTCTTTCTCTTTTTATCTATTTCCTGCGAGCATCGCTTCTTCCTTCTTCCGAAAGCTTCTTTTTATACATCTCGAGTTTTTTTTTTTTCCCCCGTTTGAACTTTCCTCTCTGCATAGTCGATATGGCTGTGATTACCACGATACCTTGCGAGGACGTCACGCCCAATAGCGAGTGTACCAAGAAAAGCGTAAGCTTGCGCGTCTGTAAAATGGATTACTAGTTTCATGTGGCCGTGTGTATGTGTGTGTGTGTGTGTGTGTGTGTGTGTGTGTACGAATAGCCATACCATGTAAGGCGCCACCGCCGCCGCCGCCACGACATGGGCTTTCCGGCGTGGAATTGGAAACTTTTCGGTTCCGAGTCCGGGACTAACCGCACACGTTCTCGAATCCAATTCGAAAAGCGCCGCGAGTCATTCTTCCTAGCAATTAACCTAAGAGGATTATACGCGGTCGTACATACACAGCCTGTCGCGATGTGTACTGCATGGCGGTAACCCGCCGGAATGAAACTATCACGTGCTCGGTTTTCATGACCGTTTCAATTTCTGTCACTTTTAAGCGGATTTCGGTGTTCGCCTTATTAAGGCGCACCCTCGATTGCTATTTGGAATTCAACCTTCGACATTACGGCGGTAACTTGCGAAATCGGTTAGATATCTACAGACTCTTTTATATAATAAGTAATGAGATCATTGAAATGTGTGGCCATTGAAGCACATACATGATTATTTTTTTACTCCGGAAAATTATTCTTCTAAACGTCTACTTATCGGTCGACTCCAATGCTAATTAAGCTCAGCTTTTACCTTCTGAGAGTTATTAATCAAAAAAGTTTTTTCATTATCGAGAATATTTTCCGCTTTCAATTAAAATCATTATTGTAATTCGTAATTATTTCCTTCGAATTTTCTTCCGAATTTCTTTTATATTTTTACTGCCTCTCTCTTAAGTCAACGGATACTTTATCAAACCATAGGAGAATTAAACGTTGCATCGTCCATCGTGAATGTCATTCAATGAGAAATTGCGCCACGCGCATACTAACTTAAAATAACAATGGCTCGACGTAAAAGCCGAACAATTCTTGTCGCTTGGGGGCACTATTATTAATTATAGTCTGCTTTGGAGAATTGGGACTAGCCTCGCATTTCCCCTCGGCATCTGATAAACATTAGAACAGACGTTTGCAGCTTTAAGTTCTCTCGCTTTCTATGTCGAGTTATTGCGAGCCGGTGCATAACGTACAACAAGATTTATTTAAATAATTCGTACGTTCGAGGATGCGTGTTTTGGATCAAAGTACCACGTCGTCATTCGTGTGTAAGTTATGCTTAAGACTTGATTTTGATATTTAATTTTATTGATAATATAGATATTGTAAATACGTGAGAGAGAGAGAGAGATTTTCCATATCTTTTTCATATCTTTCCATATTTAATTTCCTATTTTTTTTTTAATTAGAAAAAACTGATTTTTTATTGACAATAAAATTAACACGCTTAAGAAAATTGGCACAACGATAATTATTTTCGATAGCATAATCGAGGAAAGACGGAGAATAAAAATACGTATAGTTTTCTTAGAGAAAGAGAATTGTATCAGCAATTCAGAATGCGAGTCGGTGATTCTTGGCCGTTAGAGAGAACTCTAATTACTGAGTATTTAAAAACAAGGTATTCTCTTCATTCGTTCGAGCCATTTCCGAGCGTTTTCTTAGCCAACGGGAGGAGAGCCAGGACAGAGTTGTCTACTCGTGAGAACTCGTAGAAGTAAATGGTCACGGCGCTTACTAAGTGCAGGTTGTACACGTGCGCGTGCGCGCGCGCGCGCGATTCTACACCTCGCAGCTGCAGATACTCGAAACGAGAATGTAGGAGTATATCGCCGTTGTTGCCGGTAGCATTTGTAAACTAGCTTTTGATAGCGCTACGAAATGGCGTGGCGGGACTGCTCCAAGTTTCGTGCTATCTTTCTTTTCTTTCTGACTTTCTCGCTTTCTCTCCTTTTTCTTTAGCACAACGCTCTGTCTCTCTCTCTTTCTCTCTCTCTTTCCCTCTCTCTTTTTCTTTCTCTTCCTCCGATCTCTTTCTCAGTCGCTATTACACTTTCGGCCCGCTACCTTGCCTTCTACTCCTCCCACGAATCCAACGGAATCCGCCCCTGAATCCGACCAACGAGGAAATAACTGACGCTCCGTAAGTCTCTTCCGGAATATCCGCTACCGCCGCCGCCGCTGCATTCTCTCCACCCCTCACCGAATAGCTTGTTCCCGCTTCTTTTTAGCCCGAGCTTCTTCAAAGCAATCACCTCGTTCTTTTTCGCTAATGCGCCGCTTCTATTTCGCTCTTTGCCGGTAGTCTGAAAACTTGCCTCAGTCACGGTTGCTGCTGTTACCTCTTTTTTTTTCAACCTCCAAAGTCGTTGCGCGCTCATTACACGCGCATACAAAGCTAAGCCACAATAATTGAATATAACTCTCCCTGCCGGTTATCGTAAATCGCATCTGTGCTCGCGCTCTAAGCATCCCCTCCTTTTTTTTTTGCACCGAGACAATTATCGGGCAACCGGAATTTCGCTTCTTTTCCTTCTTCTCGTACGCTATTTCGATTATCCTCGCGTTTTCTCGCACGGAGGGAAGAGGGACGATACGAGCTGACCCGACTGTAAACGTCGAGGCGGGCACGAGCTCGCCATTTGGTGGCTGGGAATGAAAAACGTTCTGGAATCTGGCAACCCTTCCCCGTATGTAAATCCACGCCGAGAGACGGATGTGTGTGCTCTATACCTATCTCGGCTGGATTCGTGGCACATCACCCTCCGCATCACGTACACACACACACACACACACACACACACACACACACACACACACGCAGACACACACACACACCGCCGCTTCTATCTCGATCTCCGTTCATTCGTCGGTTGCGTCCACCCGCATACAAACAGATCCGTTTCTCGCCGTCGAAACCGACTCTTTGCACAGTGAATGGCACGAGGTAAAAGAGTGTCGCACGCTATTCGGCAATCGTCCAATCGAATATTCGCTTAGTAGTTATAAATGCTCTTGAAAGCACTTATCAGCAAAAGGTGGGACACGATGCGTTAATATGGATATATATTTCTTACTAGTACGTGATCTCTCTTGGATTATGTACGCGCTTCGCATTACGCATTCAGCGATCGATGTTTATTGCAAAAAGAAATCTGTATTTTATATTTTAAATTGCTTTTTGTATATCTGAAACTCGCGTCAAAATCGCGGAAGGTTAGCCGAAATTGTTTTCTCGCCATGTGCGTCAGTAGAATGGGCGCTTCTCTCCGGCAAAGATAAATTTAGACCGCGCGCGGAGTTTAAACCCCACCGTTCCGTTTCCTCTTCTCCTCACACTATCGGAGGGAATCCTGTAATTTCGGTCGGGCGAATTGATTTATCGACGGACAACGGGCGGGCAGATCTGCGAGGCGAATAAGGACGCGATCGAAAATAAAATCTCACCGATGAGATCGATATGAACGGCGTCATCTGGCGCAACCTCTTCCGAGGATATGTCCGCGTTTTCTTACGAACTCGCTTACTACCGGCACCGTAGTAACGCGAATCTCTCGTCGTAGTAGCAGGCGTCTTTTGGTTTCGGGGGGGGGGGGGGGGGCAGAACTTGTTTGCCGGATTCCGCGCGACTCGCCGCACTGTCGAAGTCGCGATGCACTTTGCCGGACTTTGGCCGTAAAATGGGCACTTGCGTCCGCTGTTTGCCGAGGCAAAGTTCACAGTATGGACGACGTCGGAATTTACCGGAGGTTTCAGGGCGAGAGGACGTTGCCACTTGGCAACCACGTCCGACACTCGGGAATGCCTTGGGGATATTATTCGCCCGTTTCGTATACAGCAATCCAGTACTTCGGATGACTTATAAATTTCAGAGAAAGATGATGATTTACAGATATATGTGGTCGTAATAATTATAATACGCGCTTTTGCTCGATATTGTTCCTATTAATCTGATATTTCTGCTTCTAAATAATCTCTTGAATCTATTTTTTAGTATCTAGAATATAGAAATTATAATTTTTGAAATATTGTTTGCTTTTTATATTTATTAGCTTCTATGTTCTTCTTACTCGTGACTTAAAATCTAGAATAAAATAAAAAAGGAATATTTCGCAATCGGAAATTTAACGAATTACGAATCGCTTTTAAATAAACCTCCGCGTTCTGGAAATTGTCACGATAACGAAAAAGCGACGTTCTCGAGAGATTGGTCGGCCGACATTATTCTCGATCGTATCTCGACGCTCGGTCTACCCTCGGCAATTTAGCCGGGTGTGCTATTAAATTTGATCATGGCCGGGGCGCGTCATAAAATTTATATCCGTTCGAACTGACGTCGATCGCTCGGTGGATGACACCGCGAAATCCTTGGACGATAACGGGGCGTAAAAACCTATTCGTCGACAAAATGGATCGCATTCGCGGAAGTGAGCAAAAGGAAGTACGTTTTTGCTACTTGCTATGCTAATATCCGGCGCTTTTAATCCTTGATACCAGCCTCGTCTCCTGAGCGGAGAGAACGCGCGAGATTGAGTCGAAGAAACTCGTTCGCCATGTGTGTAATGAAGTTCGACGCTCTCCTTCCAAGACACGTATTCCGAACGTACATGCATTGGAACGGCTACGTATGCCCGTCAAAGAATTGAGGGTAGACTAGTAGAGCGGAGATAGAGGATAAGAAAGAGCGTGATCGAAGGGGAGAGGGTGGTACGAAGCCGAAATGACTTTCCATCGTTCTTCCTTAACTTGGTCCGCCTCATCGATGCGCTCGATCGAAACGAGGCTATAAACCTCGTCGTAAGTATAAGCATAATGGCGATTCTCCGCCGAGAAAAATGATAGTGGCAACGCGCGAGAGGGGCGCATAGAGAGAGGATAGAAGGCAGGAAGAAACCCGATGAGAAAATTACGTTTTCGAACAACCGCCGGTAGCCCTCCCAGTAGTAGTAGATATGGTACCGATTGTGGCTTGCGTGCGCCGCGTGCGTTGATCCAAACAATGATTAATGTTCGACGAACGAGCAATTTTCCATTTTGATTCTGGGCCTGATGGTTCACGCGAACCGCCAGTTTCGAATGTCCCCCCCCCCCCTCTCTCTCTCTCGAAGCCATCTCCGCCAAATAATTTCGGAGCTGCGGCTCGTTCTTGCAAAACCGTATAATTACGGAAAAACGGAAACCCGAATTAATCCGGAGACCGACTGGAGCGAGTATATATCTGCGCGCACCAACGGGTCTCCACTACCACATGACCGAGTTCTGCTTGCGAACGGAAGCGGCGTCACATATCCGGCTTCTGCGAACTAAGTTCGTCTCCCATCTACCGCGCGAACCAGGTTTACCTACCTATCTACTCTCTTCCTCCAACGAGTTCTCTCCCTGTACCTCGACCCTATCCATCCATCTATCCATCCAGCCATCCATTTATCCGTCCGTTCGTCCGTCCGTTTGTCGGTTCGTCCAGCCATCCGCGTGTTAGTCGGTGCGGTGAAATCTCACGAATGCAATTATCAACCGCGGAAACAAGCGACTCGCTAGTGATAGAGGATCCCGATTACTTCCGTTAATTAATATCGTTGCAGGAACGTTTTACGTTTATTCTCGAACCGATTCCGTCGCCTTGTGTATTTTTCGCTTACGTACATACACGTTCTTGTTTTTTTTCTTCTTTTTTTTTTGCTTTTATTTTGTTTCCTGCGATTTCCGTAGTCAAACATCATCTTTTTTTCTCAACGTTTTTTTCAACATTTTTTTCAACGTTATAGCCGTTATTATATTATTGCTCGAATTCGTCTTCGTTATGCGACTTAATTGCTAAATTCAAATTGAAATTGAACAATGTAAATGTCCGTAACGTGTGAAATTTTTTTTATGGAGTTAAAAATGTGAAAATTTGAAGAACGTGTACCGATCCGGTTCACCAGTTCAATCTGCGGGGAATTTAATATGATCAATTTTCATTTCATTTTTTATTTGTCCAAAGTGCACCGTGATAAATTCCAATCAGGCGAATGCATATTTTTATTCAGGATGCGCAATATGACGTTATTGCGGCTAAAATTTCAATAATTGGTTGATGTACGCCATACATTAAGCATTTTTTAAATATTTTCACGTCTTATATTTAATTCGTGCCGTATGAATTATATAAATTTATCTATCACGACGTAAACATGTTTCGCGGTAGGTGTAACATTTGTATAAATAAAAATAAAAGATTCGGATATTTCTTCTATATGATGTACTTCATCTACGTCACTAACATTTAATCTCTTTACTTTTTAAATATAACTTTTGTCCGTCTAAATATATAGAGTGAAATATTGCGTGCGCGCGCAAAGTGGAATTACACATAAAATTCATCAATTCCGGTATCTTTGCTTTTGTTAAAATTTCACGTTAGCGTGCAAACGCACTATTTATAGAAAGATTTTTCGATAAAAATCCTTCACGAATACTCCTTTCGAACGTTTTTCTTCTTATTTCGATAATTAAAATCCGTCCGTCAAAGACAATCGATATTATCTTTCCACCGTGCTTGCGGCATTCACCGTTTTACCTCGAATATATTTGTATTCATGAAACGATAAATATGTATTTGTGTAGATATGCATCAGTACAACGGCAGATATCCACATCTAACGAACTGACACGGTTGCGTTCGTGCGGCATCGGTATGCCAGGACTATGGCCTGTTTCTCTGGCATAGAGAGCATAGACATTGGCTCAAACCATATTGCGTCCTTTACGCAAATCGCGTAACCTAATGCGTCCCGCAACTGTAACGAGCGTGTGCCCGTTAGTTCTGACCATGATTTAGCGGTGCGGTCGTAATCCCGAAAATATGTACGCGCGGTTTCTCAACTATGTGTGTTGCGGTATAACGTGTTGTAATCTTCCGATTCTTGAGATTTTCGCGAGAAGTGGAATATTTCTTGCAGATATATCAAATATTCACTAAATTGGTGATTCAGCTTGAGCACGTAAATTTCTCGGATAATTTAATCAGATTCAAGCAATATATTCGATACGAAATATTTCTGTTAAAATAATATGCATTTAAATTTGATTGTTGCTATGTTCTTTAATTTTTATCCTCAAATTGCATCTAATCTTGTGTCGAGGAAAAACAATTATAAGATACTTTATGATTTCATACAGAGAAAAGAGAAATCTCAATGAATAAATAGAATTATGATTCGCGTTACAGATTTTCCGTATCAGTGTCTTGAGTAAAATGTAATAATAATTCGACTAATTTATCTCAACGTTTATTGAAGTCTTAAGCCGAAGTGTATTCCGCGTAAAATGTTTAAATGTAAATCGATCTATACGCTCGCACATAACATATAAACAGCGCTGTTAAGTCAAAGCACGCAAACGCGTCGTGATCCGTGGTCGATGGTGAGTAAGCCGGCTATGCTTTTGTGATGCGGAATATTAGTCCATTAATGTCGGCCATTGTGCTCGCCGGCCAAGTCAGCCGACAATACGTCAACGGTTTGACTCCGCCACAATACGGCAATAATCGAGCTTCCTCCTTCTCTTCGTCTTTGCTCTCGAATATCGTAGATGCGTATATACACATACACAAACGAGCGGAAAAGGGATTCTATTCGCACTTACACATCTGTACTCAGGCAGGCATGTCTAGAACGTACGTAGAATACGTGCAGTGATCAGTCATGTCGAGAATTCATCGTTCGAACTTCGAAAACCATGATACAGGATACAGCATGCTTTCTCTGTTCCTCAATTGGACTCATCGTCTTTCGGTGTTCTCGTCTTTCCTACAGCTTGTACACGTTCGGGAATGTCTTGTCCGCTTTCTTGAGCGAAGTTAAAGTCCGATTATTCGCCGCGGACAATATCTCCGCCGTCTAGTTTGCATTCGCCAAACGGCCATTCGCGGTCCGCCGAGCACCATTTTGGGACCGGTACGTTTTGCGGAAGGAAGGAGGTGAACACGTCTCAATGGAGAGATTGTGTGTGTGTGTGTGTGTGTGTGTGTGTGTGTGTGTGACAGAGAGAGAGAGAGAGAGAGAGAGAGAGAGAGAGAGAGAGAGAGAGAGAGAGAGAGACATGAATCAAAACTTCACTAAATCGTAGCAGGATGAGTGAAGAATCCATTACTTAAATTCTGGCAGCTTTTCCTTTGCACAAAAACATAATCATTTCACACGCGATTGTTTAAACATAACGGAAACTAAGTATTATTTTTATGGAGCGCACGATTAAACTCGACGTTTCTGTTATAAAAGATATAAAAAAATGCAAGGTTCAGATTCTTCACCACTAGTGCTCAAAAACTATTTTTGCCACAAATGATATCCAACTTATGTCTCACTTTCTCTTATGCAATCAATTGAGTCCTGTTTACTTCAAATAGATTGCTTTACGAACGATTCGTAAGCAATAAAACGAGTTAGTAGCCAGCGACGCGTTTTCGTCCTGCCGGTTACACGCGTGCGCACCGCTGTTTTCATTAAGCCATCGAAAATGTTTGCTTGGCTCGACGTCAAAGCGCCTTTGGGATCCGCGGCCGCATCGCCTGCGTTCTCTCTATCCCTGTCGTTTCTGCCTCGTCCTTTGTTACTCCTGTTCGCTCATTTTCGCTATGTATGTACCACACGCATATGAGAGCTTCATGACATTCTGTCAGCACAGGGTAAAAAGCACGCTGTCTTTTCGCGTTGTTGAACTCGACTTGAGAGCGGTTGAAAGAAAAAAGAATTTATTTGACAATATTTCTATCCTAAATATCTAATTGGACGTTAAGCTTCTTATATTACTCGTTACGTCTTGCTCGTTGCGTAAAACGTTACTTCTTTTCTAATAAGAGAAACTGCCCGATTAAGGCTAAGACGGAAACGACCATATTATGTGCAGAGTGTGCACATGTCGGATATCTCAAGCGTACGCCGATCTTTACAGCGATAATACGTCTTTTTTCTCCGTGTAAACGCTACTTTACGACGCTGCGAAATGCACCGTAAATAAATCTCTTTCGAGTCGTCTCTCCGGCTTGACCGGGATTTATAGCGCGTAATTATGTGATGATATAATGAAGCGTATACCGGTATACGTATAGCCGGAACGATTCACTGCGTGGTGATAGGATAAGAGGAGACCTTTCGTGCTGGGACTTAAAACTCATGAGAACTACCCTCATCCAATTAAGGTATCATCCTGCCTTTAAATGCGAGCGATTTCACGGCGCGGTGGTCGCGGGAAAGGGGCAAAGATAGAGGAGTGATGGTCGAGGAAGCACTGAAAGGCGCCCGAGCGCGTATGGATCTACAATAACGATCCCGCGCAAATCTTCGCTACGTGTTTAAGTCGCGAAAATTCCTCATTCAATCGCGTAATTCCACTTTATCCACCGGGCGAATAGTTTAAAATAATTTCACCGTGAGTATATATATATATATATATATATATATATATATATATATAAAGCGAGGCAACGTGAGGTAACTTTTGTTCGGCCGATCGCGTGCCCTCGTGAAATAATTTATCCGGAAGCATGTATTTGTTGCTAAGACGTTCATG
This sequence comes from Lasius fuliginosus, assembly GCA_949152495.1. Classification (NCBI taxonomy): domain Eukaryota; kingdom Metazoa; phylum Arthropoda; class Insecta; order Hymenoptera; family Formicidae; genus Lasius; species Lasius fuliginosus. The sequence goes on from OX424448.1 coordinate 8,280,974, forward strand.
CCCGCGAGTTTCGAGACTTCGTGAGAGTTTACGGATAAATGGAATCTTACCTCATAATAATCCTCGAAAGGTTTTAATTTTTTTTTTTTTTTTTTTAGAATTCTGAAGAACTCTTAACACGGAATTATAGTGAATACACACAATTCTCTCTCTAAGAAAATATATTCTTGATTATTATAAAAATTAACTGCTTCTCTATTATCAATGAGTGATTTTTAGAAAAACGAGTAATCAACATTTGTTTATAATATAAGAATTTTATCATCTAGCTCCTCGTGCTAAAATTGCACTTGCTTCCCGCATGCTGCATGCATATTACTTATCATTAGAGCATCTGCCTGGATTATCCGAGCTACACAAATATCTCCGAGGTATATAATTAGCGAGTTATACGCGTCGTCGGGAACGTGGAGCGCTCGGAACGATTAAATTCTGCAGAAGGTGTGAAAAGCTCGCTCTTAACGAAAGTCTAACTTAATATAAGCCGCTAGCTGGCGGCCGACCCTTTCCTTCCCTCTTTCAAGATACTGTTATCTACTATCGCCCGGCTTCCTCGTCTTATCTTCTTAATATTTCAAAATCCGAATTAATTCTCATTCGCTTATCGTATTTATTTTTTTCGTGCGCTCGCGATCCGCGATTTTCCACGAGTCGGAATCGTGTGCGAGGGAATTCATCCGTAGACGAAGTAGTACGAGTAGACGAAGAGGAGAAGGAGGAAAGAGAGAGGAAGCAACTGCGCCAAGTAGGAGTCGATAGCAAGAAGGTCGATGGTAGCGGCGGCGACGATGGAGAGGAGAGAAAGACGGGGCGCGCGAGCAACCAGGAGAACCACCCTCATAAATATTCACGATGAAATCTACCCCTCGATAATAACGGGCCCCGAAATATACGTGCGAAGCGCGGTATCTGATAGGGGTAGCTCCACCCGGGCGACCGCGCCCCGCTTAAACCTCCAGGGTGTATTAAGTACCAACATAGAGCGTTCCGGTTTCACTTAGGGTTCCCGTATGCGGTAGCGTCGTATCCTACGACGACGTTGTTTTCCGATACCGCTGATTCCGTGAACACTTTTCACGAATATGATCTTGACGTATCTTTAATCGACGCGCTTGTATCGCGCGCTTCCGACGACTTGAGCGAACGAGATTTACGATTCTACCTGTTCTCCCATCAAAAATCCGCGTCCGTAAGTCTCGGCCAATACCACGGTCGTACGCGAAGAGAATTGATAAAAATGTTAGAGGATTATTTGCGGACTAGCGGACACAAGGGCCATTCTTTTACCTGTCGCGGTTCTCCCCAGGCGTGCCCAAAGCTTTTCCTTCGTCTCTTCTTTAGCCTTTTTCTCCGTCTCGTCGTCGTGAATGTACCTCTTTTTTTTTTTCCTATCCACTCTTTACGTTTAACATCGACGGACTTTCACCTATTTCCTTCTCCATTCCGATTTATGTCTCTTTCGCTGTTCTCTTTTCTCTATTGACAATGTTACTTCCTTTGGCCAAGTATATCGTAGAGCGAGACCGTGTATCCAACCAGGAAATCGCCTTGGTTTCGTCAAAGTTGAGTGCACCGGAGAAAATCGAAGTAGCCCTTATAAAAAAAAAGGGAGAAACGAAGGAGAGAAGCCTTGGGCGCTTCTAGAGAGCTCGCTTTCCTCCCGTGGCCTTTGTACTTGTCATCCTGATTCGATTCCTACGTTCTTTTCTAGGAAACGGACCGCGGATAAAAATCCCCTTTGACGAGATATATCGCAGGAAAGGTTGCGCATCGCGCTACACTGACTTTAAACAAAATCTATGCGGTACGCGAATTTTCATCTGCGGATGTTTTTCATATTTATATATAGTTGTGAGTTTATACATATTTTGATAAAGCCAATTACATAAATGTTTTTCAACGGTAACATTTATATTATACTTGTTATAATGAATTATCTTGTATTAGTAAAGTACATTGCTAACCTCAATGGCAACATATAATACTTGCTATATATGTATATATGAATCATCTTGTACTAAGCTATATATTGCCAATTTCGCATAACTTGCACATTATAAATTTATATTTTTATAACGTTTCTTATCTTTCGTGTAATTTTTTAAAAATCTATTTGAAATTTTGTGCGACTTTAATTCGATTTTATTATAACTCGATTTATCTCTGCCTATAAATGTATGAACAAAATCTATATCCAATTCGAATAACTTTGTAGTATATTTTCGATATTCTCTTTCCTTCCTTTACTGCCTCGTATATGCGTATTTCGTTTACTGAACGTCTGATAGTATCGCGCGCGAGCTCGCATCTTTCCACCGTTGCGATCACTATGTCCGTCCGGAAATCCGACCTCGTTCGCTCCACTTCTGTCTGGTCACTGCGTCCAAATGAGATTTTCCATCGACCCAACCAGCACACTTCTTCCGTGCTCGTACCTCGAAGAAGAAGAAAAAATATTTCGCTGTGACATAAAGACGCGCCTCTCAGAAAGGTTGTTTGATATCGTAGAAAAATACACAACTTTTGTAACTGGAAACGCTCGTTTAGGATTCCATTTCCATTACGCGCGCAATGTTCTTACTCACCGCGATCTCGCGTTACATCCTCGCCATTATCGTCTCCTTTCTCGCGGACAGCTAAATACACGAGTACTTTACACCGCTTTGTTTAGAGATGCCCATCCGTGAATCATAATTGAAGGATACATTTTCGACAGCATTCTAATCAACTTTCGATAAAATTAAAATCAGGTTAATAGAAATAAGCAAAATTACCAGATGGTTTAATTAACATAAAAGCAGTTGCAAGAAAATGAACAAGAACTTTAACCACATTATATACGATTAAGAACATGTGCAACTTTAGTACATGTCAGTCTTCTGAGGCTTCTTCTACTAGGAAGAATAGTCATTTTTAAAAATACTAATTTTTTCACCTCTTATTCCGCATGTTAAAGTATTTTTCACTTTTGATCTCGTTGCATATATATATATATATATATATATATATATATATATATAGAGAGAGAGAGAGAGAGAGAGAGCTTTATTTTCTAAAATAGATTTTATCTTGTTGCTTTTATGACGTAATCGACATCTAATCGGTATTAAAAGCTTTCAAAAATTATATATCCATTTACCGTGGATATTTATAACGTTAAAAACAATATGAGATATTCACTATTATATGATCGGATTAACCGATAGTATAATAATATGTCTGTTAATCCTAGTAGTAATTGTTCGATATAATGCAATATAATTTTCAATTAATAGCGAGATTACTGGCGTATTTCATATGGCCGGATTTTAATATATAAATATGCATATATAGGAAAATGATATTTCGAGCATTTCGTAGACTGTGACAAAACTGACATTTGAATCGGTAATTTGCGTAACTATTCGGTAATTCTTACCGCATAATGTGAAACATGGATTTATTAATAATATTTTCAGCGCCATTTATAACGTATCATCGATACGAAAAGATACACGAGTTGCTCTTCTTCATTTCAAAATAGTCTACGAGGATGCGCTAATTGGTCTGATTCCGTTTATTATACCGAAAAAAATATGTGCCATTTATAGAACATGTAGGCGCAGCACCCTAGTAACTTACTCCGCGAAAGTTTTAAATTTACACAACTTTGTGAACTTCTAAACCTTCCGAAAGTTGCAAGAGGCAACTTTTCGAACATAAAATGCCGGCCGGAAAGTTACCGGCTAAAAGAATATTTCGCAATATCTTAAGGAATTTCGCGTTCATATATCGCGCGTCGCGCGACATCTCTTTGGTATCTATCCACATGAGAGGTTTTACATCGGGGTATTTTTTTATGGACCGCGCGTTATCTTGGATATCGCTTAACGCTGAAGCTGAACGTATTTCGAGAACGGTCGATGCATTCCGTTTCCGGTGTAAACGAGCAACCGCAGGCAGCTCGGAAAGCCGACTAGAATCCCGGTGTGGAATCCACGTATGCACGATGGCGCAAAAAACGACGGCCCATTTCTTGGGACGAAGATCGACAAAACGCGAAACAGACGACGACGAACAGAGGACGCCGCAGTAGGAACTAAAGCCGGATCCTTCTTGCTGCGTCTTCGCCAGGGTGGTCGCATTACTGGCGGCCGACAAAACCACCGTCTGTCACAGTAAATACTCACCGTATGCATACCACGGCATCTTGCCTCCCCGATTGCGAACTGCTCGCGCGAGTTTCCGGCGCTAGGGCGAATTACTGTCCATTCCACGAGCTTGGAATTTTCAATCGCCGAATTCAATCTAATCGTCTTGCAGCGCACTCGGAGGTCGGAGGATATTTCATGGTTATTTTACCTTTCCTCGCGGAACGCGTAGTTTTCTGGAGAAAATTATCCTTGAAATTGCGTACCCCTTCTATACGTCAGCAAATCCGAGGATAAAAGGAGTAAAGTTCTACAGACCTATGCTTTATTAGCTCTTGCAGAACGTTGTAAAATTTTCTCAAGTTAAATATTATATAAATAAAATTAGAATCATAAATATAATTGATGAGAAAATGAATAGAGATATAATGTGTGAGAAAATTATAAATAGAAAATAATTATACAAAGTATTGCACAGAAGTCATATGCAATATTCGAAATTTTAATATTCGTACAATCAAATTTCTTGTACTTATATCAATCAAGATAAAAAATAAATTTACACTAGTACACGAAAAAGTACATTTTGAAATTATAATAAACTATGCTCAAATGTTTTTACCTCTACAGAGGTATAATTGATTAAAAATAGAACATTCGATAAGTTTTCTACATAACGAAATAAGAAATAATAAATCCTCAGCATGTTTAAGTTAATAAAACATTATAAAAGAGAAAGAGAAAAAGAATGAAATAGCATTTGAACTTTATCGCGACGGGATTTTCTGTCTAGCCAGTACTATCAACGATTCTCAATTTTGCGGGGCGGAGCAGCGACAAGCACGATCCGGTCTTCACGAAGAATCAGAAAAGTCGCACCACCTCGAATAACTTCCGGTAAAACTTCGCGAAAATTACCTAGAGATCGAGCGTGTTCATGGTAGCGGAAAAGGGAACTCCGTGGCGATCTTTTTTCTCGTAGAACTTTTCTTCCATTGATTACGGCGTGCCGATGTCGCAGGCGCTGTAACTTCGCCTCTTTCTTGTTAAAAAGGTCTTCAAATATTTTATTGTGAGAAGCTCCAGGAATTCTCCCACAGGAATGAAAGAAGACTTATTTCTTCAAGAAATTATTAAGAATTCGATCTATCACAATTGATGACAACTATCGTTCATTCGAAGTATTGTAATGTGCAATGAAAAAAATAGAAAGAAACAAGTAACGTGTCATCTAAAAGCGGCTGCACTTATATAAGAAATTTTATTATAATTGCACAGTATATATATGCATATTACATTAGAACATTGCTGTCATCGACACGCATAGATTTATCGATACAATACCATATTTACATCGGTTTAACGAATATTTGTCTAAAATACTCATAGCGTACTCACAATAACTCAAGCTACCGACATAGCAAAAACATGTAAGAAATCGACTTGCAATTGATATTGTAGCTACGTGAGTTAAATTCGCTATGCATCAGAGCGCAATAAAAAAGACTTCGATTCACCGAGATCCGTAAGCACGATCCGACCGTCATCCCTAACCGAGCTCAACTCCGGTCTTACCTACGTGCCGCTTTACTACTGGCTCGCACAACCTCGGTTACCACGCTCTCGTTTACCTCTACGTTCGCCCGTGTACACCCTTCTGCAGCCGCAACTCCGGCAATCGGCGGCGAAAGTCCCCACAGAGTGGCGCATACGAGAGCAAGCAACGTCCGTAATGTTTCCTACAACGGAGATGTTATCGGGAAAGCATAGCACTAACCCAGTAACGTTATAGTTATTTGTGTCGCGGTGTATATATATATATATATATATATATATATATATATATATATATAGAAATAGATATTTATTAAAGAATATATAAAATCAAATTTTTTTATTTCAATTAACAAAATTGAGAGAAAGAAAAAGAGAGCATTTACACACACATCGCAATATATAATAGAAAATTCAATTAAGTCTATAAGTATAGAATAGCGAGGAAAATTAGATAAGTGATACTTTGAAAGAATTTTAATATTCCAATAATAACAGAAGATGAGAATTTTGAAAGAAACTTTTATTCTGAACAAACTTGATCTTTTTATATCGATCTGTTTTTTTTTTTTTTTCTTCAACGCTTCTTAAAAATGTTATCTGTAATATTTTAATCATACATTTTTCAAGATGAATACTTATAATAATCTAAATACTACTTTTCTATATTGATCATTGATACGTACTTATATATCTATATTATTTTTTTAATTATTATATACATTAAATATCCTTCTCCTACTGCAGCTTTAAACGTCAGCGTCAACTGATGTAAGGCGAAGTAAAATCTAGACATATGTGTTATGATAGCACAATACGTATATATACGAACGGATATAGTATAGTTTAATAGATACGGATAATCGAAATGTCCAATAGTTCGGATTCGCGATTTATGGGCAAGCAAGTTTTTATGAAACATTATCTCTATTCTTCCACACAGGATTAATTTCCTCTCTCTTCTGTTGCTATAATATCCAAGATCTTATTCCCTTATCCATGCCTCGAGATATATAAACCATGGATGGTTTCCCCGATTTCAAGTAATATAGTGATGTTGACGCAAGACAACGATCTACCGCAACAACAAAACTTTAAGTACATACACAGCGTTGTATGCATGATGCAAAATAACTCTCCAAGCTGTTAGATAATCTTCTCGCAAAAGTGTAAGATTACAAATTCGATAGCAGAATTACGATATATATCGTTTACATTTTCTGCAAATATAAATTTCATTATAATATTAATCGACAATGAAGTTGTATGCTGATTGCAACAAATTATGCGAACATTTATTTTTAATTATCCTGAAGATAGAATCAAACAGAGAAATCTACAAGTTGTATTGTTTCTTGAGCCGCTCTTCCGGTTTGTGCGTCAATAAAGCACGGAAAAGCTTAAGCAAATAAACATTAAATGTACCGTTTAAACAGAAAATTGTCGGAGACAGAAGTGCAGTCTCTTGCGCTCTAGTTTTTTTTTTCCTTGACTTTTCGAAAAGCTGTCCATTGTTCGTCTAGAAAAAGAGAGAATTCCATCCTTCTTTCTTCTTCCCTTTCTATCGCGCATCCTCTACAATCCGTAGAATTTCTTGCGTCGTAAGATAAAATTATTTGTCGGGAAACGTTATAAAATCGCGATAAAATTGCGAGAACAGAAGCGTCGAGAGATGCGAGAAATCGATGGCATGATGGTTCGCGGATACTATCGCCGTCTTTTCCCGATCGTTAGCGGATATTCGATACCGTTGGATTGGTTGCGCAATTTACTGTTAATTAAGATCGTAGATTCGCCCGCGCAGCTAACCGTAACACGGTGGAAACTAATTTCGTCCCATCCCGCGAGCCATAGTCTCCACCGCAGCCGCATTCTTCGAGAATGTCGTCCGGAAAGCGATGAGCACGGGCGCGACATCTTCAGGTGTCTCGATCTCGGAAATCGTTTCCGGGTATCTGTTCCAAATCGCAAGCGGCTATATCACTGGACTCGAGAAACTATATACCTTGCATTCGCTCGTAATGCAAGCAGCAGCGAATATCGCGGCGAACGAATCGGGCTGGCCACGAGAACGAGCGCAAGGACCACCGATGTTCATTTCATGGGCCGTCACGTCGTATCAGTCCAATGGCGCAGAGTGTGATTTTTCCCAGGGAATTTCGGTCTGTTTAATAGAGATCCCATATCCGATTCGGCTTGCCGCCGCTTTTGCCGCTCGCCTCTCCGCGCAATTCTCACGCTACTCGCTTTCTCTAACCGTTCTTCACTCTTTCGATTTGTTCTCTTTCTCCCGCCGCTTCATTTCATCATTACGTCTCTTGTTCTGCTCCGCTTGTGCGGCTCTATTTCTCTTGATTTTGTCTTCGTTCGTCTCATTATCCACTTTCTCTCTCTCTCTCTCTCTCTCTCTCTCTCTCTCTCTCTCTCTCTCTCTCTCTCTCTCTCTATTTCTCCGCCTCGAACTCTCCTCTTTTCCGTCGACGTTTCGCAAGTGGCACGATTGTCTTTCGGCTTCACTGGCTTCAGCGCTAATAGATATTGCGTTCTGTCTATCGTGTTCTTTATTGCGCGTTATTTGTCTAACTCGAACAAGAATCAACTGTAGACACACTGCAGTCTGTTTGTGAATGAAGGTAGAATCTACTTGCGAATATTCCAACGCCAACTCTTTTGCAAAGAGAATTCATTTATGTTTACATTTACATTGAGATTAAGCTTAGCGCATTTCTTTACCCCGGCTAATACTGATGAAAACTAGTGCACATTTACAAGTCGCGCGATTTTCACACGCGGGTTCATACATTGCTTAACGCGACGACAGAAACGATTTAGGATACGTTTCTTCCCGGCATTCATTCGTTCTCGGAGTTCGTTTTCGCGTGGTATTCGAGATTGCCAAAAGGAAGACCGTGTAGTTGGCGGCATTAGCGAGTCCCGAGATTTGTTAAATGTAGAAAGCACTCCCGCAAGAAATTCTACTACATACAATTTAGACGTCAAGACGAGAACGGAAGCTTCTCTCTGCGCTCTCCGTCGAGCCAAAACCACTTTTCGACCACAAAACGCAACCCATTCTACTGTTATTTTTCTTGCTCTCGTTTCGACTACGAGACGTTTCGCTGCGAGTATAGGATCTACTCAAAGATAAATGACTTTTATATTGCCGTATCCTCGTTTTGGACCTCAATGATTTTTGTCGGCAAAATTCGATGAAAACTTTTGACAATATCGCATTATATGAAAATATCATATTCTCAGTTACATATTATATAATATGAATTAAGCGAAAATTGTGTGTATCTTTGTATATATTGATGTAAATCAAGATCATGAACGCCCCTCTTCCGAAAATGCATTTTCCAGATCCGATAAGCTTAATGACTTCCTTTTAACACTCGCCGCGCGATTATGTCTCAATTATTTCGTGTCCCGGCGCTTCGCGGATATTCGAGGGCATTGTCACGTAACGCTTGACAGCAGCACAAAGCTATTGTTTTCATGACGACCACGCGATACCGCCATAATTAACTGCTTCATCGTCAATCGAGTGGCGCAAGCGCGCGTGTACACACATATTTAGCTCCATTTCACGGTGCAATTTCGCCGCTCTCAACGTTGCGCCATACTCCGCGTAATAGCCATAATCTTCTTGCGTGGCCGATTAAACGGCCGATTTAGTTTTCTTGCGGAATTATTACCGTCGCCGGTCATTTACGATCGTAATAAAGTTGCTGAGTTTATTTATTAGTGTGACAGAAAATTTCGTCGGAATAATGCCGCGATTTAATAAAATGCTGTGCAAGAGGAACGTGCTCATTCGTGCGAGTGGACCAACTGAAAAACAGAATATTTGGACCAACGTTGAAAAGTCTAAACCGAATGAACAAAAGCAGCGCGAAAAACTCGAACTAAACGAACGGCTTTCGGCTGAGCTCGCGAAAACTTTCGCCGTGAAAACAACAATCGTTTAACGCGTAGGAAAAAAAAAGTGCTGAACTCGTAGCAAAGTAAAAAAAGGGGAGCCCGCGCGCTGTAACTCCCCATGAGGGATGATGAGCTTTTTAAACGAGGCGACCGGTCATCTGCTCTCTCGCCGGAGAGAAAAGAAATGGTGCAGTTCGTAAAACTGGTAAACTAGCGATAATGACTCATCCAAGAAAAAAATCGCGTACGTCGTAAAAGCCGAAGCGGTATAAGCTATCGCGAGGAAACGATTTCTAAAGTTGACGTTGCGACGAACGACCGCAAATAATCCCATTGATCTCCACTACGGAAATTATAGCGACGTTCGTTCTCTCTATTGAAATTTTTGCCGCGCGCGTTTGTCGCCTTCTGTAGCCCGATTCGTTAGTGAACCTTCATTGACGAAAAGAGAGATAATGCGGTTAGAAGGCAACGACGGAGGGATTTGCGGTCCTGGTGCAAGTTTTCAAGGGTGTGCAGACACCCTTAGTATGTTCGACCCAGACGCGGAATTCCAAATGCGAAAAGTACGGTTGCGGCGGCGACAACGACGACGACGACGACGACGACGCGGCAGCAGCTCGCTCCATCAAGTATTAAAACTTCTCAAATCGACGCCGTGGTAAAAAGGGAAGAAGAATCGTGCCGACACCTGCGAGATTCTATGCCATTACGCTCGCGCTTCCCTCGTTCTCTCTTTCGTGCGCGAAATCCGTCTCCTCCCCTCGCGCACCCTCTTTCGCGAATCGTTCTCGTACAACCACCTTGCGTCAGACCCCTCCTCGTCGCTCGTACAAGTGCTTGTATTACACAATCAAATCTAAGAGGCGTCGCTTTCTGCAATCACGTGAACCTTTCGTAGAAACGACGTGACTTTAGCCGCACGCTATTTCTTATACCATGACAGCTATCATTTAACGACGATGTATACGTGCCTCCTGCACTCCCGCGGAATTACTTCGTCACGCTGGCTAATTTCTTTGTATTCTGTCGGGTATAGGCCCGCCCTTTTCTGCGCGAGAAAATATTTTTCCTATAAAACTTTGCTATTCACGCTGTCGCGTGACGTTTTATCGCAACGTTGGTTTTTGTGTCCACTTTAGTACACCGAAAATCTACATTCTTTCATCTTTTGTGAACGGAAAGCTTTACTAGTTAGGCAAGCAAAACCTCACACTTTTGCACTTTTAGCGCTACATGTAGCGCTACATGTAGCTATGCCTGCTTTTCACTTTGTGTGAACATTGAATTATTTTTTTGAAAAATATATATATATATTGTTCAAAATTAATTTCATTTATTGTTCATTTAATACTAGTTTGCTTAAATAATGCTATCGCTTAAAATTTTAGAAGTCATGTACAATCATTAAAAAAGCGAAATTGCACGTGTAGCAGAAAAGAAAGTTTTCAGTGCGAAATAGTGTGATAATTTATAGGAAAGCCTTATCATAGCTTGCTGACTGGCCTTCCGTACAGTGATTCTATAGCGGTATAATAAGGTGAAGTCGAGGTTTTATCGGTCTCGCTTTTTAATTCAGTGCGCCGTAGCGCTAGTTAGACTTGAATTCCGATAGCTTACCTCCGGTTGGCTGCCCTTTCACGGCTGGCGTGCCGAAAGAATACGAAAGACGATGAACGGAAATGGAGAACGCTGAGAGGGGGGGGGGGGAGAGAGAGAGAAAGAAAGAGAAAAGATTGAGAGGAGAGAGAAAGAAAAGGGAAAGCTTCCGTAACCACGAGACAGTCACCGGAATGCCGAGAGACGGTGTCGCCCGGTGGAGTCGCATTACAATAATTGAATTGCATAGGACACGCGGGTCTTCCTGCCTTCAAAGAACGTAAGAAAATAGCTAGAAAGCTTCTCTCGCGGGGAACGAGATGGCTTCCGGAGAAAGAGGTGGGTCTCTGCGTCACGAGAGCCCGAAAGGGGTGGTTGCGTCGCCGTTTGCGTCGAGGTTCGAAAGCGGACACGGGCGCGAGAGGGGGGCCGCCGTTGGAAAATCAATATAGAAACGTTTCGTTCGTCGCGTGCAGTTAAGTGACTAAGAAATTAATATCTTGATGAGGTCGGGCCTCGGCTGCTCGTCGGACTGAGTGCTTAAAAAGGTGGAGGTATAATGGGGCAATAACGACGGTGCTCGCTCTCTTTCTCTCTCTCTCTCTCTCTCTCTCTCTCTCTCTCTCTCTCTCTCTCTCTCTCTCTCTCTCTCTCTCTCTCTTGGGAAGGAGAGGCCCTCTCGTCCGTGTTCGTGAGCTCAAGGCCAATCCTCGTGTGCCTCGCGGTCGTATGTTTCTTTCGGTTTTGTTTCGCAAAAGTGGAACGCGGGGTGGCAAAAAAAAAAAAAAAAAAAAAAAAATCGCCGGTAAGACGCGATTAACGCGTTTAGAAAAACTAGAGCTGACCATGTAGCATCCATAAATTATTTTTCAAGATATTATTAAGATTTATAGTTTTTATCGCAGAGTTTTGGAGAGTGGCCTTATTACTGTCATGATTAAGATCGGTATGTTTGCAAGAAAAATTTATCTTATTATATATTCTCATGTAAATACATATATTCGAGCCGATATGTAAAAGTCTCATCTTTATTTCATTCCTTTATGTAATACAAAGCGTGTTACGTTTGACACACAAACTCAAAAATCCTTCGTGTCATGATATTGCCCGACTCGAAAAAGTATCCGTGATTCCACCTAGTTTTCTGTCAGTTGACTCTTGGTGAAATACCAAGAACAAATAAAAAAGACGCCGGGCGGCAGCCTTCCAGTTTACGGAAGTAGTAGGAATGTCCAGTCGGCAAGACGGTACTAGACTGAGATCGCGAGATTCGATCTACGAGACGGAGCATGGAGCTCGAATAGCGATTGAAAAATGGAGGTAGTCGCCGAGGAAAAGAACGGGTGCGACAAGAGGGAGAGTTTGGGGAAAGCCGAAACTACCTCGTGGAAATTGTCTCGGGACGAGGTCGTCCGGTCGAGAAGCGGGGGGATAGGAAACTGGATGAAAATAGGAAGGAACGTCTCGCCCTCTCAGGTTCCTTCGGCCATTCAACCTGGAACCGGCGCGATATCGCGGTGATTGTCTCGGCGATCGTCCCGATGTGTAGGATAGAGTGGGGGAGAGGGAGGAGGACAAAAAGCCCCGGACTTGCTCGAGTCCGGAAGCCGAGCTGTAACGCGAGACACTCGCAATTTACTGGCAATCAGCGGTGTGAGTGTTTTGTGGCCGTCCAGGGAGACGAGCCGGATGCACCGTTTATTCCTCGTTGTCATAGAAGAATTATAAGTCCTCGGGTGCACACCCACACACACACAACACAAACCAGCTTGCTCCGTCCTATCCAGTAGAACAGGATCGCTACGTGGCGCGCGTAATAAACACACGCCTCGGATTACGATTTCGAAAAATCGCTCCGCGACACCGCACGCGCTCGTTTGTGGGCGCGTCGACAATTTATGGCCAGTATGGTGAGAGTTTAAAGAACGGGTGTGCGGTTCGATGGCGGCTTTGTATGATTAAAAAGAGTTGTTTACCGGCGCACGAGCGCGCCCGTTTACCGAAGAGAGACCGAGAGCGAGAGAGTGAATAGCTCGCGACGATTTAATCAACGCGCGTTGCTGACTCCCGGCCAAACTGCGTGATGTTTCAAAGCGATCGGTTCGACGCATTTGTCGGCTCGGAACTATGATGCCGCCGTTATATTCGTTGGTATAATAATTGCCGTCATAATCGATGAAAGGCGATACGCTGCGATATGCGATATATTTATCGAATAAACGGGACGGCTAGTTGGAACGCACGGCGAAACGGTTTAGAATATTACCGAGCAGCTTATTGCATATTTGGAATATAATAACCGATAAAGAGAAAGTGAGAGAGTTCTTTACGCGATTATTTTTAAAATTCTATAAAATAAAAAAACGCTATTTTGAAATTGGTTTGATTTGACGTGTCAGCATGCAAATCCAACAATCTATTTTCATTCGATCCTGGCTACGTTTTTGATATATTTCAACATATATCGTTATCGTAAACGCGTTACGGTTCACTATCATATGAAATATGAATATATCGCAATACACGCGTGAATATCGTTGTAGCGATATATTGGATTTAAAATTATATCTCGAGCACCTGCTTCGTTCTGATGAAATTCCGATTGCTATGACGGCAAACAACGTCTGCGTAAGTATTTACGCGAACGAGCACAAAAGACTGTGGCAAGGAACAAGGGAAGGAAGTATCGTGAAAGTGATTGGCGTATTGTCGCGGAACTTTTAATATCCTTCACCTTGTTTCCGATACGCTGCGTCCGCTGAGAGTGACTGACTCCTATATCTCGCCGCTCTTTTCCGGTATATCGCCTCTCCTCTGTTCTTCCTCGGCGCATACTTCGTCGGCGTTCTAGTGACGCGACTCTCACATCTCCGAGCCCCATATTTTTCCGAATCCTGCTGTGCTACCCAAGGGACATGGATATCTCGTAGACGCATTCACCCAGCCTTCCATATAGCACCCGTCGAGCAAACTCACCATGATGAAAAGTGCATTCCGATATTTATGCATCGGGATTTATGCGATGGAATTATGCGTATCGTATTTGCGGATCGCGTTATCGTCGCGAAGCATCAGGACCGACATCTTTGTTCCGAATATCCGAATGTTCTATAATGATTAAAGGCTTAAATTCGTCGCTGACTGATATTGGAGAATCGCGTTTATCCAATTGGAGCAATTACTAACAATAGATTCAACCATATTACCGAAGTATGATTAATTAAATAGCGAATCATGTAAACTGTCACATTCTCTGCATTGATTGTCGCGCTGTCTGATAATTCTATCTACGATTAAGTTATGAATAATCATGTTACAGAAATGTGATCCATTTTGGATGGATATTATTGCGCAATGTTTGTCGGGCAGCTTCTCATTATTTCTAGCGCGCTATTCTTATACCTTGAATTATTAATTACTTAAATTAAACCACAGCAAAATGTGTACGCGATAGATAATAAAAATTATCGATTTTTCTTCAATGATTTTAAAAACTCTCGCGCATTTTCTTTATTCTCGAACGATGCATATTCGTTATTTATATCGTCGTATCAACTTAAAATATGTATTTGGACACAAATAAATGATATCAATCACATGCGTGATGAAAAGCGTATCAATCGACGCATATCAAAGAGCTTCGAAACATCTTCCGCATCGTTACTATCTGTTCTTCCTCGATTTTACTCCTCCACCAGGATAGATAGCGAATACCTGCCATATAAATGGCAACATTATACCCCGTCTACAGCACTCTTACTATCGCTATTGATAGTCGTCAAGGAGGATGGTGTGAGTTGCTCTTCAGCTTTCAATATTTCAAACACTTATCGTTCGCGGCTATGTGCGGCTCGAGAGGTTGGATGGCGAGTAACGAGTGGTAGGTCCTGTCTTCATGGTTGGTTCGCGGATTCGAGCTTGGCAGTTGTGCCACCACCTTCCCACCTTCATCCGGTATAATAGTCGCATTTATATCATCTCTGCCCGACAGTTTTGACTTTATAATTTAATGCGGAAGCCCTCGACCCGCCCTCCTCATGCCCGTCCTCCGCCATCGTCCAGACTGGAAAGGGTTGCGCACTAGTACTCAAGTATCTCCCCGAGCTACTAGTGCGGTGAATTATGTGAAACGTATCTGATTTTCCGCCACGGTGCCGGACCCCGCACCGGCGGAATGATACACTTCCTTCGACCGATAGTCCGCCGATTTTGCTGTACCATCCTCAGAATATATCATCCGTATCCGTGTGAGAGGTGAATGAGATCGGAATAAGTTTCAACCTCCGTATACGTCGGCCAGAATTGATTCCGAATATGTTGAGATAGTGTTGGGAGTTCTCCGACGTGATAGAGTTAACCAAGCAAGTATCTCCCGCAACGTAATACTTCGTTATTACTCTCGCGCGTGTTTGGAAAATTGCTAGAGGAAATAGAGAGGCGAATAAACGATAGTTTCGGTTCCGAGACACGAAACTATTAGCCATAGAAGCTACCAGTGAGATACGAGGAGAGCTTTTATGACATGCGACTCAATAATTTTCTTTTTCTTTCACGAGCAATGTAACAGTTGAACCATCTAGTTAACGGTATAAATACAAAGACACGGTTTTTTAACGTTAAATAAAAATTTAAACGCAAATTTTTTTTACATATCTCGACATATTAATGCTCGAATATTTTTATGGAAAACACAAAATTATTATCAATAAATTATATATCCTGATGTATCAGTATATAAGTCTTTGTTTTTAAATCATTAAAAAAAATCATAAATTCGTCAAACTGAGATTAAAATGTATAAATTTTTCACTGAAAATTTGGTTTTAGAAACATAAAATAGAATTTCTAATTTAGTATGTGTTTTTTTTGCTCCATCTCCTCGTTTCTAATATACTATCGGCTTTCTATGGTCATAAGTACAAGTTCTGTGGTGAAATGATTCTTCTCGATCCACTTTGCGCCCGTGTTGCGAAGAGCGGTACTTCATTATTAGTTTATGGATCGTATGTCGAAAATGTGGCTCAAGTAAGTGCTAATATTCTGAACGAGGACTTTGAGCGTTGCGCGTCGTGGATCTTCCGGTTACGAGCCGACGGTGCAGAGAGATACAGTATATTAAATGGCCAAGTGCAATAGGTGAGCGTTATAGCGGAACGTTAGAATGGAATATTGCCGCTATGACCTAACGCGCTATATACATAACCGAGTCAGGCGGTGCTTCTCCTCGGCGGCACAATAGCTTCATGAAGCGTTGGATAGAAGCGGAAAATATATATTCGCATCGATCCGCGAGCTGCGCTCTCACTCAGAAGCCTTAAATCTTGCCGCATGCGAGAAAATATATCCGCGATGCGGTGATTGATCCCTGTGAAAAAGTCCATTCGCGGGCCTTTCGCGCATCTCCTCCGCGCTGCCGACGGAATCGGTCCCGGGCCTTTTTATTATGCATCGCGGAACTCACGCCATGCATCAAGCTTCCACCGTAAATGCGTATATATCCCGTAGAATATGTACGTGGCAAACGCGCGCGATACTGTACATCCGCAAAAATTCTATTCGCGCGGTCGCGGTGTTCCGGCGCATCTTTTTTGATTCTCTTTACTTTTTTTTTTTTTCCCTGACACCCGGAGGCAAGAAAATATCCTGCGGAATATCACGCGCGCTCGTGTAACAGGAGCCGTCTGGAGTGCTCGTCACGCGAACGCTACTCGCTCGTCTTACGTCACTGCAGGTTTTCAAAAATGTCGATCGGGTATGTTGGAGATGCGACACCTCGACGTGGAAGAGCTGCAGCGGGAGCTAGAGTTTATGACAACGAATTCCTTGGTGACTCGATCACTCGGCGATGGAACTCGATCGGGATTTGTCGTTGAGCGAGAGCGACTTCCGAAACTACATGTCTTCCTCTCGTAATCTATATATTATAAATAAAATCCGAGAGAAAGAGAGAGCATTGTATCGATTTTGCGTGAAATATTAATTGGAATTTACATTTATCGAGTTTCAAATTTTCGAAAAATGCTTATTCATTTTTTATAGCGAATTCTGAAAGATAAATGACGTAATGGGCAACAACTTGAATATATTTTCGTAATGTAATTTTATAAATTTGTGATAAATGTTTTTAGTAATTAAATTTAAAGTTTCAATATTAAACAATGAATGAGAAAAATGAAGTTGCACGCGAGTAAAGTAAATCTGATGTGTATATACATATATGTATATACATATATATTACATTTGGTATTATTAATGTAAAAAGTGCTCATTCCGCAGATTTTCCCTATCATAAATATTATATTACGCAATTTAAAGTAGAGAAATTTTACACGATCGAAGTGAAGTTGATTATACGTAAAAATAAAATTGTAGAGTATTCGTACGTGTGCGTTATGTCGCGTAGAGGATGCGATAGACTTAAATATTGTAACATCGAGATGGCGTGCAATCCTAATAAATGTCCAGCGGGGGCTAAGTGTCGCCATTATACGGTGGGTCGCCGGGGAACCACAAATGTGTCACATCGCTTGTCTCTCGACGTCGGTCGCGATATCCCGCAACCCTCTCGGTCGCATACAAGTTCAAACCCCTTTGTTTGTGTCCCGCCGCTTATCGCGTACTCGACATAACATTTTCTACAACGATGGACGAACATCCGTATTGAACATACAAGCACGGTTTAATAGCTATGCTTCGCATTTGAATAGTTAATGGCCGCTAATATGCGGAATAAACTGGCTCTTCATGCTCACGTTCCTGCATTTACTATCTCATCAAAGACTTTCAAGAGAGATGTCCCATGCGCAATCTGCTTAAGCCGCTTAATTCTTCTGTTTAAAAATAGATTGACTAACCGATCTCTCTTCCTGCCATTCTGCCTTGTTTAAAAATAATTTAATCGTGAAAGAGTATATAAAATTTATTAATATTAATAGCCATATTTCGGGCTGCGTAGTAATTTCGAAATATAGTTTATATTAACTGGAAGACTACAAAAGAATATAACGATATGTACTGCACTATTGTTAAACATTGCGGACAAGTTATGGCTTATTTATGTAGGAAGTATTTATACACGTTTATATATATTCACGGGACAACATTCAACTTGCTCACGCGACTTGGCAATAGTAAGAGAATAACGCGTGGGCGCATAATTTTTCGGCCAATTTTTATATACGTTATACCAACGGGAGGAGAAACGCCGTACGTAAAGTACACACACACAGACGCGTGCACGCGAATATGTGTAAGATATCCGGTCGGAATGGGGCTTCGGGAACCGGCATTCGCTGTCCCAGAGAAGACCACATCACAGTGCATTACCGAGCGCGATGCGGATGCAGTTTGGTTGGCCGTATTAACGCGGCGGGTTCTACTGCCATCGGCCGGCGTAATGCGGCTTTGTACCACTTCGCGGCGATGGCGATGTACAGTCTCGGCCGAGTTGTGCCGTCGGCAGTCGGCGGTCCCTGTACCACCGTATGTATATGGTCAGCTCTTTGCACACAGAGATGCACCGGCTGCGAGTGCAATAAACGGCCGATTCGATCCGTTCTATTAAAGCTGTGGCTAACACACACAGGACGAACGAGCTCGCAAGGGATGCGGTTTGCCAGTTTTAAAACGCGAAAAAAAAAGAGAAAGCATTTCTCTTACACCTCTCGCCGCTTCTCGCAGGAATGGAAGAAGTAACGACGATCCCGTAAATGTAAATGAGAATGTCGCGCGTAACGACTAGACCCCAATTACTTCATATTCTCTGCTGCACCGGCATGCTGGTATCGATTGAATTCTCCAAGTGGCTTGTTATTTGTCTGCGGATCATAGAACGTCTCACTGTTTGATTCTTTTTTCGCTGGAAAAGGAAAATGCGACTCATGCAATTTATAAATGTGAATAGAATCTGGTTTATGTTTATCGCGATGTACCGTATAAATATCGTAAGTGAAAGAGAATAAATACCGTCTTAGGGACGCTAAAACGACTATCAAAAATTTTTTGAATTTATAATATCTGCGCGCACGGAGAACAGTTTACGTGAATTTAAGATTTAAGTTTTACGAGCAGCCTTGCGTTTTTCTTTTTTCTTTTTTTTTCTTTTGCGAACTTTCTAAATTCCTCGATTATATGCTCCGATTTTACCCGAAAGATTCGTGATATAATTCTTGATCTCTAAAGTCGATGTACTGACATTAAATATAGTTTAAGAACCGGCTCAGAAGCCCCGAAAACATTCGTATCACTTAATACTTGAGCTTCTCACAGACCTTCCAACTATATTTTGGAGAAAATGACTAGCGGAGTCTATCTATTGCAGCTTTAGAATCTCTCCATTCTATTTCAAATGGAAACAAGATATTATTATGGCAAAGAATGTAACAGTATTGAAGATTATTCTAAATTAACAGAATAAGTACAATGAATAAGTAAAACTGTCGTCAATCTATATTTTGCGAAACCACAAAAGTCACTTTATTTTTTCGGACGCTTTCGTACAGAACGCGTACTTCTTAACTTTATGAGTGTTTTAAAGTTGTAAAGCAAGTTTCAAACTAATGTTAAAATCAATCGAACACCGCAAGATTAAAAGATAATCTAGTTTCCGTTAACTTTGACCGTCGTCGTAATTAAAACGTGTTGCTTAACGATAACGGATGGGATAGAGTAATCGAGAACGGTCGCGTTAAAAATCTAAATGAACGAGAGGCTTCACACAATCTCTTTCTCTCCCGTAAAGTACACTTACGCGGATCTTAACATCAACGAGCGACCGGTCATCCTCTTCTCTCTCTCTCTCTCTCTCTCTCTCTCTCTCTCTCTCTCTCTCTCTCTCTCTCTCTCTCTCTGTCGCTTTTTCTCTCTTTCTCTTGCTTCCTTTCTCTGATAACTATCTCGAGGGCGAGCTTGGCCCGCGGCCAGCGTGGCTGCGTCTCCAGGGACTGTTCTAGATCTTCGTAAGGGACGGTGGAGAGAACCGTAACACTGGCTCTGGTATTTACGGTCATTTTTACGGCCAACTCTGTCCCGCCATATAATTGCCGTGGTCTACCGGTGTTTTAAGAGCTCCATGCTCTCAGACAGGGCTGCTTGCAAGATGGGTTACACGGAGGTTGCGCACCACCGGTAGATATGTAGGATAGCCTGGCCGATGCCGAGACCCTTCTAACTCTCGCCTCGTGACTATATACCAGAAAAGCGAGAACTCACGTGTACGTGACGGCGATACCCGAACGTTTTCCAAGCCGGTTTCTCAAATACGCGGAAACTAGCCAGGTCGCACATGGCGATTTCGCATGGCGACCGCCATAAAACGAGCAGTAAAATGCCTACGGTTTCTTGTACCGGGCGGATAACCGCCGCAAGGAAAGACGCAACAATAGCCTGAAAAAGTGCCGACTATCTCCATCGCTTCTGCTTTGCCCAAGTGCAATTGCTGCTCGCCGAAGATGTTTGCCGCATTGCAAAAAAAAATACCTTTAAAATATTTTTTTGTTACACGTTACGCGCGCGCCGCTGTAAATATTTTTTTTTTTTTCACGTCTTATCTGCACCGTGTTCATCGTTCGTTTATTTTCGAGCGGTTTTAAACTAGGATGTAATTTTATTTCGATCGTATATGCTAGTTGAGGATGAACGATCTCTCCGATCGCTCAAATTACGGTGAAGTAATCTGCGCCGTGAACGGAGAATACTCTCTCTTTCTCTTGTTACATTCAAAGCCGCTTTATACAGACTCATAACCCGCAAAATGAAGCGTTTTCTTGGCAGACGACCCACTAAAAACAGACGTTTAAAGATCTTTCTCTTTGCCTGAATTCGAGCGAAATATCCAACGAAAGCTCGCCGAGAAAAAGAAGAAGAAGAGGAGAAGGAGATAGGAGGAGGAAGACAGAGAATCAAGATAAAAACAGCAACAAAAGTAGGGATTCGGTGTCGGAGTTTTGTCGCTCGCCGGACGAGGGTTTACGACATTATATCTTTTGCAGGGACTCCTTCTGTACCTTCTGTTTTCTCGGATCGACCACGGCTTTTGCCTTCCGACAAGGAAACGTTCCGTATTCACCTAAGTTTCATGCTCCTACGGTATTACATTATGCTCGCCTGTAAATTTGCTTTAATGCGCGCGTAATTGCTCACTCACGAAATTTCTGTCGCGTCGCCGCAAAACTCCTCTCTCTAGTTTTCACGCGATATTTCGTTTCTTATTATCTTTGTTATCGTCGCTGCGTGCGGCAGTTTCACGAAGATAAGAGGAGTTACGTGATGCAAATAATTTGTCATATCTTCACCATGTCCCCCCCCCCCCCATCTTTTACTTCTTCGACTAATTCGCCCCGGGACAGTCCTCCTGTTTTCTAACCAATTTCATTAAGCACCATCGAGGGGGCATCTCTATTATATAATGTGACTTCATTGGCAAGGGGAGCAATCTTACTAATGGGTACGCCCAGCGCGCACTTACACATAGGCACGTACCGGTCGGTACGTACACAGAGTTGCAAGAATAACTCACCGCGAATTGCGCGAGGGGAAACGAACGAACGAACGAATGAACATGGGATTGTCATCCGACGTATATCCGACGAACCATGCTCTACTCGCACGGAGTAATCCTTTACAAAGGAAACTGTCAAAATAGCCCGTTCGAACTGGACGAACAACCGGATTCTGGTGACCTGCACTTTGCAGATTTCGATTCACCCATGCGCTTATCATCGTCGCGCAGAAGTTTCCGACACGCGCTGCGCCGCTCGCGTTGATTAACAGTATATCAATTTACGTCGCTAAATTACACCGCGCGATCGAGACTTCTCAGTATCGCATGCGCTTATCGACCGTAGCATTAAATTAAATGAGGAGCTGAAATCAAATTAGATAAACACATAATTTTGTTACAAATTTAATTTTTTGCAAATTCGACGGAAGAAAGTGTTTAATTATCTCTCTTTATCGTACAATTCTCCGTAGATTCCACTTCAGGAGATCGATAACCTGATTATTTTTCTCACACGGCACCAATTTGAACGCGACGACGTTCGGTCACTTCGTTCTACATTCTTACTAGTTTTTTTGTTTGTTTGACGTAGCAGCATGTTGCAGCGAATAAAGCCTTTGGGGAATAATATTTTCCTGTCCAATTACGACGTTATTACGAGGCGCGGAACGTCGCGCGCGCGCACGAGCATTGGTAACATTAATAACGAATTTAATAGTTTTCGGGATGACGGCTGGAACGCGGAATTGGTATATATGTGCACGGGGCAAAGAGGTAACGGAGGTGAAAGATGGAGGAGGTGCGAGACCGTTCGGTGCCTGCAACCCTTGAAACAATCGTCGTATTGTAAGCGTCGCAATCCGGAGTTTCGCAGGACAATGGCGGGCACCCTAGCACATATCTCGACTTGCTAGACTACTCTGCTCTCTCTCTCTCTCTCTCTCTCACTCTCTCACTCTCTCACTCTCTCACTCTCACTCCCTCCCTCTTCCCCTCTCTCGTTCTCCCTGCTTCTCCCGCATCTCACACCGGTATATCTTGCTGCCAGCCGGATGAACAATGAGAGGCAAAGAGAACGTCGCGCTCTCCTCTTTGGCTGGATTCTCTGTTGTTGCATAATTCGGAGTTTTCAATACTTAAGTCTTCCCCGTAAATGGCGCAAATTTTGCCAAGCTTGTATAATACATAACTTTGAAATGCCTTTACGATGCTTCTTACGTCGTTCACCGCACGAGCACAATGCATCTTGGAGCAACGCGCTATTCCATTAGGTTTTCGAAATATCGTAATGAAGTATTGAACAGTTATATATCGCAAGACGCAACTTCTTTTACGTATTTAATTCGTCCATACAATTTTCTGTCGGAACTTTTGAATTATAAGAGTCATAAGCTCATTATGAGAAATGATCGCGATTTGAAATTACGTTAAAGACTCGATTCGAATGAAAATATTTTCATTGATAGATCACTTTAACGATTCATGGAATGTAAATGCAAATAAAGTGCACTTGAAGAATTAAAAGAAAACATTAATGGAGCAACAACAAATAAATTTTATAAAATGGTTACGATGTCGGTTACGAGAGAAGCGTAATTAAAACATCGAAAAATATCGGTGCTTTAATTACGAATAAGAGACCGGATTGCTTTCCGATAACGTTGAATAAAAGATTGCTACGAATCTTGGATTTAACTCGCGAAGGTACTTTTGAACAAAATTCAAACGCGATGGCCTACTTCGGTACTTTCGTCGTCGCTCATCAATTATTAACAAGACACGGAGTGAAACGATCATTCATTGCTAGTTTCTTCATTATGTATACAATACCGATTTTTTTATTATTCACATCATCAATTATTCGCATTATCTGACATCAAATCTTCGTAATACCTCTCCGACAACTACAATCGTTATAAAACCAATGACGCGTATATACTTTTCACCGAGCATAGAGAAAGATAAAGAGGCCGAAAGAATGAAAGTTTTTATGGTTATGGAGTTTTAAGCGAAAGTCGCGTACGTGCGATAGAGACAATATGAGATCAGAGTTTTGCGTTTGTGTGTATGTGTGTGTGAGTGTACGTGTGTGCGGTGAGTCCGATCGCCAGCGATATCCAATATCGGGCATCGCGAGCACCGGTGCGATTTTTCAAAAACTTTTCGACGGAATGGTGTTTCGAGAAAAGTTCCGATCGTCCGGGCAAAACGAAGGTTGACAGGCGACAGCGGGAAGGCTGATGGCGACGCGGGTAGAAAGGTTCGGCGGCGGGATAGGCCGGAAGAAAATACCGGCAATAGGATCGGACATAAATCGTCGGTCGGCCGATTCGATTAGACGAACATAATTTACACGCGCGCTGCAAAAGTGTGCGGCAGAAGCCACGTTCCGAGAAAACAATTGCCTATCAGGCATAAATCTGGACCACCTACATCTCTATGTAGACTGATATATATCTGTACATTTATACACACACACACACAGAAATACAATACGGACTCTTAAATTCTCAAACTGGTAACGGCGCCGAGAAGGAGAACTCTTTATTTCTGTTCGCCCACCTCGGCGCCGCCACTCTGTGTGGACTTGTATTTTCCTCCGTTTCTCTCCTCGGTCTCTAATTTCTTTGTTCGCCCCGAGCGTCGCCCGTTGTTTCTGAGACGCGACTCTATGCTGTTCTCACTCGGGGGTCGTTTAATTGGCCAAGGACGACGAGACGACTTCCTTAAATTCGGGACGGCAACGAGGGCGTCGCGCGTCTGACCAGCGAGGGAACAGACTCCTTGAGAAATATTCGAGTGTTCAGGACACCGTCGCGCTGTCGCTGCGATAAAAGTTGGACGCCAATCTCGCTCTCGCGAAAATCCAAGCAGAAAGTTTGGCGCGACTCCGGCGTCAGCGTCGCCCGACACACAATAGCTTGTTACGGGACAATGGCCGGAGTGGCGTAAATTCGGCCGAATTTAATTATGAGACGCCTTGGGAAGGCGAGCGAGCGATGTAGTCGGAGGATGGTACTACTCGCCCCGCGTTGCGAAAGGGGCGAAACAAGAAGAGGTGGAGGGCGCTTGCTCACACCCTCGGGAAAAATTGAATACGAGGCTAATTTTACCCGCGATACAGCCATTGATTCTCTTCCCCCCTCCTCCCCGGTTTCATTCTTTTTCGCGCTCCGCTCTCTTTCGCCGCGCCATTCGTTCCGTACAGACAAACGAACGCCCTTTTTTCCTGTCGTTTCCGCTAATCGCGGAATCGGAAACCCGAGCAACGCTTATTCCGTTCCTCGCGCTTGTCTCTTTTTTTTTACCCTCCCTTACCTTCGTTGCCTTTATTTCTGTTTGCCCTTGTCTCTTTTCTCTCCACGGCGGTGCGTCTTCGTATTCTTTTTCTCTTATTGGCACCGCTTTCATAAATATTCAATAGCCGGCAACGTCCCCCGCGACTGCAAAACTTCTGGACGATTTCGCTTGTGTCGAGTACTTTGCGCCTTTGAACTGGATATGGCTAAAGTCGATGTTTCATTAGCTCGCTCTCTGAGGTATCCGTGAAAAGAAAACATTGCAATTTAATCTTCAGTAGTGCACTGCGGTAGCGGTCCTCCGGTACACGTAAAAAGAGAGCGTCGACCATTTTCGTGGAAATCTCGAAGAGAAATTGTTTGGATAATTTCTCCAACAGAGAATGCGCGATCGATATTATATATAATATCCCGCGACACGCGGGGATGCGTATAATGCAATTATCTCGGCAGATGTAATCTTTGACAGTGACAAAGGCGTGCCTTGTTCGCTCGAATGACAGATTCCCGCGAGCGATAAACTTTTCGTTTTCGCTGATAACTACCGCAGTAAAGCGCGCTGTCTTTTGCCCGTCCAGTTGTTGGTAAGGAATTACCAGGCTAGCCAGGTAGAGAAGGAGACAAGGTAGACAATGACAAGAGAAGGAACAACGATGCGCACGGTAGTGTACCGAGAGCGCTAAGAAGCGAGAGCGAGCTCGGCAAACTCGACTGCGAGTCGCTCTATTATAGTTGCCAAGTCTGCAGTAATCATGTTAGATATTTTAATAAGAGAGAGGGAGCAGCAGAGGGAGAAACCGGATATCTCATCCCGCCGCCGCCACTGTCGTCGCCACCGTCCTTCTCCTTGTCTACCTATTCCACCTTACTCTCGCCTTCCTCGTAGAAACCCTCTGGCGAACCTCGTATTTCCCCCGACGGGCCTCTCCCTCACGTTTTTCCTTACCATTTACATTTATATCGCGACTCCAGGTGATCCTGTTACCGTGTCTATTCGCGCACCTTCGCGCAATGCCGGGATTCCCCGTCCGGCAGGTATAAATGGAAATTCAGATTTCTTCCAAGTCTCGCCTATCCTCGCGAATCGACCGCGCGCAAATTTATCGGAAGAATTTATATGTCCCGATTCCCGCCCTCTCACACACACACACACACACACACACACACACACACACACACACACACACACTCTCTCTCTCTCTCTCTCTCTCTCTCTCTCTCTCTCACTCATCCTTGGCGAATTCTTTCCTCGGGAAGACAGAGGTGCCGGTAAATGAATCTGTCCAATTTCAACGCTCGGTGCCACGCGCGTCCGAAATTGCGCTGCAGCGAACCAGGAATTTCGAGAAAGTCGGAACCCAATTCTCCAAATCCGACGTTCTCTACGATCGGACCGTCTTAATCGAGACAATCCTGGCGAACGATCGGAACACACGTCGCCCGTCTCAAGGATAATCACGTTATTTCGATCTAAGCTGCGATACCGCCCGCCCGCTCGCTCATTCACTCGCTCACTATTCCACGCAATTCCTCTTCGATCCCTCAACTGTTTTCCTTTAGTTCGATCCACGTATTTTCTTTTCGCTGAAACTCACCGCTGCAAGTCCTTTTTTCTACGTCGGAAACAATTTCGCGCTGTCGAGTCGATCGATCGGATTTTCCAGACCGTCTCGCGCGCAACCTCTAAAGATTTTTCTCAACGAACGTTACGTTCTTACCAACGTCTCGTTGCTTTAACCGAACATTTTATTCTGCGTACTTCTACGGTTCTAGTCTTTTCATCGCTCTTTTATACTTTTTTTGCCGCGCGAGGGAAAGATCCGATGAATCGGGCAACGATCGCAAAACGATCCTCTAAACCGGGCTGAGCCATTCATCCTGCATCACGCAGGATTAGAGACGCGAGGAGTTTTCCATTTGTAAGAAAATACGTTTTCGGAATTTTCTTCTTTGCGAACCGACCGCGTCGTTCTCAGGTTTCTCCTCATTGTGCGGAAAAACGGGGACGCTCAGAGCTGAAGCCCTCGTTCGTTGCTAACGCAAATTTATCATCCTGAGTTATGACGTCGATGTTGAGAATTCGGAATGAGTAACGTTAATACCGGGACGCTTTGCTGCTGCTCGTAAATTAAAACGGACTGCGGAGAGAAAGAGAGAGTGAGAGAGAGAGGATAGGCAGATTTTAATAATTCCGATATTCACGGATGGCGCGCGCAAACTTCTTTCTCTCTTTTTTTTTTTTTTTATACATTTCGCCGTTCTTCGTTGACGTTTCGCCTGTCGTAGAACTGCGTCTGCGCCTTTAAAAAAATGGACCAGCTCCGCGGATAATTTCGTAGCGTCGCCTAATCGCGCGTCGATATTTTAAGTCATAGAATCGAATAACGCCCCGATCGAACACCGCAACGCCGAAGCCGTCGAATCGTCGACTTCGTTTCTGGATTATCCGCGCGTATATCGCCAGCGCGCGTCCTATATGACGTACGCAATTTAAAGTCCAGGCGCAGAGTTACGATATGCCCTATGGGCGCAAGTCCGCCTGCAATCCGCGATACAAACAGGTCGCTGAACAAACACGATAACGAGATATACGATAGCAACGCGCACCCAGGGTAATCGCCGCTTAAAAGACGTACGAACACGAAGAGATATTAAATATGAATACTCTGTTCGCTGTATAGAATCACGGACTAGCCTGGCATTAATAGCCAGCGCGAGGGTGCATCCGAAACACAGGGGAGGGATTTGCGCAAAAATATATCTTGTTCGTTTACGAGTGAATTTTTCCACGCACGTTGGCGTCTTTTTTCGATCAACGACGAGATAACAATGGATCCGACAATTTACAAGTTAATTAATGGTCCGTTGTTGGTTCCGGATCAGAAGTTTCGCCGATTACCAATCAAGTCCTTGACTAATGACGGGGCGAGATCTTCGCTGCCTCTTCTTTGTAACGCGTGATTAATGGGAGCTAATGATACCGATGTCAGACGCAGAAACGGCTTTTAAGCTGCGCGTATCTCCTCCTCATCTCCTCCTCTCCTGTCTGCCACCAGCATCGTAAAAATACGATAGATCCTCGCAGTTAACTCTCTCGCTGATCGAAATAAATAATTTACATATAAAATTTTATTGTTATTCTATATACGTTATTCTTATTATGTGTATTCTCTTGTTACTATTGATAAAATTCAATTTTATTCTAATTAAATATTACATATAATGTTTAAATAGGGCGAAATTGGATTGTGTATCAAAGGGTTAATCGAGAAGACACTATATCGACAGACTAGTCTATAGATACAACCTTGCAGTGTGTCCTTCACGAGAATTGCCTTTGATAGAGACGCAAATGCAAATTGTCGCAGTTGGCTTCGAAATTCGAAGATCCAGCTACGATACGATCCTTCCTCTGAAATGCAAGGACTTTGAAATTAACTAATTAATACTCTTGACTGCGCGTCAAATAGCTTCGATTACCGATATTCCGCGGGAAGATCGAGATACAGGCGTACCACGATGAATTACTAACAAACTTTGCCGTTTTCGATGAAGTAATGTATGAAATAATGCGCCTCGGGAGCTTAGCCGAAGGCTAAGGTAATACTTGAATGAGAAAAACCTTATCGCTAGATGCTGCAACTTACGCTACAGCATGATTAATAGCTTTCCTCCATCACGAAACTGTCAGTAAAGAGATCGGTAAATACAGACTTGGTTCCTCCGCCACAGTATTAATCGACATTTTGTTAATCATGATTACGCTAACGTTCTGTTGATTCTCAGTCGACTCAATCTTAAAATAAAAATTTAAACGAGTAATCGAAAGATTAAATATTTTATGCAATTAAATGTACCATGATCGTTAAATAAACTTGTAATAGTCGCAATTGAGTAACACGTAATTGGGTTAATGTTCTCTGAGAAGTCATCGCAAGTCTCTTGAGAATCAAGTAATCAAGAATCCGTTCGAGTATAATGTTTAATTTACCTTTATTCTCGGGAACCGAAACTTTACCTCTCTAGAAGGTGTGTACATTTGCACGTCGACGTCGTTGGCAACATACTCTTTTCCCTCATTACCCCAACTTGCCAGCACTCCTGTTAATTTCGCTCTGCGACTCTGGCAACGTCTCGCTCGTTTTGGCTCGTTCCGCGGGCGATCCCCTTAGACGGCGGAAAAGCTAAATCGACCCGAATCGATCCGTGATGAGCGACCAAAGATGGGAGGCGAATCGTCCGGAAGACCGGTAGTTGTCGAGGGGAGAGGGAAGGCAGCAGAATTGGAAGGGTAACTAATGGACGTTTTACGGCGTCAATTATACACCGTCATAAAATATGAATAATTGCTCGAGATTATGGGCATGCAAGATTTGTGCGAGCCTGCTTCTCTAGCCAGCCGGAAGCTGTAAAATATACTACGGGGGAGTAAAAATGCGAAATGCCTGGTCAGCCTGTACTCGCGCTGGCATCTGCGCGTGTTGTACACTAGACCGAGTGCAAGCCATTTTTTTTATAAATTGGTAGATGCGTTCTTAAAAATTACTTGATATACGCTAATTAATATTGCACGCGGATATCAAAGCCAAAGCGAATTTATTTCATTGAAAAAGGAAGAGATAATTTTTTTAGTGATGCATCAAATTTTTGATTAAATACTTCATCCATTGATATACAGCTACGAATTCAAATGCAACATTAATGATTTATTATATGATTACAATCAGAGAATAATTGTGTTAGAGATGCTAATACTTAGCAGAATTCTATAATTTGCGAGGAAATTCTCGCCCATACGGCGCAATTATTTATATTGTAAATAATAGTCTATTCATATCTCTATTAATAAACAATTTTACTACAAATAATTCATGATTTGTCGATTCGTTACATTATACTCTTAAAGCACTTGAGAGAATTTGTCTCATAGCGTGTAATAAATAAGTATGTAATACATGAATAAATGAGCAATTAAATACAATGATAGACGAAAAATCGTCCTGTAATGTTTTTACGTGTCAGAGTCGATTTCACGAGGCGAAATGCCTCTTGGGAATGACCGACGAATTATCCAAAGCTACATTGAATCTCTCAAACCGTTTCTGTCAAGGAGACACGTGGAACATTTCGGATTCCGGAATACGTGATAGAGAATTTAGTCAACTGTCTTGGATACATTGGAATACCGGATGACACGCCGAGAGAAGGAGAGACACGTGGCAACGTGCGACTAACGCGGTTCGCTTAATCGGACGCATTCGAGCCGAGTTTCCTTTGTAGGATAGCTTATCCTCACAACAGTTCCAACCTCGATCACTTTCGACACCGTGCTCTGTTTGCAAATTAATTCGCTTTGCTCGAGTCGCGAAATGCCGAACTGTCGCGATTTCTAAACTACCACGATCGTCGTTACTAGCTCGAAATTAAAAACAATACTTTCGAATAGAAAGAGCACAAATTAATACAAACGGTCGAGTAATAGCGATCAGTGGACAGCTATCAATAATTCACAAGATGATATTAAATTTCTTAATAGAAAAGGATCATTGTAAGAAAGAGAGATAAATTCATAGAAGAGATATCACCATAGAATATTTAAATTGGAGTGAAATAATTATTAATTCTTATAATCTCTCTAAATATGTTTTAGTTTTTGGATAAAATGCGAATAATTAGAAACTAATTTATTGATATTATTATCGCTACCATATTGTATTTACATCAAGCTGAATATTCTGGAATAGATGTCGTGGAATTTTAATGCACGCAAAAATATTCGAGTGTCTCAAATCGAGGATATCGGCGACACTGCCGGTTTGTAGGTTGAATTTTATAATCGAACCCACACGGACAATAGGAACAATATGTCGCCCGGCTGTTCCGTACAAGCACGGTTATGGCACTTAAGCACATTTGTCGATTTTAACAGCCGGATGCTCCTGATTTCGCGCAATTTCCATTCACTGGGCGCATCCCGAGGTTCTACGGTTCGCCGGTCACATGTGAGAGATTCTTTTCGATCTTTTTCTCTTCGTCCTAGCTTTTCGTCGTTCTCGTGCTCCGTCTTTACGCGCTCGAGAATCTCTATTGACTGGAATCGGACTTTAAAACGTTTCCGTATGATGCTCCTGCGCGCATTCTCATCGATCCGTCTTACAGATATGTGATCAATTCTAGAGAAAAATAAACGACAAATCGAATTTTCGAAACGAAACATTTGAAGCTTGCGGATCTTTGGAAACGCCTATATTTTTGTAGCATTAAATTGCAAGATTAATTTATAAATGCATGCATTATATTATATGATTATTTCAGATGTTATTAGATTTCTCCAACGATATAGTGTTCGTATGCGATATCACGCGAAAGTAATGCAACTTCCGCAGCATTGAGAAACGACATCGCGTCTGCAACGAATAATTTCCGTTACGTGATATATCTGATTCTGACTTTTTTTTCGCATATATCCTGCGAGAGATCGTGAGTGTTTCCTATGTGTCGACCGAAGAGAGACAAAAAGAACTCGTTTCCGCGAACGAGGTATTAACCCGAGTACATAATTTTTCGCACGACGGAAGGAGAGGAGAATGTTGCAAAGAGAAAGAGAAAAAGTGAGAGCGTGGTGTAAAAATAAAATGGCGTATAAAGCAGGAAATGACATTCTACAAACGGTGATGCGCGGAATTCTGTATATCTAGCCGCGCGTTCGACGTGGCAAAGTCCAAACGCGGTATTTTGCCGCGTTACCGTCTCTAAGCTTGATTGCATTTTACTTTACGACATCGCACGGTCGTCCTCCGTCGAGTCCCCGGACGTCCTAACTCGACGCGCGAGCAATTTTACCGTTTGCGCTAGTATATTCTATCATGAATTTTATCTCTGCGACATCATACAGGGCGTCGTTTTACGCAATGTTGTGCAATAATATCGTACAGTTACTTCGCTGTCGGTGCAACAGAGAGAGAGAGAGAGAGAGAGAGAGAGAGCGAACGTCGCGAACTTATGGATTTAACGTGAAGCAGCAACAGCTGTTTCACCTACCACCTATCTACGATACGCGCATTAAGTTTAATTGCGAATTTAGTTAATGAGCAGCGACACTAGATGCACACTTAAGTAACTGGAGAGGTGTTTGACGTCAAATACACACTGCCTTTCCTCGGCATTGACTCCCGCAGCGGCGTAATGTAATCCCCGGCTGTGTAGTTACATATTCTATATTTACCGCAATAAACTGTCTTTAGTATTATTAATACTGGCTGCGCGCGAGGGCGTTAGCGGGATAAGCTTCGGCAGTATGTAATAAAGCATGGGATCACGCGGTGCTGTATTCCCTATATCTTCATGCTCCCACCAGCCGTCTTTTCTCTGCCCGTTAGCGCTCTTCCTCGCGAGCTAAAATCAGCCGTTATATAGAGCCGTATATATATATAACCGATCTTACGATCGATCGTTAATCGTCCGAGGATCATCCTCTCGAGCTTCTTTCCTCTTCTTTCAACATTCTGTCCATTGAGAATACAGCTGCCATAATGCGGACATTAATGATGATAAAACCGGAATATTTTCATATTTTAAGATGAAGATACGAGCGAGAATTAACGAATATTCATATTGAATTGCTAACGTTGTTGATTCGTATGAGCAGATATAAACCTAACATTCTCTCTCATTCGTTCTTAGAATTTGTTACAATTTATTCATAAAAAAATATATCTTTGCTCATAATTCTCAAAGTTTGTCATAATAAAAGTAAGAGATATTATATTTGGGAATTTTTGTGTTGTGCAAAAATTGCAAGAGTGTTGTAGCATGGATTGTAAATAAATTCGCGTTAAGCCAACTGAGCTGACTAATTTCGAAGTTAAGATCGAAGGGTTTTGCGCAGATCGCGCGAGCGTTTCCAAGCGAGGGCGGCAGACGCGCTGCTTAACTTCGTACGTGCTTCTGTCATGCACCGAACTTCCATAGTTTGGCTTCCATGGGAAATATAACTTTGTAGTTTAAATAGGAACAAACCTCGCATATATTAGGCGCGGTTTTGTTATCGCCCGCGAATAAACTCGCGGAATAAACTTCGCCGAACTTGATAATCGTACGGGGAGGGGGGGGGCGAATTCGGCTCGGCGGATTCTAATTACCAACGAGACGCGGCCGAGCTTGCGATTCTTGAGAAACTTCCCACAGTTATGGCTCGTATATATCCGGCGTCCCGCCTACATCGATGCCGTTCTCCTTTTTCCCCAGCAACGGCTTTCTTTGTTTCGGAGACATTACTCACGCAAACGAGCGGCGGCCTACTTGCAATCTGGCCGCAAAACGATATATTATTGAATACTCGTTAAACGGTTATCAGCATATATTCTCCCGCGATTCGCTGGAATCTCATTCGCGAAGTAATCGCGCGACTTTCTCGGCGACTTCATTCCTTTCAGAATCTTCCGAGGCTCACCTTTCCCCGGAGAGAGCGCGCATATTTTTTTCGCGCACGATAAACAAACATAAACTCGCGCAATCTCGCGCGAGAAATGTTTCTCTCTCTCATCGGCGTCCTGTCCCACGAAAGTCTTTTATTTTGCTTCCGGAGCTTCATGCTCTCCTTCCGCCCCCCGCGTCGGGTATCGTCCCGGCGGCATTGCGAAGCTTTACGACCTTTTAATGGACGTCGGATTTAACAGCGCTCCGCAAAAGCTTCGCGGCAATAAGGCGGCAACCGTAATCGCCGTGAAGAATCTCGGTCGCTGTTTTGCACCCGCGGTTCAGCCCCCTTTCGTGCGCCCATTGTGATAGCACCCTAAGCAACCCACGCCCCGACGAGCCTCGGTCGCTTCGCCTCGTAACACATTCAGAAACGCGACGAGACCGGTAATCACCGTCTACCTCGATAAATCATGATTTTTTTCTCCCCTTTAACGATCGCCGTCCGCCGGTTCTTTATATTCCGTCCGAGCTTTGTTTAAATTTAGTCCTTCGACTTTCCCGAACGACACTTGGTGTGTATACACGGGGGTATTCCGTTGACGGAAGGAGTGCAAGTCCCCCTCTGCGATGCCGTTTGAAAAATTAGACGAAGCTAACCCGCCACTCTCCGCGAGACGGTTATTGCTTCATCCCTGTATCGCTGTATACGCAACGGCTTCATCTCGCTAACTGATTCATAGTTATCGCCGCGCCAAATACAGGAAGCTGCGAAGATTAACATCTTTATTAACGGCGCGCAGCTCGTTTCCCGTACCCGTCGAAATCTCATTGGAGTGCGCTCGAGGGGCTCGTTTCGGCCCGCACAATCATGCCGGCCCGACAAATCGCGGTTTTATTTTAACGATCGACCGCAGCCCGCAACAGAGCGATCGGCGGTTTCGTCGTTATATACGCTGCTGCGCCGTCATTGAACTGGGATTACGTCAATCTGCGCTCACAAAGTTCGTCAAGGGGAAGCTCGTTCGCGCGGTGGGATGGAGGTGAAAACGATCGCTCGTGGTAGTGGCAGGTCGTTCAAATTGGGAATTAAACTGCGACAACAAGGTGCGAAAAGGGCATTTTTTCGTATTAAATCGTGCGGGCCATCATTCATCAGCGGACGTGTTCGAAGACCGAACGTGCGTGCTAATGTTTTTTGTTAATTGCGTTAAGCGAAATTTTTTACGATCTTCCTTTATTATTTAATTTACAAAGTATAATTTTTTTCGCGCTATATTACAGTTTCATTTCATCGAATAAAGTGTCCAAGATATTTTTTAAATTTGTACTTTGAATAATTTTTTGATAACGTCGATTAATGACGAAGCTATTTATCAAATAATTTTTTTTTCAACTGTTTAGTTCTAATAACAATAAAAAACTCTTTATTAACTAAAAATTATCGAATAAATTCATCACATTTTCCGTTTCATCAACATGTGTTTTCAAATAGCATTTTTTGAATAAATTATCGAAATTGTTTTTTAAAATATATTACATAAATAAACGCGTCATCGCGGCCCCATTAACACATAATCGTTTCGGCCGACATTCCTCATCGATTATTATTATCCTATACTGCAATATCATTTATTCAACGCTCCATTCCATCGAAGTCAAGTACACGGCGTAAGTCTTGTCCAACGATGACGAACTACTTCCTCGTAATGAGCGTAGACGAAATCTTCCCGCGCATATTACTGAACGTTAAAGGTAAAACAACCACTCGTTTCGTCAGGTGCAATCTGTCTCTGTCACTATGCAATAACCTCCCTCGCCTACTAGAGAGAGGCGTGACTTCCCCTTCCGCTTCGTAGAGCGATGAGTTTACTTTCATCGGGACCCGCGCGAGTAACGTCATTTTCCCAGATTGAACAATTTCAATAATCTTGAACTTGTATCACTTTCAAAGTGACTGATTTTATTTTTACACACCTCGGTGGAAGATACCGTAATACATTCCGCGAACGTTCTCATCCCTTACTTTCGACGCCGTGCGATTCGATTCGAATCGATCCGTCGGTATTCGAGCGTGGTTAATCTATTACCGCGGTGTAAACATCGCGAGGATACACACAGACGTATTTGCAATTAAATTCGATCACGACTACGCTCTCCGGAAGACGGAGACGCGGCGCGGTCGATTAATGATCCGGAAAAACGATAGCACGTCTCGAATCTACGAATCGAGATACGAGCTCTCTCAACTTTCCATCGTCAAATATACTGTTAGACGTCTATGCGCGCGCACAGTCCGCTTCCTATCGGATTCGGTGATGGAGGCGTTAGGATTAATTCGTGTCAGGGCATATAAGTGTGGATTCCGAGCCACAGACACGAACACGTAACTTAATTTTCCGAACTTCCATCTATTTGCATCGAGCAGAGAATACGATCGTTTCTAATTAATCTCTTGTTAATCTTTTGCAGAATCGAGATTTCTTCTTTTCACCCATGTCTGATTATTACTGCTATTTTCTACTGTTATTCTTCTCGTATTATGGAATCAAGGGATTAATTTCACACAATACACAATTGATAGATTATTAAAAATTGGCAATTTCTTTGTAGCATTTGGCCCTAATAATATATAAATTTTAGATTCAGTTAATAATCAATATAAAGAAATACAATGCAATTGCCTATTTTATAATCTATGTATTTCTTTTTAAGTAATTTAATTACAATGTGTATACGTATTAATTCTTTGATTTATCGATAGTCGTTTATCGATAAAATTAAAAATTAATCAAATGGCATAGGGGCAATATTTTCCATTAACGACTCTTACCGAATGACACACATACGCGCGCACACATCTTGTCGGCAAATTCTTTCTTTATCTTACTCGTACAAAGCGTTATCCGATCGATACTCTCTATTCCTTCTTTTTGTCGGTGTTCGATGCTCACGTTCGTGGGGCCGCGGAAATATCTACGTGCCGGCAATACATGTGTGCGATAACTCGGCGAACGGTGGACATTACCGCGACGGGCGACCTATACACGGTGCGGGGACACAAAATTACAGCCGGTTGCATTTACGTGACTTCCGTTGCGCTTGCACACATACGCACACAGCCGCTTACGCTGCTAAGGCATTTCCTACGGCGATTATCGTTCGCCCCGAATTGATCGTAATACAAAGATAACCGTTAATAACTCAATTCCCGGTGCGAGGCATGCTAATGGTACATCTACCCGCGCTGTCTCGTCCAGTATCGTACATGTTAACGAGAACGCCGAGCTCTTCTCGAGCGTTTATCCTGTGTGCGAATTCATTTTAAGATCCGGCAATCTGTGCTCGATCAATCATCCGATCGAATGACATTTCGTTTAATATCATTTATTTGACAAGTGATTACGCAATTTGTCTCACAATATAATTACGTCACAAACTATATTTAAGTAGTATAAAATATATGTAGCGTTTTAAATGTATAATGCGGCAGCATCTTTCTTTTCACACACTTCGCAGTATCGCGTCTAACCAGATTTTTCCCAACTCCATCGATCGATCATTCAAATCGTGTTTTACGGAAATTATAATGTCTGCGTGGACATCCATTCAAAGGAATAGGATGCGTTGATTTCGGATTGTTACCGCAGGACATTTCTTTCCCCGCGATCGCGATGGTTAGGGAGAACCCCAAACAAAGGGAGAGACAGATTATTTGTCGAAGGGGTCTACGAAAGAGGGGCCGGGAGCGAGAAAATCGCTTGTGCTCGCGTTCAATTTGTCTGAGGCTTTTTGGAAACCGGAAAACCGTGGCCAGGAGCATCGTATCTAAATCCGGACACAGGCGTAAGGGATGCACATTGGGTAGATGGCTTAGGAGCGACGTACATTCGTTGGCGTTACCCGGGGATGGTAGGCGGTGGGTGGAAGAAGGACGCACGAGCATATGGTTAAACCGTAATGGGTGTAAGGGTGATATATTTAAACCCGGCAAAGTTTGGTGCTTAGCTGTAACGCAGGGGCGCGTCGGGCGTGCCTCGCATAAGTTTACATTATCTTACCATCTGATAGCAACTGTAGCGCGGCCCAGGCTCTCGCGCGAGCCAAGAGGTCGGCAGAAATTTGGCCCTCGAGAAATCGCCTTGGAATTATCGATAACGACGGAACAAAAGTATACGTACGTCGACGCGCGAGCGCGTCATCGAGTTCGAAAAATAAAATATCGAGCGACGACACGCGAAGATTATGGCTCTGTCAAGATTATTTATATATTACGTTCTTACTATTCTATGCGCATATTAATGAGAAAATATATATATATACGTTACGTTCTTTATTTTCATGCGCATATATTAATAAAAACATATGCATTCTATGAAAAGCCAGATATAATTATGAGACTACTAATTCATTTATCATCTATTTATATAAATATCTTGACTTAAATATATTCGTGATATTCAAAAGTGGCAGTCGACAAATCATTTTTACGACGCTGCGATATTACGACGGCGTTTTTTTTTCGCGAACGGTAACATGCGTTTCTTGGAATAGGATCGTTACCCTCGCCGATGTAAAAGATATCGACCGTCGTGCACTGTTTCGATTACATATGCGCACCTGCGAGTATCACGCCAAGTATTATGCAATCTTCAATCTAATTATCATGCCGCGTATAATTTGATACAATAAAGTACATCTTGTCCAACGATTTGACTTGTCTTGGGGAGGATTTACTCTTCGCAGTCGCTTTTTTCTTTCTCCCCTTTATCTAGCCGCGAAGCTATCCCCGGGCGATGACGAAATTTAAGAATATCCAAGTCTCTTGCTCGAAACTAGCTCCACTAAACGAGACGTGATTACTCGAAGAGTAAACTCGAAAGTTTCTTCAGCCAAGAATCATAGAAGTTGGTGGTAAGCCAAACACTATCGCAACCCTCGGACTGTTTTCTATCTCTCTCTCTCTTTCTCTACAACGCCTCCCTTTCTAACAACACTTCCTCTGACTGTCTGTCTGTCTCTTTCTCTCTCTCTCTCTCTCTCTCTCTCTCTCTCTCTCTCTCTCTCTCTCTTCGGCCTACTCTGTCAACCTTATTATAAAACAACCAATTAATCCGAACTCGGTAAGAGGATCAGCAGATAATGAATGCAATAAAAATATACGCGCCAATAACAATAGCGAACTTGAGCGAAATATGCTAAGAGGCTTAGCGAACCCTCGTTCGCTACGTTTTGTCTACCTCGCTCTCGATATCATTGTCTTTCGTCGGCTGCCTCGAGATTTACGAGAAAGAGATATTATACAAACAATCGCGACTAAACGGCGCGATTGTTTGTATAATATAATCCGTCGAAGGAGCTGTCTTTGCGACTTTGAACATCGTTAAACTTAAAATTAACAGATTTATCGTTACTGCGCTGATACATAAAAGGATCGCGATCAATAGCTGCTGCTAATAGTAACTTATAATCGTGGAAGGCTTATTGTGTTCTCAAGAATGGAAGATAAAATTATAATATCCAATTAAAATCGTAAAGCATTTTGCACTTATTTTCAATTAAGTAGCGAAACGCAAATGTATCGAAATCGTTATTGCGTCGTGCGATGCGTGATAATGTTTCGCATAATTCGCAAATGTCCACGCGTTTACGCTATAGCGTACTGTCGCGGCTCCAGGTCATTAGTCGGAATCGATTTCATAGTGACGAGCATTAAAATAAAACCGGCTAAATTGCCGCCGGACGACACGGTGGCACGTAATACTCGCGCGGTCAAATTACCTCGCGGAAGGGTGTACTTCGCGAACACGCCATTGCGTAATTATGTACTTTATCTCATTAAGAATATTAGTGGTAAACCCTTAATCGTGTTTGAATGAGCATCACTGTTTACCGTCGAGTTTCCGGCGAGTTTCGCGGCCGATGAAGATTGTCGCTGGAAATAATCAAAAATATCCTTGAATCTTGGAATATCGCTCGCGCTCATTAATCTCAAAGGAAAAAGAAAATGTTTCTTATAAAAGTTTCACGATTATAAAAGAGCTTACGATAAAATATATAAAATACTTATTTTCTTTTTAATTTAGTTAATTTTCCGCAGATTTCTACATGGCATTAAGCGATTTAAACGACTTTGAAAGATTATATTGCTAACAACGACGACGCGAACAAAGAAATGTAATAAAATTTTTCTTTATTGAACTATATAAGTTTTCCAATTAAATTTTATAAAATTTTAGTTGCAGATATTGTGATAATACAGATATATGTGTGTATATATATATATATATATATATATATATATATATATATATATATATTCTCATAATATCTCCATCTAAATTTTATAGCTTGTAGCTACAATATGTATAGAGCTTGCAAGCGAATTTGCTACAATCTCAAGTTTTCTTTATTATAGTGCCCTCATTTGTCAGTAAAAGATCATTACTGTCAGATTTATCCGTATTTTTCGCATCGAAAAATGGACCAGATATTATGATGTTGATTCCGAATTTACGAGAACAGTAGCGACGAATTACAGAGGAACATCGTTACTTCGCGCACGACTTCGCCGCAGGTGCGCCGCCGTACGATATATTCGACCCCTCTAAATCGTCGTGCACGACCTCTCGAGATATTACCGTGGCGGCAAGGGGGATGTGTGTGTGTGTGTGTGTGTGTATGTGTGTACGTGTGTACGTGTGGCAGGCGGGGAAAGAGGAGGAGAAGGTCGGCCGGTATAAATTGCATCGTGCGGTCGACGAAGCGCGGTCGAAATTGGGGAAATTAAGTTCGCCGTGTATAGGGCCAGTCCCGGGCTATACACCGTTGTAGATAGTACACAAAGAGACCGCCGCGTCATGTGGTAACCCCGCGTGGTCCATGTAACCTCGATGTCGATGTTGATGTCGATGTCGATGTCGAGGTCAGAGCACGCGGAAAGAGCCGAGCACGCACACGCACGCACGCGCGGAAACGGGATGTCCTGAGCCGGAGGGAATCTTTCACTGTAAGGATCTCGTGTGTTCTTGCGATTAAATATATACATATTTACGCCGCGGCGGCATATGGCCCGAAATCGAAAATACTCCGACCCGAGAGCCAAAATAAGGCGCGCCCGTTTAGATGTATTTTACTACCAAAGCGCGACGTCTCGCGTTCTCGGCGTCGAACGCGAGAAAAAGATCGACGGTAACACGTTTGATTTTCTTTATTTTTTCATATATATCGTGCGAGAGACGAAATTGGACCTTTCCTCCTTTCGTCGGATTTCGCAAACGTTTCTCGCTAGTGGCTAATGCGACTCCCGGATTTCCAAACAAGCACGCGCGCGTTTTCATCTGTCGATTCGTGTGCTTTTGCAATCGATAGTATTTTCGAAATTTGATCAACGAATCCGAAAATGCCTTTTTTGTCAACATAATGTATTCTCTTACTTGGTTATTTAGCGGCGGTTATATAACGATGGAAAAAAGTCTTGTGCGAGAAATTGTATCTATTTTCCGAAATAGATGTGTTTTCAGAACATCATTGCGAAGCAAACACTGAAGTAATCACTTTTCCCTTTTAAAGAGCAATTATTTATCTACTTTGTCAATTTTTTTTTATCGTACGGAATCTGCTA
Source organism: Lasius fuliginosus (assembly GCA_949152495.1). Lineage (NCBI taxonomy): Eukaryota > Metazoa > Arthropoda > Insecta > Hymenoptera > Formicidae > Lasius > Lasius fuliginosus. The sequence continues at coordinate 8,322,020 of OX424448.1, forward strand.
TGGATTCTTACCCCAAAGGCAAGATAGAAAATTGTAAAAACTGTTTGAGACGAAGAAATAATTATGGCGCTTATATATACAGATTCTATCAAAGTTCTGCTAATAATAAAAGTTAAATTCGAAATTAATTTTAAATAGCTTTCTTTTCGTCTAAATTTTCGAAACTTTGATGCTTGAACTTTCTCGCTTCAGGCTTAAAATATGTAGGTTGACTTTGCGCGTTACTATTTAAAATATTGCTACTATGTATAGTGTTTCACTGTGTCTCCTCTTTTTTTTTGTCATTCCTCTTTTACTCTCTAGCATTGCTTAATCGTGATTCAATTTAGAAGAAAAGTTACGCCGAGCACCAGAGCGAATCAACCAATGAATAGCGGTCTAACTACCGGGTTGTTAGCGGCACGCGTGCGAGCATGGAAACGCGTTATGAATCGTTTAATTCCATTTCATTCTCAACCTGGAATCCCGCGCCTCTATTTTCGTCCCTCGCACATCCCGCATCCGCCTCTCCCCCTTCGCCCGTTCTGCATCCCGCCCTTTCTGACCACGCGACGCATCGACGCTGTACAGTCATTGAAAATTGGCTGCCGCAAACAATCCTGCACTTTGTGTATTCGAAAACATTCGCAGTAAACCGCTCATTCCTTCCCTAAAGCTACTGACGCGATAACCAATCTTTTTTATTTATATTCCCTGATTCGTTTTCCGTGCCACGCCCGTCCAGTGTAACATTTAACGCAGTAACGCGGTTTAGCGGGATCAAACCAATATAACGTAATAGATGAGGATAGCGATTATCATTTAGTTAATATCCACATATATTTAACTTACTATCACACTACATCCTCGCGCGCGCATGAGAGAAAAAATGAGAGAGAACACATCTCTATATTAAAAATATGAAAAGATGATTAGATTTATTTATTAAATTTTATTTATCAGATTTATAAATAAAATCGTAGCGATATCATGTAGACATGAATTGCAGCAACGGAAGATATAAATAATTGAATACTTTGTAGCTTAATTCTGAAAGTGATTCGTTATATAATAAATTACATCCACGCTATTTTATTATACAGAATGTTGCTGCTCGAGCGAAGGCAGACACATGATTTTGGCAACGCCGATGATCTTCATTTTCAACGGTTTATCGTAGGCTTTATACTAGGAGCGTTATACCGAGCTAAGCAAAACCCCTCCGAATGACGGGGACTACCCGACGAAGCGGGTAGAGAATCGTAGCGGCGCAAAATGAAGAATGACAATCGCGGAGGCGGGGTCGGTCGGAAGAATCAAGCATAATTTCTCGGTGATGGTGCGCGGCGTCGGCTTTTCAACCCTTATAATATCTTCAACGTCCCAGTCACGACCCCTAACGCGTCCTCTCCGGCTTCTTCTCTATCTCCGCGCTCTCGCGCGGTTTCTCTCTATCCTTCGGTTTCGCGCTACCGGTATACTCTCGCTCCTGGGAATACATTTCCATGCATTTTCCTGGGCCACTCGCTCCGCTCAGTCCTTTCACCCTCTCCCCTTCTCTCGCTTCTCTTCAGCCGTGCGACCCTGTGTGCTTCCACCGTCTGCTCCCTACCCTACCCGACAACTTTCGTCGTCCCCGCCAATCCTCTCTTCGTCTCGCTCTCTTTATCTGTCTCTTTTTTCTGCGCTTTTTCACCCTTCTTTCTCGCGCTTTAATTATCAACTTTTCCCTGTTTTCCAGAAATTCGCGCTCAAGCGAACAGCATTTTCGCGCCGACAGTGCTTTCTCTTTCGCCTGCTCATATATATATATATCATTCTCTCTCTCTCTCTCACACACACACAGACACACACATTCTACGTCTTCTTTTTTTGACTCGCGATCGACTCGACAGACTTATTTATCTTTTTTTTGTCCAAGTTTTTGCCTCCGCTCGCTCCGACGATATATCTAACACTCCGTTTTCGGATACATGCAGTTTCCGTCTGCGAAGCATCTCCGTAAAACGCAAATATACACAGTCGCGCACTGAGCGGGGGATCGGGAAATCTTGTAATGCTCCGCTTTCCATCCGTCGTCTTTCTCGCCGTTCTTCTGCTTGTTTATTCGTCTCTTCAATTCCCCTCTCGCCTCCGACAGACTACGAAATGTGATTTGCCAACATCTGCGCGATACGATGTATCCGTGCAAACACACGAGCGATGGAAACGCGCTCGACGCGTGTAGTATCCTGCGACGAGTTTCATAGTCAAAATCGAGATCCTTCCGGTCACAAAATTCACTAACCGTTAGTCCCGTTTCAGGAGAGATAACAGCGTGATTGTTCGAGGAAGTCTCGCGTGCATCAGCTGTATCGTCTTACGTCACGAATATAGTTTTGTCGCGCTCTAGCAATTTTTCAACGGATATTCAACACGTAAACACGCGACTATTCGGACGTTTTGGAAGAACGACTATTTTCGGAACGGCGAAACTTTCCGTTGAAATACGCGTGATAATTTTGTTAAATTCACCTCCAAAAGAGCGAGAAAGGGAGAGAGAGAGAGAGAGAGAGAGAGAGAGAGAGAGAGAGAGAGAGAGAGAGAGAGAGAGAGAGAAAGCGAGCTCTTCGAGAGCCGTCGAACATCCTGGAAAGAATCGCAATCGTACCTTCGGCGGAACATAAATATAGAGAAAGCAGCTGACTCGATAGGCAACGGGTAGGATGGTTAAAAGTTTCCTCCGGTTTAACGATTTGCTCGTTTGAACCCGGAAGTTGAGGCCTTCTCCCTGCCGTCCCTCCGCCTTCTCTTTCTCGTGCTCTTTCCTCTTTTCTTTTCGCCGTTTCCTCTCTGCGCACCCTTCTCTCCTATCTCCACTCTTTCAGACTCGTTTCCCAACGTGCATCCTTATTTGCGGTCGATGGTAATGGGTACGTAAGGAATGCTCAGGGAGGCCTTCGCGATCCTCAACTAGACTCGCCGCTTCCGACGGCCTCTTTAACTCTCGACAGGGCTGCTTTCACGAGGGATACTAGCTATCGTTATCGCTCGCTGATTCAACGGGTGATGCTATCGCTCGCAGTGTTTTGCCTCGACTCGGCGCACTTCTTGACGCTCGTTATATTACCGTGCTGTTTTAGCGAAATTTGCAGCGCGCGCCGCGAAATAACAGCAGTGGGAAATGAAATCGATCCGATGGAAGATATTCGGACGATTTGCTCGCGCGGCAGAGAGAGGTTGATAAACTCGAGAAATTGTCGACGAAATTTAATTTGCTTTCTGATACCTGATTTATAAATTAAGATGAAGAGTATTCTAGAGAGATATTACCCGTCGTACTCTCTTTTATTTATGGATTGTTTTATCAATTTGCCGTGAATTTGTCGTGTATTTAATCGAAATAAAGAAATATTCAGGAGCTCTTGTGTTAATGAGGTTTTGATTTGTCATCTCTGAGTGCATTTAAATAATAGAAAAGCTTACTTATATATATATATATATATATATATATATATATATGCTAGAATATGGAAGAACAGAAAAGCTTTATTTACTTGTAATTGTAACAGAATTTAAAGTCTAAAATAAGTCCTTTGAAGTCCTGCTTTCTAAAGCACAGCATATGTTATGCATCGTCTTGATTCTTCAGTTATCTCGTTTCGCGTCGCGCGCGATATTTCTTTTCCGTCCGCAAGGCAAGCTATTAAGCCGCGCGCGGAAAACTCGCTGGAAACACACGACGATGTTTCACGAGTACTTGGGGATAATTCCCAAAGAGATTATCGAAGACGCATCACCGCGGGCCCGCGTCCAGATACAAATTGGTCCCATGCAACCATGTGACTGGTGGTGTCGGAACGTACGGTGCACACAACCCTCTCTACATGTCTATGTAGGTAGATTTGTACGCAATCGGACGTGTGTGTATATATACATATATATGTATGAGCGCGCGCGCTCATAAGTGTGTGTGTGTGTGTTGCACACGTGGACTTGAATACAGATCGGTGTACAGGTGCGACGTGTGCGCAACGAGGAAATTGCAGACTCGCCGGTCCCCCAGGTGCTCTTCGTCATCATAAAGCCTACGGCACTGGCGTAGTACCTGTATTAAACCCAGCCTCGAATACACAGCCCTCCGACTCACCCTTCTCTGTGTTGCTCTGACTCGCCTCCTCTGCCCTTTCCTCTGCGTACGCCGTGTTCCGTGTACGCGTCGCGATCCGAGGGACATCAGCTTCAACCGACCGTTCCAGGAGACCACTACGAACAACCTCGGTCCGGTGTACGTTGTACACGACTATTTAATAATCAGTATTTATGGCAAAAACTTGCCAGACATCCGGCTGTTGCTACAGCTCTCTCTCTCTCTCTCTCTCTCTCTCTCTCTCTCTCTCTCTCTCTCTCTCTCTCCCCTTTCTCTCTCTCTATCTATCTATCTATCTATCTATCTATCTATCTATCTATCTATCTATCTATCCATCTATCTCTCTCGGTTCTCCCTTGTTCGCCGCTTCGAAATCTACTACCTTGGATATTTTGTTCGACGATATGAAGGATACAGTGGTTCTTTTTAAATACACGCTTGAGAATTATCACGAGCAAATTCGCTCTCTCGTTAAAATTGAAATGAATCGGAAATCAATTTATAAACTTGTGCAAGTAAAAAAATTTTAAACGTTTATTAAAAAATTTTCACATAGATTGCGGTGCCGTATTGAAACGAGAAAATAAAGATTCGACCGGAAACTTTTTCATGAAAAAAAAATAATTTATATTTATATTTAATAGATATGATTAAATCGCATAGTAAGAATTAATAATTAATTACATGTAGGTACCGTTATATGTCAGTGTGATTAAATTTTATTTAACGTAAATTCATCTAACCATTTATCGCTCACGGCTCTTCGCTCGGGTTTCCTCGATGAATCTCGATTCGCGGTTTGTTCCTTACACACGAAGGCAGTATCGTGCGTGTGTATTAGCAATGTGTGTTGTGTGAATGCGCTTGAACGTATTCGTTATCTCGCGCATAAGTCTCGCGTTTGCGTGTCCATCAATTTCTTTTCTTCTCTTTTCTCTCCCGACGTTCTCCGTGATTTCGCTAAAATTAATCCGTTTCGTCTGCACGTCAGGATAGCGTAGTCAAAATTTCAATGCCCTTCCGTTAGGCTGTTTAATCGTCAATAGTGTAGTTCGTCATTCAGGATCAATACGCTCAATACAGGGGAGTTATCGGTGTATAACACTGTGCATTAATACGCCTAATTGAAATACATACGGAATGTTTCCGATGATTGCGCATTATAAACCGTATTCGAGACAGAAAGCGATATGGCAAACTGTAATGAATGACCATATCACTACTGTTCGCGTTTGAAAAGAAGATCGTTTTGGCACAGAGCGCGCAATACATGGACTGGGATAATCATTTATTAGAACGCATGGTTTGGCACGTAAACTGCCGTGGAATCGCTTCTCTCTCTTTAATCTCCTTAATAGGTATGTACTGCTCGATTTAACTAACTAATAGTCATTTACACTCATTTAAACGGTAGCGTCGGCTCAATAAAGTTGATTTTTTATCTTTATTCAGTGAAAAGTCTCTACAGCGAAAAGTTATTTAAAATATTTGAGTAAAGTTAAATAAAATTATATAGAAATCTTCGATGGCAATTAGCTGTAATGTACATTCGATTGAATCGCGTAATTATTTTCACAAGATTACGCGGAGAAGTCGCTAAAATACTTTGTAACGAGATAAATTCCGTTGGATCCGTGCGAAAGAAAATATCAGCTGTGATCCTTAATTGTTGCGCTAGCTTACTTCGTATAAAAACAGCATGCAAAATACCGGGATTTTATGAGTCATTGTTCCATGAGATCAATGTAAATACAAAGTTTCCGGCTGCTTCGGAGATCGCAAGATCTTCGCGCATCGCGACTTAAAGCAATCACATCACACAAGCCTAATGCAAAAAGTTTGAATGCTTAGAATCAATTGTAACACTTGAATACTTTCAACGAAAAAACGTCAACAACATCATGTATCTATACTTTCTGTTAAAATTTCTCTTTGCGTAATAAAATCAATAATACTAAAAAATATTGCAAAAATACTACTTATACGAGAATATAAAATAGATTTATGGAATATAAAATAGATGAAAGGGAATATTCTTTACACGTTTCCCTCAAATAAATATAATATTTTCTGTGAAAGCGCGCGCAGCTTTCACGCTGATTGCACCGTTGTCGATCGTACAACTGAAATATCTCCGCGCGTCGAAGCGATCGCGTTGCGATAGCGCTCGGATTTTAATACTCCCAGTCCGGCGATATGACGAGATCGTGATCCTACGGGAAGCGTTCGAGCCTGCCGGATGCAAATCGGACCCGCGCGTCGTGCTCTCGCCGTTGTCCACATCAGAGACAGCACCTAATAATAGACTCGAAGGCCCGTCTCCCGGCCATCTACCAATATAAACTTCTCGTTGCTGTCCGTTCGTTCAGACTGAATTACCCCGGTCCCGTCCCCGAGGAGTCTACAGCCCGTCGTCCAACAACAACAAGTTTGCACCGGCGAGTAAAGCTTAATTAAAAGCTACGATGACGCTCAAGGGCCTCTCTCGTCAGCCTGGCTGGGTCGCCGATTCGTTTCGCTATGGTATCAAGAATGAATGGCTGTCCTACCCTAATCGTTCCTTGTTTGCTTCAACAGCTTCAGCAACTTTTATGGCCGACACGCGAGCCGCCCACAAGGGCGCATTTTGTATGACGATCTCAAGAAAAGTGACGAAAACTTTACAGTATTTTCACGAAACAACCGAACATTGTAGAAAGTATGTTGTTTTATAAAAAAAAAACATAAAAAATAACTCTCGCAGAGAGAGAGATGAATACTAAATTGCTTTTAGTGAAAATTTGTGATAGAATTTAATTTGAGAAGCACTTAATGCAAATATAAAAGGACTTTGACAAATTTAGCCTCGAAATTAGACAAACAGATGGCAAAATTTTGTTTTCGAATTTTTGTTTTTTGAATTTTAAACGTGAATCTCATTTCATTTACATTTTAATTGCTAAAACATTTAACATTGATAAATTTATCATATTTAGATAGTTTTTGTTAAGAGGAAATCAACTCTACAAAATAATTAAAAAATTTATTTTTTTAGAAAAGTGCAATATTATTCGCCGACTATTGCACTTCGAATGCAAGCAACTGTAATTTCAGAAGAGAATGCATAAGGTGTTCTCTCGCTAGAATTTTGTGGAAAAATGAGCATCATAGTTTCTGGAAGCCGTCTCGCGATAGTTCCGTGGTGCGCCGGACAAAAGCTTTTTAGCATCGTCTAGCGTCAACCATGCGCTTTCTTTCGCACGCCTGATGGCGGCGCGCATGAAATGACGTTATTTTAATACATGGGACGCCATTCCGCCTGCATTGTGCTGCGCATTATGCGAACGACTCGCAGTTGCAACCGCAAAGGACATTTTGCATTTATAATTTATGGACTCTTCTGCCGTGTGACAAGCGCTTATCGCAGTCTTGAAACATCTGGAAAAGATGTTCCGCGGATTTATGAGGATCGAAATTCTAAATTATTATCTTTATTTTTAAATGTACGCTTTTGTTGATGATTATTTTATATATTCAATACTTAAATTTTTTTAACTGACGCAAATAAAACATGATGCAATACGTCATACCGCGTGTGATTAAAGGTTTCAGTGATACAAGTTGTGTATTGGTCGGACGTACGGTCACATGAATTTGAATCATTCTCACTTTATGAAATAATTAAAATACTAAATTAAAGAATACTAAATTAAATAATGGGAAACAATCACGATGTGATTCTAAGAATGATTTTGTTTTTAAAAAAATTGACAAAATTTCCTATTTGCGCTACAAAAAAGAAAGAAAATCGACATTAAATTGATCGATGACTCGCATCAGATCAAAGAAACGGAATACCGTGTACAATCTAACAAGAAACGAAGGGATTGATATAAATTTCAGTTTCCGATTTTCTTTGAGAAATGTCATTTCTAACGCAAACGCGCATCATTGTTGCGATTTTATCCGATTTTAAGTCAAAGCAGCAGCACATCTCTTTTTTTTTGTCGACGCCGAAGGGTTTCCTTTGAAAAATGCGAACCTCGCGTGGCCTGCGTGTTTTTCTGCCTCCGGTCGCCTGTCTCGCGCCTAAACCGTAGAACTGCCATAAGAGAACCGAGACCTTACTGCCATTCCCTCCCTCTCCTCCACTTTCCTTTAGATTACCGCGATTACCTTGATGCGAATCTACCGTCAGACGACGGCAAAACATCGTAGAAGTTCGAGGCCGACTGAGACAGGAGGGAAGGCCGAAGCAAGTCGTAATTGTGGCACGCAAATTGTTAAGCTAATAATGCCGAGCGTACACGGCTTCTTTATCGACGTAGATTTTTTGAGAAATGACACGAAACGGCTCTTATCGGAGTCTTTTTTCTCTTGCTACGCAACAATTTTCTCGTCGTGCTCGTCAAGTAAGCCCGGTCCTACCGGCTCTAATTAGTTACATGAGGTAATTAGCATCTAATTAGCGCGCTGCAAATAATTTGTAGATGGTTCCATGGAGACTGATCGAATTAATTAATTGAGATTCACAACATATTGATATATGTATAGTGTCCTAAGCATTGTTTAAACATTCAATCGCGCATTAAATAATTTCTCGTACAAATTAACTTATTTCGTACGCAGCAACGAAAAGATTCATTTAAAATATAATTGTCGAAATATGCACTTTGTAGAGAGGAGGCTATCCTACGTCACAGTAATTATTAAAAATCAGATAACGCAATGTGGTTAACCGGAATAACAATTACAGAGCGTTACAAATATATTGTTATCTATTTGCCAACATCGATTCTCACTCACAAAGGTAGCTCATTTTACACGCTTGTCGGCGCACTATTGTTTTCTGACGTTTACAAAATATTTCGCTTTTATATGTACAATCGGTCTTAATAGTTTTGTATAAAGTGCATTTTGAAATTGTGCCCGCGGAACAGGATTCATTTCGAGCAAGGAGGAGATGCCTGTGTAGAACAAGCATCGTTGCTCTTTGTTGTCTCGTCGTTTGCGTGGTTTAGCTGCCGTTTACTTTATATTCTCTATCCCTACCTACTAACTCCGCCTCATCCTTTCCGTCATTCCACCCCCTCCCCTCTTCCCACTTTTGCGCTTTTGCCATCCTATATCCATCCCATCCACCGCCACGCACAAAGAATCTTTGTAATCCTGTTCTTGTAGCTTCGGGCTGCAAAAACGCGGCGGCATCCGCTCCAGTCTTCCGTATCGTCTGCAGCTGCATGCATCCGATGTACCCGCGGCACCATCGTCAGCTCGTGAATCAAATGCAGAGATCGCATCGCAAGGTAAATTGTTCGGAAAGCCAGGTCGCGTTTGAATTTCCGCCGGAAGGTTTATGACTATTTCTCCGTTGGGGGTCGTTGCTAGCGAATCGAGCGTATCGCACGCCCTTTCTTAAAGGATAATATATAAACAGAATTCTCTCGGCAGGCGTTTAATCGAGTATCTAATCGATTTGGGATCATGCCTCCTTTTTCTCCACCGCGGCGATTGCTCACTCCGCGTGTCGCTTTAGACTTGGGCAACGTACAGAGCGATCTAGGAAAAGCTCGAGTTTTAGAATTTAGAAGTATGTATGACATTTACTCAAGTTGATAAAAAAAAAAAAATCTTCACAAACTTTCGTAAATTTTCTTCTCGATAAAACTTTTCCCTCTTTCTACTTGAGAAACACACGCGAATCTCGTATTCCGATATTGCTTGCTTCATCGAATTTTCAGATTCGATCGATTTCTCCATTGCACTATAAGCACTTACGTCAAATTTCGACGGCGGTGGTTGAGGCAACACCGTCAAGGGGAGATAACGGGTGATGTGCGAGCGCAGGTCGTACGGCGGGGGGCGGAAGGGGGTTGGTCGTCGGCGGAGTAGCACTTGACAGCGTATACCAATTATTGCATTGGACGCGGCTCGTGGCCAGGGAAACCAATACGCCGGGACAAATTGTCAATTTATGCTTTCTCGTTATTACGCCGACCTGATCATAGCGCGCGCGCACACACGTGTGTGCGCTGGCGCTTCGCGAACTCCCGATGCACACGCATCGTCGCCGAATGCATTGTGCAATGTATGAGAAGGAACGACCGCGGCGTGTACGTTGTGTAACCGCAGATATGGATGCATCCCGCATCCATAGGCGGAATTCGCGCACGTTTCAATCCCGCGGCTGTTCGTGCCTCGTCAGGCTCCATTACGGTGAAGCGCTCCGATCGCGCATGAATAGTGGGTCCTTTTGTAAACTTATCGCGACGAACGACCACAATGAAACAGTGTTGGACGTAGCTTGTATGCTTAAAGCATATTACCTGACGCATAATCTGTATAGACAAACAACGAAAGCTTGAGTAAAATTCTCGATACACAAAGTACACAAGCTATTGTTTACTCTTTGTGATATTTATCATACAGCACATATTATTAAGTTGATATATATTTTAAATAATGTGATAGGATTATACATATATGTAATGCATGTATGTATATAATGTGTAAGCCAGTATCGTTTAGCTGTGATAAAAGTTCGACGAAATAAGATCGAGATCAGCTGCGAGGTAAAAACCTAAGGAAAGATTTAGAGGGTTAAGAAGAGGGAAAGATATAGAATTTATCCACTGCATATTGCGGCCGCCGCCGCGAAGATTCTGAAAGGGGAGAGTAGAGGCTGCCACACACGTAGAACCATAAAAATAAAGCATAAAATCAACTGCTGACTCGATTGCGCCTCCTACTCCTTGGCAACGGCGGGAAAATATTGCGGAGTATGCGATTTAAATCATAAAACTCGAATAAAACTCCTAGACTGTTTTTGCAGCTGCAGATGCAGCAGCATCACCGTCGGCAGGAGTATAAAGGGGAGGGAGAGGGCAGAGCGGTTTGGCAATGAAAACACGAATTTCGGTGTCGCGCGTCTTTCGTTGGCGATTTCTTCTTCTTTCTCGATTCAATCTGTTTCGCACTGCTTGCTCACCGCTTATGTTCCTGTTTCGCCATGCTTCAGAAACGATGCCTAACTCGTGGAAAATAGGACAACAGGCTCGTAAAAAAGAACTACATGTGCGGTTTCACCAGGCTGAAGCTGTTCGCGCCCTCGTGAGAATGTGCCATAATACGAATTTACATAATTCAGGTTTATCGATCTCTAATCTTAATGAACGATATAAAGGATGAATCGTACAATTCTCTTTCTCTCTTAAAGATTATTTATACATTGGATTATCCTTCTTTTTTGATTATTTTACAATTACTAAAATGTTTAATATATATATATATATATATATATAAAATAATTATCTTAATATATACATATCTTAATGTTATAATAATCTTAATATATATAGCAATAAATCTTAACTGTAAAATGTTTAAATATACATACAGAATAACTCATCAATAGATTGTAAAACTGCAATTTTAAACTGGATCTTTGCACTTTTGTAATAATTTAATAAACGAAGTATATTTGATTAAGCTTAGATTTTCCACATTAATGCGAGAATTAACGAAGTCGCAGAGTTTGTTGAGAAAAGCAGAGGGATAAAGCGGAGAACGGGACAGGTCCAGAAATATTTCGTTCGCAGGCACGTAATATTATTTTTCAATAGTTTAGCTAGACGGCGAAATATACCGGTCGACTATATCGTCCGAACGATGACCCCCCCCCCCCAGTTTTTTCCTATTTCTCACACCGTCCACATCCTACCTTTTTGTTTTGCTCTGATTTTAGCCACGGTGTGCGTAATCGAGCGGTCCCGTATTAGCATCCGTGGCCGCGGTTAGGCGTCGTTTTGCGACGTGGTAGGTGAATGCGTCGCGCACGGTAAATTCTCGATGCAAATGAGATCCCTGATACGCGCGAAATATAAATCCGAAAAACCCGGGGAATATTTATGTCTATTATCTGAGGACCACCGCCGAAATCGCCCCGGTTCGGTCCGATCCGCGCCGCGCTCCTATGCGCGCGGAAGTCGCGCCAGAAATACGGTTGAGTCAGATTACGCCACCATTTTCGGAGATATTACAGGAAAACCACTTACAGAATCGATTAACCTACTGTCAGGAGATATTGGGATTGAAATACCGCGCGCGGAAGCTGCGCCCGAAAATAGTAATAAGATTTCTCGGGTGGATATTAATCTTGTAATAATCGAGAAAAATAGCAAGAGCTATTATCTGTCTAATCGGATTAAATAGCTCAAACTAATATTTAATTGTTGTATTTCTTAATATTTAATTGTTGATGAGATTTAGACCGAGTATTATATATTTAGACACTCGAGCGTTCTCCTTTCTGCGTTGAATAAATAAAATTTACAAAACTAATTGAGGAATCAAATCTTTTTCTAGAGAGAAATATTATTCTCTCATATTAAAGTGTTTTGTATAAGACATAACTTAGTTTAAAAGATCTTTTCTTTACGAATTTTAAAATAAATTTTATATTACAATATATATATATATATATATATATATATATAATTATATAATTATGTGTTTAATCTTCTAATATAAATTAATCGAAGATATGAATGATATCAGAGATTAAGTAAGAGATAAAGTTTGACTGACATTTGGCAAATAAAATGGCATTACAATATAACAAGTTTTAAAACTGAAATTCTAATTAGTAGAACGGCTTGGCTGACAATCGTTTTAATCGTATGTTTATTATTATCTGGAACGCGTTTCAGAAAGGAATATCACGCAAAGTCTTGAGGTCTTTCAGGAGCATCGACGTACCATATCGCTACACACTGGCTAGTTCATTTGACAAAGTTGTCGACGAAATAAAATTACAGATTTATGCCAGTAGGTCACATTAGCATTATCTGATTGGCAAATCGTGATTCAGTTTCATAAAAAAAGAAAAGGAAAAAGCGAAATGGGTATTGTATTAAATCGCGGAAATGTGCAACGTGTGCTCGCAAGCTGCAACTTATCGATTACTCTCGAACTCGATTCGTATATTTCGTTTCTCTCTCGAAGAAGAAGAAATATATTTTATTTTGAAGAAAAATATTTTGTTCCTCGAACACACACATACTACATTGTGGGAAAAAATTGGCAAAGCTAGGTGAGATTCCTTAATGTAAGATTTCTTTTAGATTCGCGTGCAATCGTAGAAAGAAATTATTTGTTTAATCATGTGAATCTCTGTATTTCTATAATTGCAAATTTACTGGGAAATCAGTCACGTTAAGTGAAAAATGAAAATCAATATTATATGGATTTCTCTTTCTCTCTCTTTCTGTTCTAAAATCGCGGTTCTATTAATCGATATGCCATTGCTAATTTTATCCAACTATTCTGTAGATTAGAAACTTGACACATATGATGGCGTAGGCACGGCCGGAAAGGTGCTAACTTCTCGAAACTAATAACCGATGTGACAAGCAGATTTCCCATTTCCAATCGAAACCATTATTAAGCCATCTACTGTCCTCGCGGTACTTTGTCCGGATTGGTGGTTTCATCCCCTTCTTCCTTGCGTTCCTCGAGAGCTCGAGCCGGGATTTGGCCGGGTGCCAACGTATTCATTCCAGAAACTAGCCGCCCGATCTAAGGGGCCAATTATTTAATCAATTCCACCCTCTTAGCGGTCCAGGATAGCAGAGATGGCCCATTCGAAGCGCGGAACTGCCGACAACGACGTCGGCGACGACAATTGAAATCAGTATATCCTTGTCTCGCTCACGAAATCCGGACCCGACAGTCTCGCCGACCAACGTTCGGACACGCTCCAAGGACATCGTGTATAGAATCCCGTACGAAATTCATCCTTGTGGCGAAGATTACGACATCTCGAAATATTAAACGCTAGATACGCTCGGATAGATTAATTGCTATTTCATTATATTAACTTTATACTCTAGGGGTTATAAATATAGTGGCGGATTTATTCCGATAAGCGCGATCTAAACGATCGCTTAGGGCCTTAAATGGCTGCAATATCTTTCGTTTTACGAGTCTCTATAACTATTTCTCTTTTAAAAATATAAATGTTTGCGTAAATACTAAATAGATTGTCCTATAAAAAAGTAAGTTGCTTATTTTGCAAGGAAAGATTTTTTAAAGAATGAAGATCTTTATAACTAAAACATAATTTTTTTTATAACTCTGCATCGCAGAGTCTCTAAATATTATTTCGCTTAGAGCTTCTGAAGTTTTCAATCTGTCACAAAATAGATATAAATGCGCGGATTTATAAATCCAGGTGTTATGAATGAACTAACAAATAAGCCCTCTCGTATGATGTATTCGTAATATATCGCTTTATATTGATCGCGTATCACCATATCCGAAGCGCCACGAAGCAGGTTTAACGTCAATTAATTTGAAACTTTGGCACAGCAATTGCGAGAGAGCGAGAAAGAGGGATAGGGAGATGGGATAGATGGGATTTCATGAACTCGCGAAGATCTGAATATTGCCAATGAAATTAAGGGGAGTGAAGGAAGTACGTACTACGTCATACGTACCGCGTTACCCAGTTTCGCTGATAATATTATATCTCAGTTGGATCAATTTTCCTCTTATTAATGATTACACGCGTCGCTAAACCACGATTAATTAACTATTAATCCTTTGATCCTAAAATGCAAACGAAATAAAAATTACATTGATATTCTAATTAATCATATTAGTTTTATATTAATGTTAATTGAGAATCGTATATGTTCCGCTTCTTATTGCAATGACATTTCTTACTGCGGATAAATTTATCGAAGAATTTTATATCGAGATAAGATAAAATATATTAAATATCTAACTAACGGGAAGTGGCTTATTAAGAGCCAGGCGCGGTTAGCGAAGTGCAGATTCTTTTCTTCTAATGAGTATCTATTGATTAATTCTATAAATGTTTCGGTCCCCAGATTAAATCATCAGCATATAAATCAAACTAAAGAATTCATACGACCTTTAATGACTGAATAAAATACTGATTTTTAAAAAGAATTGTAATTTATATATACTTTTAAAAATATTAAATTAAATTATACTATTATATTAGATTAAATCTCTCTCTCTCTCTCTCTCTCTCTTCTTCTTCTTCTTCTTCTTCTTCTTCTTCTCATCTTTACGATAGTTCGGCAATTCGCGCAAGCACGAATACAAAGTGTCATTTGTGCACTGTGATACTTTAGTCTCCCTTGGGCATCCTGAAACTACTGAATAGTAGCTGAGCTAAACTACCAGAACTGCTGCGTAGTTTAAGAAGTATTGAACGCAATAGGCAAATTCGCGCGGCCAGGATCGTGGTTCGCCGCGGTCGCCAACGTTATATATCACTGGCCCCATGAGAAGCTGATCCTATAAATTGCGCGTGCGAAATCAGAATGCCGGCCATTAAACTCGATCGCGTTGCGGTCGATGACATTACCGAATTAATTCAGGATACTTATTGCGTCTCTGAGATTCTGGCCATTTAATCTGTTCTCTCTTCGCACATTTTATATATTTTACATATTTTTTTTTCTTTTAATTATCGGATGATTAAATCTTAATGAACGTGTTAAGCGTTTGGAGCTAACTGAATGAAGCCTCGTAATAGTAAAATAACGTAACGAGTCGTTTTATGTGAACGATACGTATACGAAGTACTCGCGCACGTCCCGCAATAATATAATATCGCAATTTAGCCGCGATTTATCGAGTGTCACGAGTCTGATGCGCCATAAAATTCCCCCCCCCCCCCCCCCTGTCGTCGTCGTCTATATTGACTTTCGTCGGTGCGAGCGACGACGTCTTGCTTCCATTAAGACAGATCCCTTTCTCACTTACACACCGAAGCAATAGGAATTCGACCGCGTGAATGCACGGTCCGATAATCCGGAATCCTGATATGAGAGGATGGGACCCGCGCGGAATTAGTGATAATAAAAATCACATTCACGCACGCGTACTCTTGTTAATTCGCAGCGAAGCGTTCCCGTTCGTCGGTGCCTGAATTTACGGAATCCCTGGCACGGATACGGATTTTAATAATCAATCTTCGACTTCGTTGAATTCTCCGTGCCGGAAATCATCGCGATCTCGAGAGAAAATATCTGTTTTTCTCTTGCTTTTCCCCCGCAGGTGGTAATTCGCTTTTGTACACGGGGCGATCGTCTCGCATGATTCCACGGACTCGCATGAAAATACGATCGAGTGCGCATATACACGTGATCGCGATACGGATCATAGCACCGTGTATATAGGTCAATTATATACAGATTGCCGAGTACGCGATGCCAACATGCATCCACGGTATAATGGCGCAGATACGGTAGACCTATTTAAATATGTACATAACGAGCCCCACATACACAAGACAAGCTCGCGCGTGCAATTTGCGTACATTTCTTTCGTCGGCTTTCTTCCCCTAAATATCGATATTTTGCGACGACCCGTAAAACTTTGCGGCATCGAGCGTATTTACGCGCGATTATCGACAATCTTTATTTACAATCGGAGACGCCCGTCAGAGATAGACTTGTTTCGCCTGTGTTACGAATAAAACTCTACAGATGTATAAAACGAATTGAAATACGATTCTCGAAAAAGTCCAACGTTTATTTGAGTTAATTTTTTTCGGATGAGTAAATATCTTTTGAAGATCCGCTGAGATATCTCACCTCGATGACAAACATATCTTTGTCATCGAGGTTCGATGACGACGCACAGTAATTCACGATAACGAGACGCACAAGTTGAGTAATAGATTCACATCACAGTAGCCCGCATGGATTTCCTCTGCCAACGGTGTGACGTATCGCGCTTGCAAGTTACCGTGCACGGTAACTTCGTCATGACGTCGAGGGCTGGCATTAATTTAATGTTAGCTCGCGGTAGGGGAACTAATTATAAAATGCATGTTATGCGGCGATTTTCAAGTCTCACACTGGTAAATTCAACTGTTTATTCAGAGTTTATTCGACACCGACTGTACCCTTTACAATGTTGGAAAGAATGCACATTTGAATTTCACAAAATTCTGAACATGCAATGTTTTTCTCGAATTATCTGATTCAGATAATTTTCGTCGGATTAATGTAACAACTATAATTACTAAAATATGCAATTTCTCTCTTCCTTATTATATATACTTACATATTAAAAACAAGCCACTCGTGAGAGATGAAAAGAGAATGCATAAACTCCTCACTTGTGTGTTGGCTCAATTTCGGCGCTTTTGATACCCATCATAAAAAAAAAAAAAACTCGCAGCTCTCACCATGGCGGCGGCAGTAATTTTCGCGTCTCACATCCGGGCCTGTCGTACGAACGTGTAAGACCGTGACACGTAACTTTTTATGATCGGAGAAATAATCTCGCGCAATATAGCTACAGGAGCTCGTCGCCGATACACTGACATTATTCAGCCGCATAATTTTACCTTGTCCTCCTCTCTATCCTCCAAACTTGTTTACGTTTCGCGAATATAAAAGGAACATAATGATCTCTTATCGAGAACGAGTCGTCGTTGTGTTGCCTCGATTTTATTAAGAGCGGCAAGTTTAATGAGCGTCATTAAAGAACGACTACGTAAAATCGAAGAAAATACGCGGGATCGGGCCTGTCGCGGGAGATGAATAATCGCGAGATATAAATTTCGGGGTCAAGCCGGGGGAACGGAAGAAGGATAGCCGAGGATTATTACGCGAGGATGGCGTTGTATCGCAAACGAATGAAAGATATGATAAAACGTGTCACCTTAAGTACTCGGATGTCAGTGGGGAGAGTGATCGGCTGCGTATGTATACCGCGTCGTACAGAACGGGGATAGAAGGTATCTCGGTGGTAGCGAGGGTGCGATATAGCAGAAGCAAAGCGATACCACGCCCGTGTTATTATACGCCGAGTTAACGACAAGATTGTTTCTCAAAGTTAATTTACATCCACCGGGCCCGCCTAAGAGAAGAGGCAACGTGCCGATGCCTCCTCCCTTCCTTCCTTCCTCTCTCCCTCTCTCTCTCTCTCTCTCTCTCTCTCTCTCTCTCTCTCTCTCTCTCTCTCTCTCTCTCTCTCTTCTCTCTCTCTCTCTCTCTCTCTCTCTCTCTCTCTCTCTCTCTCTCTCTCTCTCTTGCGTGCACGCGCGCGTACAATCTCGCCAAATTAATATTCCGCTCTATTCGGAGAATCTTCGACGATGAGACGATGCGACATATCGTCGCCAAGCTCCGCAAACAAGATGGAATAACAGTGGTTAGGTTAACGCATGCACCAAAATGGCAACGTATCTCGAAATGCATCCGCTTGTTTGCTGTGAGAAGCTTCACGCATGAAGGAACCTATTCTCTTTATCAGTGATGTGGGTTACATGTCTTTGATATGACTATGTGTCATGACGATGACAAGTTTAATCGAAGAGAGACAAATAAATTTTCAAACACAATAGATTTTTCAATTAAGAACGATTCAATTAAGAACGATGTCTGTACCAATAATGAGTAAGATTATTTATAATTTACAAGATAAATTATAGATTAACATCGAATTTATATAAATGTTAATACTATACTACCTAATATTATCTCAATTAGTATGGTTAATAATTTATAATAAAATGTAGAATAGAGTAGGAATCAAAGTTAAAAATAATATTTTATAAATATATATTATAGGATAGATGTAAATTTAAAACATATTTATGGTTCGCGCTAGATTTTAATAATATATGAGTATTAATCTCTTTGATATCTCTATTTTAAAAATAGAGCGTTTGTCCTCCAAACATATATTTAGAGTAATAAATGATGAAAATTCTGTGGTAGATAACACTAATAACATTAGCCGAAAAATAGAAGTGGATCGCGCGATTCTCTTGGTATAATTTTGGCAAGACGTTATAATTTTCCGCAATTTCTCGCAGCGTGGATACTTTGAATTTTAAAGCGCGCCATTAACGATTCATTTATTCGCGCGAACAGAAGGGAACGGTTCAACGAGACCATACAAGAATGAATACTAAATATCGAGCGTAAAAATATCGCGATCGTCATCGACGGGTTATATTCCGCGAACGGGAATGCATGCGAGAACGTATCTCGCGCTTTCACGTTTTTCTGACACAGAGAAAGAGAGAGAGAGAGAGAGAGAGAGAGAGAGAGAGAGAGAGAGAGAGAGAGAGAGAGAGAGAGAGAGAGAGAGAGAGCTTTCACGAGAGCCGCCGACCAAGTCGCACACAAACCATCAAATGCCCCTAACCAACCCACCCCCGTCTCCTCTCCCTTTCGTGCTCCTGTGGGTTCGTGCCATGCGCCCCCGATGCTTTTACACACGCGAATATTCCAGTCGGTGAAGATCGACACGGCTCTCTCGAGAGCGCGACTGTATTATCGAGGGATGCGAGTCGCGTGTCGATGGCATGCCTTCGTGGCTCCGAAGACGACGTAGTATGGCGATGAAATTCGAGAGCGATATCGGAAGCTTCGCGTATACTCCCACTCTATTGTGAACTTGCTCGGATATAGATACTTGTGACGGGGTGAATGTAAGAAATATGTAGCGCACACAACTTTAAATATTATTTACCTTATTTATATATAAAAATTGAGGATTTCGCGCGAAAATTGATCGATTCGCGCGAATGTAGACGATAAGATTGTATTATATGTCTCTCATCGTAAAATGAGACGAACGAGAATAATTAGATAAATAAAATCGTAGATTCAATGGCTCGTATATATCGACGAGAAATAATGTCATGGTGTTTGTATACCCGAAATTAATTGTAAGACGTATCAACGGCACGGCACGCGCCGTGTCTGGGCTCGCGAGACATTGCCGGGACGTTTACGTACGACTTGACTCAACGAGCTTCTTTCAGGAAACATCAGCGACTCGCAATACATCACGTACATGACAAGTAAGTACAAACAATGCCTAGCAAGGGGTGGCGAGCGCGGGGTTGCGCCTGATGTTATCCGCGCGGCTAACATCTAGGGCGCAGCTCGCGCTCGCGCACACGTAAACTAACAAGCAACGAACGTGGACCCGTACGTAGACTCGTTGGCAAAAATACACTCTACCGTGCACAATGAGGGAACGAGGTCAGAAGAAGTGGACCTCGCGCGCGCACGTAACATCGATCAGGCTCAGAATCGCGTTTCGAGACACGCGCTCTCGTACGGGCTCGTAAATCGGCCTGTTTTCGAGCACGAACTACTCAATTTCGGTGAGAGCCGCCGGTATCTAAATTTCAAATCCGCTAATGTGTATTTTTGCCTTGGTCTCGCGGCTGTTCCGCGCTCGTTCTCTTTCTTTCTCTCTCTCTCTCTCTCTCTCCTTATCTTTTTCTCTACCTTTCTATCTGTCTCTTTCTCCGTGTTATCGGCCGGCTTTCCCGGATGCTTTGAATTTCAAATTCCGTGCGACCGCTGTGTCGGCCGCCGCGGCAACAACAACCGACTTTGGAGTGTTTCCACCCGCTTATGCGCTGTCATTTGTTTCCGTCGCCCTCCGACCTGGTATACGTACGGACACCGCGATCTACGGCGCGGTATCTCTGGCGTATTCTGCACTTTTATTTATGGCGCCACCCGGTATATATCAGAATTGATTCTGTGATTTATTACGCAGTCGATGGCGCGTCGGTCCCGCTATATACGACGCGGGAAGGCGAATTTCGTATAGATCTCGTTTCGATCATCCTTCGCTTCGACGTTGCGTGCGACGAAACGATTACGCGTTACAATTTCTCGCGTCTACTTTACGGGGCGAAGTCTCTACTCGTTCGCACGTTCTCTCCTCCTTCACCCTCGCCGTAATAATCGCCGAGTGAAACAACACGCGTACGCATAACGCGAAAGCGAGAGCGAGATACCGTCTCTTTTCCGGAGAAAAATAACACACTCGAGCATTACGCTAATGCGCCGCTTTAACGGCAATGTAACTCCGACGTTATCGTCGACTAATCTTCTGCCGGCAATGTCTTTTAACGGTTCTTGCCGGTCTTCTTAATGCACGAGACTTTGCACCTAATTGCACGCTACGGCCCGACGATCGCGAAAGTTCCTCCGCGTCGCTCGCGCGAGCAACGACGGAAGCAAGAAAGTCCTCCCCGGCGGGGGATCGGGACGAGGGAGGCACGACCCCCGGCTAATTGAAGCGCAATTAACCGCGTTAAAACGCCAAGTGCTGATTAGGGCGCTTCGTCTACCATCTACGTCGCCCCCGTGCTCGTCGCAGAGCGACCTACTAATCTATGCGCATACGTGACGCGGTGGTTCTTGCGTAAATTGAAAGTCGTCCTTGCCCTCTCATCGCTCGACAGGAGTGCACTCGACCGCCGAAATTCATCGAAGCATTACCCTTCATCTTATTCGACCGTTGACGCCGTTAAGTGCACCGTTTATGAGTTTCTAAACGACAGCAGGTTAAAGAAATGGGAGAGGTTTAATGACGAAATTAAATTATTTTATGTAGAATCAAGTGAAACTCTTCTCAGTAAATGGTACAGTGCAATAAATATCGATAATTTAAAAGTCAAGTAGATTATTTTATTTTTGGATGATGTCATGAATAAACAATATGTATAGTAAAATGATTGAAAAATAACTAATGTGAAGTAATATGAAAGAAAGGATTAAAGAAAAGATTTAGAAATATGTTATATGTATAATATTTCTTTTTACTTTAATTGAGTTGTTCCATTATTGATTTACTTCTTGAATAGCTATTTTATATCGAGTATATGGCGTGGAAGACTCTACAGAAGCTATGTACGTGCTGACGTTATTGATGTTTAAAACTCGCAGTTATTTTTGATTTGGTTATAAAACGGACGTCCTATGATATAACGATAAACTCCTATTCTTACATCAGGTCACTCATAAACATCACTTAAAGGAAACTGAAAAAATTATTATTGTCGAGAGACTCTCAATTTTCGCGTTTCGATATAACAAATGACACGAAACAAGAGAAATGCCATTTGGACAGATATTTTTAGCTCGTTGTAAAAGAATTGCACGTATTATTTCGAGATTGGATATTTCAAGAACGACCTCGAACGCCCGCGATGGGATTTCGTGAATATTCAGAAGCCCGCCGAATCGAGGGGACTCTCCCGCTGGAACTTCGATTGTTCTCCCCGGGCACCGCAAGAAGCGTCGTCGTCGTCGTCGTCGTCGTCGTCGTCGTCGGGACACTCGGAGAAACGCGAGCGCGGCTAAGAAACGTTAATTGCGCCGAAGACGTCGAGACGCTATCACGAGAACAGCCGCGGTGGCGTCGACGCCGCCACCGCGATTTTACAATGGACCGAAGGTGGCGGTGAGTCGCGTTTGGTTGGTCGGATTCGCTGACGTCGGATCCGGTATGACGGGGGCACGGCTGCGATGGGGGAGTGTACCTACCTACTTATTTAGAATATTGCCGGCATACATCTGCATAAATTCAGCGCAGGTTCGTCGACATTCGCGTCGCGCACCCACCAACCCCCAAGACTTACATATCTCGCGGAGACGCTCTTACGACGAGGGTGAATAGTCGGTCGACACATGGGGATTGTGCCCCCCCCCCTCTCTCTCTCTCTCTCTCTCGTCTCCGATACCGTAACCGCCATCAGCGTTTCACCGCTCGTAAAGAAATCCCTTGTGATGTTGCCTGAAAGCCTCCCTCCCGGGTCGGCGCGAGAGGGAAAAAATAAAAATTCAAGGCGCGTCGCGCGTTATAGACGTATCTTCGACGCGCGTGTATTATCGCGCGCGCTAGAGAGAAAGATTAAAGTATCCCGGCGAACGTGCTCGGTAACCGATGATCCATCCTCGATGGATGCGAACCCGCGCATCTCTCTTGCCATCCCCCTACACGTCACGGAAGGCGCGCGACGAGAGAGAGAGAGAGAGAGAGAGAGAGAGAGAGAGAGAGAGAGAGAGAGAGAGAGAGAGAGAGAGAGAGAGGAAAGGTGACGAGGTGTATAAATGAAAAAGAAACGAGCATGAGACGTAGCGCGACGAGCGAGAAGCGGCGGGAGAGATTCGACGGTAATATCTATATTACGTGAGCTAGAAGCTTGCAGGGGTATATATCCCCCCCGCTATATATGTATATGCGGGAATTACGCGAGCGTTGATGGGAACGCGGATGTACGCGCGCGGCCCGTTCGCGCCGCAGGCCCCGTATACATATTCAAATTGAATTATACGCGCTACCAGACGCGTTGATTCGAAATCATTCGACGGCTTGGCATCTCCAAAACAAGCTAGTATCGCACCCCTCCGCGCCCGTCAGCCGCCCGTCATCCCCGTGCGAGTTTCTACTCTACAGGGCTGTCGTCCCCTCCTACCTGACTAATGGAAATTCTCGGCGAGAAGTTGGTTAAACGCATTCGCTTTGCATACGCATCGAAGCGCTTCTATTGCTGGTATCATCTCGTACAAACTTGCGAAAGCGATACTTCGATGCAAACATCGTTTTTTGTCGAATTTGAAAGTCACGGTTCGGCGTCGCGCATTCTATACCGATTCGTCGGATTTCGTTCGGTCAGCGATGACGAAATGTAATTATACGATATCCCGAATCACGGGTATCCGAAACCTCTCGAATTTCAATTCTCCATTTGATAAAACAAAGAGGACACGATTTTAAAAGGAACACGTCGCGTAGAAAAAAAAAGAAATCGAAATAAAATGCGGTAATAAACGATGATTCGCGTTGTGTCGGTGATAATATCGCGGGTGTAAGAAAGAACGTTTCGTAGGGGCATGTGTCAAGGCTCGCGCGACTGTATTCATTTCTTCCTGGCGAAAGGAGCGAGTGAATAAATTAAGAAGGCGCCTGGCGCCGGGAAGAGTAACGAATCTTCCGTCGTGTCTTCTCGTGTCGCCGTGGAAATTATTCTTCCCTTCTTTCCCTCCCCCGTTGCTTGGTGCGCCTTTCCGCCATCGTTGTTTATCTCATTAAAGGAACGCGGAAAACGGATAATCCCCGGTTGACAAATCGCGCCTGGCGTCGACGGAGTCGGTTCTATGTTCGCTTCTTTCAGGAACGTAACTTTATCGCTGCCGGAAAGAACGAACGGAAGTGTCGGGCGGAAAGGGGTTTTAGAGTGCCGGCGAGACGCTAGGCGATGGATAGGAGAGTAACCGGGCCCCGGTGGATAGGAGAGGCTCCGCTGTAATGGACGCTTTAATTCCGTAGGAGAATAAATTGCAATTTTTCCGACCGTGCGACGTCGGCCGTAGAACCACGAGAGCGGCCGATCTCTCGTTAGTAGTGTACCAACCGTGTCAAAAAAATACCGTGATTCAATTTGAAGAATGCGCATGCCGTCCCATATTAAAATCTCGAAACGATCGGTTGACGGAATTGATATTTAGCGACTGGCCAAATAGGAGAGCACCCTTCGCGTCCTTCAACAGGAAAGGGACGCGTACGTAATTTTCTCGTATCTGATCTAATTAATTTAATTAAGATGATTTAGTTGATTTTCTGTTTTCGTTAATTTAATTACGAAAAGCGATAAAAAATCGAACATTTTTTATCAGATTCGCGAAAATATCTCTAGCGTATACGTATTTACGCCATGTAAGTATTTCAATCGAGCTGCCTTCGAATTGTATAATAAGAAAAGACGAGATCGGACTATTCTTAGTTCCAATTTTAGATATTCGTGTTCTGCATTAGGTAATTTTAGATATTTGTTCCACGTTAATTTCATATTTGTGGATAATTCATGTGCGAATAAATAAAATGTCGTATGTAAAATTAACATCCATTTTCGATAATTCAGGCGCGCCAATCGGGAATTGTTTAACTGTGGAACCTTGCTGATATTTTCTATCCAAATGTGTCCATTAGATTTATTTTTCTGTAACGCGAACTATATGTCTCGTATAAATTTCGATTGACATTAATAATATGTTTATCCAGAGATATAAATCAGGAGGAACAAGTGTACTCACCGTAAGAAAAATATCGACGTCATATTTTCACTTTACTTTATATAAATTTCTGTTTAATTACATTTGCTTCGTTCAATGTTTGTTGAAATGAGCGCACATATTTTCTCATATTACCCCAACGAAAACGGCGGAAAATTTTCATTATTTTATCCCGGCCAGATTCCATTCAGCGTTGTTAACACATCATATTCGAGCAACGAGAAACAAACTCGACCTTACGCCGCACTCGACCTACCTATCTCTGCCGGGTTTGAAATGTGTATACGTCAGCACGCAGAAGAGCGCCGCGTGTGTGGATGGAAACCCATTTAAATTAAATTAATATTTGCCGTGCGGCCAAACGCGAGGGAGGTAACGCGATCGTATGCATGGTCAGACAGAGAGAGTGCGAGTCCGGGATTTCGATACCAAAATGCGAATAAGGCTGGCGCAATTATTTATGATAAACCTATACGCGTTCGCGTATAGATGCGCATTTACCTATCGAACGCATCGTCATCCCGTGCCTTCTCCCCTCTCTACGGTCATCTCGCCTTTGTACGTAACCCTTCATCCCGCGGACATCATCGTTGGTTGATGCGAGCTCATCGCACGTATGTATATATATATATATATATATATATATATATATGTATGTATGTATACGCATATATAAATGGTTGCGTTTACAATCAACGCCGAGCGGGCTGGAGTGAGAGAGCGAGATGGCATCGGCGCGACGACCCTGCATCGGAAATTGCACACACGGCGTATCGACCCGACGGACACGGGGACGGACAAAATTTCGAGCGAGTCGCCGTGGAATCCCCGCGTCCTCTTTCGAATTCGGTCGTAGTACCGGCGAGCCCGAAATGACTCCCGATCCGTAATTACCGAGCCGCTTCGTTTCCATAAATAAGCCCTGCGTACGCCACGCCGCGTTTACGTGTTATTTAGGGGGTAGGCGTATATATCAGAATCCGTTTAAACGCATCCCGTATTCGTTTCGCGATTCACCGCCGCCGAAACTCGCCCTCGACAGCCCGCGGAAAACGCGTTAATGTAATTGCCGCGTATTTTCGGTAATATTCCTACGGCGTGCGCGCGTTTTCCGATACGCGCGGCGGATCTTCGGCTCTGAAAATCACAGCTTTAATACACCGTATTTTGATATTAATTAGCGATAGTATACGTATACCGTTCGCTCGGGTGCGCCATTCGGGGATTTACCACGTGACAAAATTCATTGAAGCATTATCAGCACAGCGTCGAGCAATCGCTCTATCTATCACCTCTTTGCCAATCGAAGATTCTACAAATAAATTAATTACCACCGCGATGGCTCTCACAGAATTCTTTTCTTTTCTTTTTTTTCCCCTTTTTTTTTTTGCGATGTCGCGAGGCATCGTTCTCGAGCGCGCTAGCCTCGAATCGATTTTATAATACGTTTGGTAGTCAGTAACGCGTAATGTTATTCAAATCACATGCAGATTGCTCCGTTATCGGCTACTTTTTCAATTACGACGTGGTGGGCTATAAAATGTAATGCCGACACCAGGAGCGAAACTTTTTCTCCAAGTTATCTGAGCCCGTGCCGAATAGCTATAAACTTTAAGTATGAGATATTGCCCTTGTGCATTTTTATACGGATCGCGATCGAATCGCGCCAAGTCGCGATTATCGAGACGCAAGATGCTGTATCCAATAAGATTCGTGTCGATTGTCGAATAACCGCGCGAGCGACCTACATATTCAATAGATAGATATTACAAAGCATATTTCACAGCTCGATCATCTACATCCTCGATTACGACTAAATTTTAATACGTTTGCAAAATAACTTTATTGCACGACGAGAAACCATTTCTCTGCGTATTGCGCGCAGAATTTCACGCGGATAACTTTACGAGGATATGCAAGAATTGCCCTGAAAGAGTCTACGTCCTATGCTACTATTTTCATTCCCACTAAAGCATCTCCCCTCACCCCCGGAATGCTCCCTCGTTCTCTCTTTTTCTCTCTCACTCTCTCTCTCTCTCTCTCTCTTTCTCTCTTTCTCTCTCTAAAAGTGGTCCAACATTCATTTCGCGAGATGCAACGGCGGCATGCCTCGCTTTTCGCAATCTAATTTTCACCGGCGTTTAATCTTTGTGTACACTCTCCGGCTCGCGTGTAACCCAGCTGCGCGAGTCTCTCAGGAAAGGATGGAGAGTGGCGGGCACGTGTAAGCTTTTTCAATATTTTTCAAGCCGTGCTATTACTCCCGCCTTGACAACGCCACCCCTACCTCTCGCATACTTTTCTTTTATCGTTTCCGTCGAAATCACATTCATCGGCTTTCATCGTGTTTTTTTTTCTTTATCGTCTCACCGAAAATAAATTTACTCGCGGAAAGTAAATAGAATGGGAATGAAACAATTTTGAATAGATAAATGTCAGCGGCTAAAGAGAGAGCAAATTAGTCTTCAAATATTCGCCACATTTTCGTGCACGCGCTCCAATTTTCGTTATATCAAAAATATATTACGGAGTTAATTCTTCGCCACAATTGGCCCGAAATTCATAAAGATTATGTCCCGTTGTATTCCCGACATATATTTTCAGCAAACAGTCACGTATGATAAATCAATTATTGGAATATAATAGGTTAATAGCCCTCTGTGCTAGATATAACTGCGGCCAATGAATGTACATGTGCGTCCAGCTAAATTTCGATCTATTCAAATTAAACAGAAATTAGTTTGGCATTTATAATTATAGTTATCGCACATGTAGAGACACTTTATATAAAATCGTATGTATATAATTAATTTTTACTTAGAGTGTAGTGTGTGGGAAGATGATTCAAATATCATTATCAGATTTCAGAATTATTATTCTGCAGGAGCTAATAATTGTAATAACTGCGATCCCGAAAAACGAGGCAAATGGATATAGCGGTAAATTACGCGAACAATTAAATTGAGCAAATTGCTCGTTGGCAATTCAGTGTTATGTCTCTCGCGGGCTTTACCTGTATCGCGTTTTGAATTGCTGACTAGGATCGAGAGGATGGTATACTCTCGCAGTAGGGTTGGTCTTTCTTCGCGAACGACCTCTTTCCCTTTTCTGCTCTATCTCTCTGTGTTTCCCCGTTCATCGACTTTTAATGGAATCGAGCAAACGGTCACTTTTAGCGACGGAAGATCGAAAACTGCTGCAGTTGGGAAATGGATTCGGCACCGCGTCGGAATTTATCTGGCATCGTTCTTCCGTATAAAGCAGAAGTTTCCGAGATTCCGGCCGTTCGAAAACGACATTCCGTATAATGCGCATTGTGCATTTTTACCGATTTAACTATACATAATTAAAGTTTCCATAATAGTGCCAAACCCGATACTCCACGGCAAATGCTTTTAAATGTAGTTATAGTTTATAAAAACAGGTAAATGAGAAATGTGAAATTAACGTAGCTTTTCAACTCGCGTTATCGCGAATTATAATTCCGTTTATCGGGATCTTTTCAATTATGATATAACGATTACTTTATCTACACATATGTAGATAAACACATTTGCGTGAAAATTATATCATAAGTTCACGAGATAAAATCGCAGCAAATTATACAAAAAGCACGGATATATGGCGGATGCAGTAAGTCGCGGTCTTGTTGTGCGTATGTATTCTATGTGCACGCAGAGCGACCATGGTCAACTAATGGACCTGTTACGAGCAATTCCGGTAGAACGACAATTGCGCACGGCGGTACAATACGTTCGTATAAGAGTAATTCTGAATAGCAATTCGATCAAAAATTACCTGCGTTTCGCGCTCGTGAGCGTTGGCGGAATAATATTTAGCTTAAATTGCGCACGCACGCGTATGTGCGTGAAGCGACATCCAAACTGCATTTGCAGGATTAGAGTAGTCGTATCTGTCAACTGTAGCATCGTCGAGTCTCTTTTCTGCAAATTTAATTTTTCATCGCGAAAACGACAAAACTATCGCTCATTTCTCAGCTACATCTTGTCTCCGTTTCTTTCGCAAGAGAACTGCTTTTATAAAATCAGCCTGTATACCTACTTTAGGAAATTACTTTGCTGTTGATCAAATTTATATAATATAATTTATGATCACCTGTTCTTTCGGTCTTATCTTTTTCTATTTGCATTAAATTTTACATTTATTCTTATAATTGTACAAGTTCTAAGATCTGTAAGTTATGAAAATTGTAGAGAGAGAGAGAGAGAGAGAGAGAGAGAGAGAGAGAGAGAGAGAGAGAGAGAGAGAGAGAGAGGGAGGGAGGGAGAGAGAAAGGGAATTAGAAGACTATATTTTTAAAACTGAAAACTTTATATTGTATAAATGTCCATATAATGCAGTTAGTTCTTTACTTTCTTTGAAAGTGAAAGCCTCACACGGATCAAAGACATTTTTAAAATACTTGCTACATGTTGCAGGATATCGCATCAACGTTTACCGCAATAAACCACTATTATTTTCCAATACATTCTTCCTTTAATGGCCGATAAAAAGTGCCACTTGATGATACGACATTTTATGATAGGATAGTGACCGTTTTAAAAACGCTCTGCAATAAAATGTCGCGCGAGCCGCGAAATTCCACGAACTCTCCCGGAGCGGTTGCGCTTCGGATTAAAAAGTTTTTTACTGCGTGCGATGCGCTCCGACATCGTAAAAGTATGTCTAATGACCTAGAAAGAGGAGATGCCGCGCCGTAGCAAGTAGTAGAAGTCGAGTTTATCGCGTACCGGGACACCCGTAAATGTTCGTCGGACAGACATTTTTCGGTCGTGAAACGATCGTATAAACGCCAGCATTAGCCCGGCAGCGCCGAGATAAACATTCTTTTAGCATCCCTCAGCTGGAAAATCACATTTTATTATTATCCATTAGTCTCGTCATGGGATAGGCGATAAAATCATTTCGGTGCATCGAAACAATTAAGAACCAACGACGTTTGGCAATGTTCGACTATAAAAAGATAAGACTGAAAACTCTCATCTCTCTCGCTATCGACGCGCCGCCAATTGTCTCCATTCTCTCGCGAAGAGCTTCGTTTATTTTTATTCCAACTCTTAACTCTTGCGGAAAGAATGTTCATAAATGACGCATCGATTTCTCCCCGTCGTAGGGTCGGCACGATCGCGAAGTTCCGAGACCAATTTAGTACGGTGACGGTAGTCCCGCTCTAGATAGCGCAACTCTAGGCGCCGTCCCTTTCCCAGGGCGATTCTCTTTTACGTACGTTTCTCTCACTTTCTCTCTCTCTCTCTCTCTCTCTCTCTCTCTCTCTCTCTCTCTCTCTCTCCCTCTCTCTCTCCTCTCTCTCTCTCTCTCTCTCTCTCTCTCTCTCTCTCTCTCTCTCTCTTTCTCTCCGGAGGACACGCGACATCGGAGCGAAGCACGACGCAGGTCTGACAAAGGAGCGCGTCCCATTCATCCATCTTGCACCGACCGTCTCTTTATTCCCGGGGTTAAAAGCGTAGCAGCAGAGGCAATTTGGACTTCCCGCTGCACTAAATCCACTAATTTCGGTCACCGACTTCTGGCCCAGTATATTCGTGCAGCCGCCGCGTCGTGCGATCGATGACGGGAGATATACGTCGCTGCCCGACGAGTATAAATTTCGCGAGTGCAATCAGATCGGATTTTTAACGTTAATTCGTAGAGGGCTGCAAGCGCCCGCTCAGGAATCCGATACAATTATCGCCAACATTATTCTCGGCGTTTCAATTCTTTTACGAGAAATACTCTAAAATCCGGGATATTCTGCTTTTCTCGTTGCGATGGTCAAGCTCTGATCATTTTTGCATATCAAGATTTTTTCTGACCACCGCGCATAAAGCTCGACACTCCACGCGCGCAATCCGTCATCCCTTTTTATATTTTACCTAAAATCTACGAAAGCCATTTAAAATGATGGAAAGTAGACTAATGATCCGAATTGCGAAAAGTAGACTAATTACCTTAGCAGAACCAACCTAGAAAGAAAATATCTGCGTAACCGAGAGCTGCACTTTTCCTTTGCAAATTAACGTTTTCCATGCCGGTCGAGCAAGCGAGCGTAACTGTGAACTTTTTACTTAAATTTTAATACGAGAAACGTTAAGACGCATAATTTTCATGAACGAACGCTTTATACGACTTTCTGCTGCTTTGCGATTCTTTATTAAAAGATTACATGGTTTTCGCTGCAAATAAATGATATAATTTTTACTTAAATACAATTCCACTCTGCTTGTTAATTTTCCAAAATAAATATTAATATTTTATATGATTTTACTGTACTGTTCTCCGAATAAATATCTTTACTATATAAATTTAATAATTCTTTATTACGCACGCCAAGTGAAATTGAAAATTTCATATAAAAGAGGCTATGTAAAAGAAAAAAGGAGAAAGGAAAAAGATACTACTTATTTAAAAGTACTTTTTCCGAAATAAGCTGTATATAATATAAGACATTTATTGCGAGAAATTGTAAGTAATTACCATTTATGAAAAATATTTGACATACATTTTATAAAAAAAAAAGTAAATTCCGAATTAACAAATATCAACTAAAAAGAGACACTCGCAGCCTTTTTTATATCGAATCCTCCAATTGACGGAATAAAAATGAAGTTATTTTTGCCACGTAATGCGCGCGGTGAAGCGACAAAAGTCTCAAAATACGTCTCAAAAAGCAGTCTCGCCGCGTGACCGCATTATATGATATAGGAATAAACGACAATTCTATTGTGCGAGCCGAGTCTAATCAGAAAATCCCGTGTGATCTTTTGTTCGCAGGTCCGCCGACGATCCTGGTGAAGCCGCAGTCACAGCAGGTGAAGGCAGGCGGGATAGCGAGTTTCTACTGCACTGCGGAAGGAGCACCGTCGCCGCAGATACACTGGCGAAAGAACAGCAAGAGAATTTCACGTAAGTCCGTGCTTTTTCGCGAGATTCTCCCTTTCTTTCTCCATCTCGGTTTGCATCGTCTGCTTGCATCGTCACCGCCCCGTCCATTGAAAATGCCCAAGGGTGCGCTTTTTGGCGCTTCGTGTAATCTTGCGCGTCTTCGGGATGGGCGCCGCGGTGAAAATGAACGCGGACAAAAATTCTATCGAAATTAAAAACTTCTCTAACCCAGATTCTCTCGCTTTCTCGTCCATTCCGTTTTATCGTCCCGTTCGTGCATTCTGCCGCAAAGTGCATTTTTCGTTTATTGCGCATCTCGCTTACTCACGGTCTCGTTTTTTTTTTTTTGTCCAACCGAGATTTTTGCGCTAGCCAGTAACAAAAGCCAATCCGAGATCCGTTGAATGTCTCGTAAAATGCACATGTCATTTGACATCAAATTTTCTTAACGGATATCGATTGACCAAAGTAGTTCGCGACAGCTCAACGTTGGAATACTTTCTAGCTCGAGTTACCGAGATAATAATTTCTCCAAAATGGTTTCACGCATTACCGTTTGGACTGATCCGCGGAATATATGTCTCCGAGCGATCGCGGATCGGTCCACATTCGTGGACAACTCACTAATCCGGACGAGGAATATTCAACATGATAATGGCCGGCGATCGCTTGTAACATTCTGGACGGACAATTCGCGCGGTGAACAGCGCGAGTGGACGCGGAGAGGAAAAGCGGAAGAGAGACGATAACGGGGACGGGCCAACCCGCACACGAAATTTATACAGACGCGCGATCCAATTCCCATTCAATATTTCTCGGGCCGCGGAATTGGATACGAGAGAGGACACACATATACCCCCTTTTATTAGATTCCGCAACGGCGCAATTTTCGATCTTATATATACCGCGGCCGTGTGAATCGTCCGCCCGTTGCCGGCACCGATCATTTTCGCGCGTTCTCGATCGCGACCTCCCTCCGGTATTTTCTCGCCTTTTGTGACGGGGAGTATTCCTTTTCACGAGCCGTAGAGAGACGTCCGCCTCAATCTTCCGTCTTATGTCGGCAGAATCCCAGTCTCGCTACGTGGTGCACCAGTATGAAAATGGTGCTTTACTGCGGATCGAACCTGTCAAGCCAGGGCGCGATAATACCGTCTACGAGTGCCTAGCTGAGAACGGAGTCGGTGACGCTGTTTCGGCCGAGGCGACACTCACCGGTTACGAAGGTAAGTGAAATTGTTATTATCGTTTATCCCAATTGATAAGCGAACATTCCATTCTTCAGCGAGGAAAATTATATTTTCGAAAACGAAAATTGTCTCTGATACAATCAACGCTTTGCTTTAATTATAATACTATATTCAGAACAAGAACAAAAGAAATCGATCGTTAATCTGTACGTCTTTAAAACTCATTTATCTGATTATTACTATTTTTCTTGTGTTTCTCGATTAAATAACGAATGTTATTATGAGATCCAAACGATTTTTTTTATAGTATTTTACTTTTAGAATCAATCATAAATTCAATTTCTCTACCATTCTCTCTACACACACATACGCGCTCGCGTAATATCTATTTCAAGAATTTATAAAGTATAAATCTGTCTTGTTTCCTTAAAAATCTGCGATTGTATATTGGTCTGTCCGAAAGTTATAAGAAGTTTTGCAATATGCGACGAGTCGCGAAAGTTTGCAAAGTACATGTATTACAGCGAAGAATATATTATAATATAGAACGCTTGTTATTAATTGTAATTACATCTGTAAGCAAAGCGAGCACAAAGATAATAGAATCTTGTGCAAGCATGAAAGCATACAGCAAGGATTTCCCAGAAATAGATAAAATGTAACAATTTTCATGTCACGGAAGCCGCGGAGAGATGTATCACTCAACCTTGTCGTGTAAAATTTTGCTTTTACGACGGTACCGCATGAAAGAAGGAAGAGAGGACCCTTATTTCGAAACTACATGCCTCAGCATAATTTTCGTCGGCAAGCTCGTGTTCAAAAGGACTACGTTATACGGTACGGCGAAAAGTTCTAGTTTTATCCTTCTAGTAGAGCGAGGCTGGTAGTAGTGCGGTACCGAAAGAGCATACGGTTTTGTGTTTTATAACAAAGTCACTTGCCTTGGGAACAGTTTTCCCGGACGATACCGCGTAATAACTATTAGCGCTATCGGGGACGTCGCGCTGCGTTGTTTAATATTTAAAGGAAGCTACCGGGACAGCTGCCACCGTTTGGTAATGTTCGAAGCTTTAAGCTTTCTCTATCCCGCATCCCGTATAGTTTGACTGTGCATCGCGCGGATAACGGCTTCGAAACTGTTTAGTGATTTAAACCTCGCTTAAATGTACGTTGAATCCACTGACGTGGATGAGTATACATTATTCAGTTGTGATTTATATCCTTGAATCAACAATACCGCACGGTTGTGACGCTCGATTACATCATCCCTTAATCGCTGCCTCTTAAACTAAAATCTTGAAATTTTTCGGCCACGTTAGAGTACAATGATTGAAAAGTAAAATGCATATTATAACACTTCTCGAACTTTGTTTGCTTCTGTCTGGTCACATCAATAGATAACGAGGTGAATCTTTTTGAAATTAAACAGAAACTTTGCCGAACCTTTCTCTTCCTGCTTTCTTAGTTATTGCGATATTTATACGAAAGAACGGGCAACTTTAATGATGTCCAGTTCGGCGACCAGATGGCAGACGCAGTAAAAAAAAAAGAAAAGCACGGCACCGCTAAACCGTTTACCCTTTTCTCGGAGGAGAATCTCTTAAGCTTTTGCGAAACGTTTTAACTGGCTTGTGGCCAGCTTTTTAATTCGATTCTAATTTCGCCCCGCGAATATCTTTGCTCGTTCTTCTCGCAATGGAGGAAAAAGGAGAGAAGCATTCGACTGCATTTATTTTTCCTATTGTAGCGTTTTCGAGCTTTCTTTATTCCGTCTTTATTCTTGTTTTCGTTCATCGATGGTGCCAAGCCGGGTGATCCAATATGCGCGTCGAGCTTTTTTTTTTTACCTCGATTGTCGGGCATTTCCTGTCAATGCTGCTCGCATCCGACGATCCAGTCCGACAGTTCCTCGTAAATCACGGATATTCATTTGATTCTCTGAAACCTCCGCCATGATTTCAATTTATTTGTTATAAAGTTGATTCCGGCCAGATGAGCGTGTTCCCATGGGCGCAATAATATACGCGCGCGTGCGCGGGCCACCGTGAAATCAGTATTTGTCAAATTGATCGTCAGTTTTCGTCGTGTCGTTTTATTTGCGTCTCTATTTTATTTGCGGATCATTAATGCGCGTCGGCCGAGGGCAAGCTTTCTAATGAATGAAAATAATTTCAGCGGGGTATCTCGCAAAACAAAATGCATTCCACGTCGACTGCGCGGCATCATTTGCTCCGCGCTTTTGTTTACGTTGAGAATAATTCAACGGGCCCTTACTCCGGCCTGCTGGACGAAAGAGAATTTCTTTAAAGGGCGAAAAAATGCTTTTGACAAAAGACATAGTTAATTTCGCCCGTGTATTCTTGAATTAAAGGCCAAATTGAAGTTGTGCGCAATGAAAAGAGGTGATCGCCGAGCGTATTCGCTAATTGCACGCTAAATCGCGACCACGAGAGCTAAGCACGTATTTTCTCGTTGTACACCCGACTAATCGCTGACTCTCGGCAACGTACGCGTGTGTTTTTTTATCTGTACATTTTTCTAATGTGTCCTCGCCTTGCGTCGCAAAATTGTTGAAACACGGTTTTCTTTTTTTTTTTTTTTTTTCGTGGAAACTATTTTTACGTCTCGTATAAAAACTTTTAAAAGCGATTATCCAATATTTTAAGCGAAGTTTTTTAATTACGAAAATTGTTTAAAAGAAACAAAATATTCTTGATAAGCGATATTTTCGCGAAGTCTATATGCTACCCTATTTATCACCACACGTAAGCTCATGTCAGCCATATCGACCCCCTGCTGTATATATACAACGCAAACTTCGTTATCCAATCCATTGATACGATAAATACCTGCAAGCTCGCGGTAAAGCCTCATTCGGATAATGCGATTAATTGTTAGCCGAGGCATGTAATGATATAATGACGTAACGATCGCGCGGTTATATGATACGCTCATACAGAAAACAAAAACGCGCAAACGATTAGTCAAATAAATGAAAATATTGACCGAGCATCTACAGTTTATTTGTTTCATTTGTCGCACTTCAAAAATACATTCTTTTACGATGCTTATTATTAGATAATACTGCATCGAAAACGATAATTATACGCTATCGTATAACATGTTATTTTCACTAAAATAAAATTTGCAAGTTTATCAAAACATCTCTGTCTGAAATATATTTTTCGGTAAAGTTGTTCCATATAATAACAACATATATTCGATAATTGCATCGCATCTCGTGCCTGTATCGGACAAATCGAACGCTTGTAAAACCACACTAGGGGAGGGAGTGCAAATGCGATGTGATGCGCGAGAAATATCCGATATAATGTAAGGATCAACAGACATTACGGGAAACACCCGCATTGCCGTAGTAGAATTTTCATGAGAATTTCCTTCCTCTTTTTCCTCCATCTTATAGGTACCACCATTCTTTCTTACGGCAAAAATCTGAAAACCATTTCGAGATACGTGGCCGGGAACATTGTACTGGCTTGTTGTTATCATTGCGGTTTTATTCCGAGTATCTGCTATCGTAATCCGGGATCGCACCAGCATCGCGAATTATTTGTCAATCTTATCGAAATCATAAAAATACACCTTCAACGGCAAAATAATATCTTGTAACACATCTTGTAATACTTTTTTTTATCATGATAAGTTAGATTTCAAGAAGTTAGAATTATAATGACACAAGCATAATATAAACAGAAAATAAATTATTGTTTTCCCTTAATTTTTAATATACATATATTTTCAGAATTTATAGTTTTCTTAAAGTAGCTTACATTTTTTCTTAACAAGGGCAAGATATTTTATTTTATTAATTCAGGATATAAAATTACGTTGCTATTCAAATCATATTCGTTATTATCGATACAGATCTCATTATTCACTTTGTCAAAGGGCAGCACCTAAATTCGTGGTTTGAGCAAGAACATTAAGCAATATTAGAGTTTAATGCAAGAGTAATTGCGCGCCAACAAGTAATAGAATAAAAATTTGCACGATTTACGTGAGAAAGTTGTAGTGATGGCGACACGGCAATTCCTCGCTTCAGGATTCCCCGAAGCGCGGCTGCAGTTCTTGCGCGTGCACGACAAAAACAGATTGTTGAATTATTGGTTGCGTTTCTCTCGACGGGATAATGTCGTTTTCCAGTGACATGTTCTTGGATCGATGTTTCCCTTGTGCGAACAAGACAACGCACGTCCGAAAGCTTCGTAAGTTTCGACGACAAATGGAAGGTCCGATTCGACAATTCTCTCGTTTCCCGCGTTTTCGTTGCACGGAAAGTCATGCAATGTTAAAGGCGGGATTTTGTGTCGTGTCACGTTTTCATTCCCGGGGCGATTCATCGCGCTCTATCGCTAAATGCACAAAGTATATTAACCCTCCTGATGATGCTGTCCCAATTTCGCGTTCCCTGCAGGGAGTTTGAATTAAATTTGCACGAGGACTAAGTGGCGTCTTTGGTTCTCGTAGCCGCGTCGAGCGAACTATCCACTTCGTTCTGCATTCTCCGCATCGAAACGTCGAAAGTTCGATGGGAATTGCTCTTGCCTCATCTCCTCCCTTTCGCGTTCTCCTCTCCGAAACTATGTCGCGAAATAATTCTTTTAAAATGCCGTCGGCCACTGAAGCAACGGAAGCGGAAAACGATCCCGTTTTAATTGCTATTGTACAATCGGCACCCGATGTAAGAACGCGATGAACGGTCGACGGTATTCAGAATGGAAATTGCGTTAAATCCTGCACAGACGCGAATAACGAATGAACAATGGCTCTCTCTCTCTCTATGGCGAAACGCGCACTGTGTTACCTTATTTCTTCCGCTTTGCCGCAGCTCGTAGAGCGGTAATTAAGAGAGCGTTACACTGCGAGGATCGATGCATTGCGATAACAGTAGCATTATTTTAATGAGACGTTGTAATATTCATTTAAATTTCTTACTCTTTTGTGAAATTTCTTTAGACTTTGGCAATCTTGCAGATTAAGAAGTTTATGCAAATTGCTTAAACGAGATAACTAGCCATCATTGTTTATATCTATAGATTTTTATTTAATCTGATATTGACTCTCTTTTTTAATGAGAATTTTGGACAAAATGTCATTTACCACGTTTTTAATTATTGGTTTGAATCTTCTTTTTTCTAAAGTCTATTTTTAATAAATTAATTTTTATCATCTTTGCACCTCCCTCTTTCTCTCTCTTCCTTTCTAAAGTTGGATTCTCAAGAATCTCTTTTTATTATTCTTTTATTATGAATTATTATGAAGACTGTTAGTCTGTCAATGTTTTTATTAAAGAAATATTAGTTACAAATTTTTAAAAACAGTAAATGTGGCTTGTTAAGTTTGGGACATATTCTATGACGTTAACTTTATTGATCAAGTCGAATTGATCTCTATGATAGATACATTACACAACTTTAACCATAATAGTTGTGGAAAGAGAAATTAATGATTTTTAACTTTTGTTTCAATTCAAATAAGCAAGTACTCGGGCGAATGTAAAATAAAGTTTACGCTCATTGTTTTGCCGTCTCTTTAATATTTCCGAACTCCAATGGTTTGCTACGAAACGAAGAACCCAAATGATCAGAATATTGACTAAATCCGATACTTAATTAGCAAGCTATATTGAGATTTATTTTTCTTTGCTCGCGATTCCCCAGCTATTTGACTTTACGTCGTCTATACGATTCACCATTAGTGACTTTTTTGCTGCTATGCCTTTGGACGCGTAAGAAAAATTGCGAAGAAAACAACTGGATCTCGCTCGTTTCGTCTTTCAATCCTTCGCGAGAATCTCTTTGGGTGGAATAATTCGAATGGAACTTTTGCCAGGTCGAATGTTTTAATTCGAGAAGCGATTGAATACGCTGGAAGAAATGAATCTACGAGATAGCTAAAACCGTCTCGCGAATTTTATGCTATATAATCTGAACATAATCTAATGGGCTCTCTTTGAGATATCGGCGGTAAGAAATTTTTTGTACTTTTTGTTTTATTTGTTTTTTCGATATTGCACATTTTCTGACACAGACAGATATAAATAGAATTATAAAATATAAAATCCATTAAACTTAAAAAAAATGCGAGAGACAATGGAATATTTGCAGTATGCAAATATTTTACGAGCAAAAGTGCAATGGATAATCCATTCAATTGTATCATTTCCTGGAATTCAAAAGTCAATCTATATATCGTGTATTGGGAAATTCATACATTTCAAAACTGTAAGCCATATGTTTATTGCAATCAGCGATTACTATTGATTAATTCTATCGCGACACGGTAATACAAACTGGATCTGAATATATATTTAATTTGCATTGTGCATCATTGAAACCATATTTAAATATAAATACAATATATAAAAAAAACCTTTCGAAACAATATAATATCGATATACTGATAAACTGAAAAATAATACAAACGAGAATAATTATACGATAAACTATATATAATTTCAATTCTTGAAATGCGAAATTTCCGCGGTAGCGACATTCCCACCGTGACTTATGAATTTCGTCGCATCGTAATTTGCTTTATAAAAGAGGCGCATATGTTAACGGTGTTAACTATCACGAAATAATCGATTAAGCGTGATGAGCATCGTGCAAGAGAGCTCGAGCGGAAGTATCGATACCGTCAGAGCGTGAAAAGCTTCAAGAGACTCGGCGCACTGTCAATCCCCGGGTATTATAACAGCTGATGTAAAAACTCGTACGAGAGGCAGACAGTGGACAATATTTACTCCTGCTCTGGAGAAAAAGGGCGACGGGATTTCTGTTTCGAGCACGGGACTCTTTTGTTTCGTACGCGCGGAGGGATTGTTTTCTTTCGTCGTACTCCATTTCGCTTGTTTGTCCCTCGCTTTTGCTCCCCAGGCCAACTCATTCCTTCCTTTTCCTCCCTCCTGACCCATCCCCTACCTTCGTGGCGCTTTTCTCCTGGTGAAATCAACGGCCGGGTAAGTTCGCAGCGACCTTTACAATCGAACCGGGGTCTATTCCGCGAGAGTCAAGAAGGACGATTCACAGGGAGCGAGGAATTAGAGGAAACGCATAAACATCCCATAGTAGAAGCGCGTCTGCAGTTGGCTGCCTCTTCCATTGGAGTAAAATTACAAGGTGTGCGCTCCTCTAGGCAAGCTCCCGAACTACTACCGATAGAAAATCAACCTTATCTCCTTCGGAAAACGCCTTGAAATTTCCTGAAATTGTAGCAAACGGTGTCGCGTTTGCGCGAAGATAGAAATCGAAATTCTCTACTTTTCTGAAAATCCTTCATCGAACAGAATGAAATTCGCTGACGGTTCTAAGAAATTATTTTATATTGAAAATTAATTAAAAATCTTCGCGAATCAAGTTTTTGAATTTCGGTCACGTGATCTTTAAAGGATTGATAAGAATTGGAAATGAAAAATATTTTTATTAAAAAATTCAAGGGCTTGGCAATGCCTAATCTTTTACATAATTTAAAATAAATTTTATTTTAAGTGAATTTTATTTTATTTTAATTTTATTAGAAATGTATATGATTTCATTATCAAGACGATCGACACGAGATACGAGATGATACGTATTGTGAAGAATCGTAAAAAGTAACGCTATCAAATCTTGGCCGAATTCGTATCTCGTGTCGATCGTCTTGACAATGAAATCGACTAGAAATTTCTCCGAAAGTCTGTAGCTAATCGCGTGGTTAGATCTCTGGTATTCAGTATATATCCGCGCGAGCAGAAACCCACCGATTAAAGCCTGATTCGCAATGAAAAAGCGGAGGATAGAAGTTTCGAACAGAAGAAGAGCGAAGTGTCGCTAGAGTGAACATCTTTCAAAAAAGTTTCAAACACGAACGAGAAATCGAGAGAGGAAGAGGAAGAGAGAGAGAGAGAGAGAGAGAGAGAGAGAGAGAGAGAGAGAGAGAGAGAGAGAGAGAGAGAGAGAGTATGTGTGAGAGAGAGAGAGAAGAAAATGATAAAGAGAAAGAGAGAAGTTTAAGTTAAGAAGGGAACAGTCATCTCTTGGTTGGAAAGAGGGCGGCTTTGTACTCTCTCCTTCTTGTACCTCTATTTAAACTGTCGTGGCGGTTCGCCCGGAGAATTTAATTCGTCCGAAAAAGCCGCACCTTAATTAGCAATTAATTGGCACATAAATTAGCTGCAAATTTTCACCCGCGACGAAACGTACGTATCTTTCTCTCTCCCTCTGTCTCTCACCCCTTATCTATCCGTCCGTCTCTCGTCCGCTAACCTCTTTCGTACATCCTCTTCTATTCTATTTCTTTTTCTTCGCTGGTGCCGGGCCACCAACCGCGACAGAGATAAGAACGCCAGCAACTATTTCAGCAATCTAACTTTCTCGCGGGTTTCCGGAGAATTTCCTGCCCAGAGGCATTCGCTACTCCACCTTCACTCCCACCCACTCTATCTCCTGTCGCGTCGGTCGCGAATTGCACTCTTAAGCCTCGGCAATGAAACCTCTCCAACAACGTCGACCCCGAAAAGGAGTGATGTTCCGTCGCGGTGATAAAGCGCGCGCGACGAGCTAAATCGACGAACGAAGTCTTATAGAATTAGATCTTCGGCATCTTTTGTCGTGCCGCGCGGAACAACCTGTAGCTTCGTGCCGGCGAGAATTCACGAAATCCGTTTGTGTGTTGTATAGCGCAGATCGCGCTTTGATGTCTTTCCGGGTCAATTGTCCATAATAACATTCATTGAAACGAGTAAAAACAGTTTTACGAAAAGTGTTTAGTAAATGTTTCTTTTTTTATGAAACAATTTTATGAAAAAATACCTCTATTAAAATACGTTTATAAGAACGAGAAAACACAAATCTTGTCGATATCTCGCGACGCAAGAAGCGCAATTTTCTGGTCGTTTTCTTCGATTTGAAATCGAAAAAGAGAATTCCGAAAAAAACGCGAGCGAAAACATAATTTTGCGGAGAATATCGCGGAAGATTTCGAAGCGGTCGGACAATGGAGAACGAAAAGAAGTGGAAAGAAAAAAGAAGTCGACTATCGAACGTAGGAAGGCCAAGCAAATTGAACCTTTCTTCCAAGCTTTATCGGAGAGTAATGCGGCATTTAACAATGGATGTTTGGTCCTTTTCGGGTAGGCGCGCGAAGATGGTAAATGGCGTCAGAATAGAAAGAGATAGGGAGAAAGAGAGATAGAGAGAAGATCCTGGAATGAACGTGAGGCGGAAAGAACGGCAGACGATAGGAAAATGCGAGCTTCTCCTTCTATTCATCTCTCCCGGT
Organism: Lasius fuliginosus; assembly: GCA_949152495.1. NCBI lineage: Eukaryota > Metazoa > Arthropoda > Insecta > Hymenoptera > Formicidae > Lasius > Lasius fuliginosus. The sequence goes on from OX424448.1 coordinate 8,364,367, forward strand.
CTCGGCCCAAGAAATCCGGAACCGGTTTCAAACGATCCGACCTTTCAGGAGCCGTCGTCGCGCACCACATGCACGTCCTTTATTGAAATCGATGATATTCGGTCCATGCACTCCACGATTTTCTCTGCTGAATGTACGAACCACTCTTTCCACTTCCTTTCTCTCTCTCTCTTTCACACACATACACACACATACACACTCTCTCTCTCTCTCTCTTTCTTTCTCCCTCTCTTTCTCTCTCTCTCTTTCTTCAATGTTCGGAAACGAAAAACCATTATTCGCAACCACAAAGTGGTTTCATGATTTCGTACTCCATTTCGATCGATTCGTCAATCGTACCAATTTTCGTGGTCCTGCGTGATCGTTTCTTTCTATACGGAATACCTCGAACATTAACAATTTGTTGAGAAACCTGGAGTAGATTTGATCATAATTTTTATCTCAATTTTTAATTTCTAATTTTTTTAAATATCTGCCCAAATATGTGTTAAATTGAATTTTCTTTAAGATGCCATGTAGTTAAACTTAGTCGACACAAGGTTTTGTTATTTACAATTTTTATGCGTTTAATTAAAAATAGCTTAAAAATCTATTTTTAATAATTCTGTAATATCGACTTCTTTACAAGATTCTGCTTTCTTTTATTCGAACGTATTCGCGAAGATAGGAAGTGAAATTACGGAAATTTTCTGCCGAAGAATATATCGATTACTCATAAGCTCATGCAGTAAACCAGTTACGAAAATACTATCAAGATAATCGACACAGTATGATAACTAATCTTTAAATGAGATACTACAGAAGCACGCAAATCGGATACAGCATGAATTATGCATCCGTTTTTTTTTATTTGTCCTATTTATCGAAATTCATTGGATTTTTCATATCGCAAGGAGATCTCCTATGATTCGTGGGATGCGCGATTCAAGGAGTGTCTTAATTGGAGATTCTCGTAATTGCGTCTCCTCATCTTATAATGAATTATTGAATGGATTGCGCTCCAGCGCAGGCAAGTTGTTTGAAGTTGCACTTCTAGTATCTTATTTATCTCTCTTTAGTTAATGCATTTGTTACTTTCGCGGACCAACAATGTTTGCTTTTCGCTTCGTAATTGTTGCTTCCGTTTATTCCATTTTTCATATCGAGCGATCGATAGTTGAGTTTGGATTTGGCAAGAAAATAGATTTGTTTTTCACAATTGTTTTAATGTGTAAACCAACGAGATGCTGTAAACCAACAAGTAATTTATATATTTGTTTTTCAATGTAAACTTAACTATTGCGCAAGTGTAACTTAATTACGCGAAAGCGCATAATGTATGTATAAAAATCGCCAGTCTTAAAAATTTAAACGGTCGTTGTTCCGTTTATTCTTTGCTCGGAAAGTCCTTTAACACAAGCTTAAGTCGCCGAGAGTCGAAGATTAAAGTGCCTGCAAGTCCGTGCAGCCAGCACGAAGCCGTCCCTGGGGCAATTTTAATGACCGACTTTACTTCCTTGCAGAATACTTTTTCTCTCGCGGCGCTTTTCCCACTTATTTTCAACCTATGAAACGCGCGCAAAGAGGCATCAACTCGACGCGAAAGTAACCGAGGAAGTAATCATCGTTTGCGACAATGCAAATCATGAAATGCGAAAATAATGAGTACAAATTTTTGCAACGGATTTATAATATTAAGGCGAAAGCATGTGTGAAGAGTTTCAAAAGGAAAACGCCCAATTAATAAAAATAAAACAAAATACCGCGGATGCTCGTTTTTGTGGAATACCATTAATCTGAACACTGTTAAATGCTGAAATTCAATTAAATTTTAATTTGACAATTAATCACACGAAAATAAATTTTATTTCGACAAAATTAACTTTTAATTCCACATCGAATCAAACGCAGATGAAAGGAAACACAAACAGTTTGCAGGAGGGATATCAGCAATTTTTCTTTTATCTTAAAAGTATTTCGGACGTTAGAAAGCATTACTGATCGTGAACCATGTTGCGTATAATGCACTCGATAAGTCTCGTTCCTCGCGGACGAGCTGTTGTATCATACGAAGCTAGGAAGGAAAGATCGCCGCGACAGGAAGTTTGTCTCTTAGAACGGCTATTTGTCTCCTTTACTTCCATCGAGAGACGCGCACATATCTCTCCTCTTGCTGTTCTAATCTCTCCTCTCTTAGAGAGGAGACTAACGGGACTTGGTTGTCCTATAGAAAATACCAACAAAAGCAATCATTTTCTTCTCTCTTTCTTTCTCCATCCCTCCTATTTTTTCATATATGTACGCGTTCAATTTTGGGGGAGAAACTGAAATAAATATAAATTTTTTACGCGACAAAAGTTCTTGAGATAGCGAAACGCAGAGTGAATCGAACCGATTCAAGCGTGGAGGGAGAGAGCATAAGGGCAGTAGAGTCCGCCTCCTTGCATTCTATGTACGCAGAAGGCGCTTCCAATCGACCGGAAAATCCGGTTTTCCTGGGAATTAAGCCCGTAAGGATGGGCAAGAAGGAAGGGCGAACTCCAAACGGAAACTTAGGCAGCAGGTCACTTCCGGAAACCGGAATCGCACAATATGTATCGTCTTAAACGGTGGTCCGTCGGATAACACGAGAGATTTTATCGGAAAGAATGATCAACAGTTTTTCTTTTCTTTTCTTTTTTTTTAATAAAATGGAGAAAATAAAAAAATAAAAAAAAAACAGAAAAGTTTGAAATATCAAAGCGGAATTTTCTTTAGCTTTTTGAAATAATATACAAATTTTAAATATATATGAAATATACATATGTATATAGAGTTATTCTACATAATTTTTTCGTTCTCATATCAGAAAAAGTATATAAAATTCTGAATAAAAACAAAAAAAGAATAAATTAACAATGTCAAAAATTAAAAAATAATTCTAAAAATCAAAGTAGCATATATTCTTATGGAACTATAATACGATGTGGTGATGATAATACGATGTGATGATGATCGTCTGTGATTATGCGGAATCATTTACAGAATCACACATTAAATATGCATCGCGATATGCGATGACATCAACTACAAAAAGAGGGGAGAATTGCATATATTCCGATGGACAAAGTTCGATAAGTAACTCTTTGGACCCCATCATTTACGTTCGGTTATTACTATTACGATTGTATTATTATTATTATTATCATTGTTAGTATCATCATTATTCTGCATTAGCCTGGTATGCTGCTATTTTACACACGGAGTAAAAGTTATCGACAAAACAGACGGACAATTGTAAATAATGCATTGAATTATTGAATCGGTTATAAAAGTCATATCAAAATTTCATCGCGCATTGTTTCGACGCAAAACAAAATGCGCTGAATACATTGTCCCGTGTAATCGATAATTAATATTTTGAACGAGTTATTTACCCGGTTGCTGACATTATTTGCCGCGTAATGTAAATCAATCATAAGCTATACGCGCCTGTTACATTTTGATTTTACACAAAGTGCCTCACAGAAATTGCGCGCGTTCTCTGAATCGTGAATACTCTAAGCCAAATAATGTGTATAATAATGTTTTTAAACACGTGTATTAAGCGTTTTAAAGAGACGAACATTAAGCTACGGAAAATATTCGCGGTGCGAACAAGGCGACTCCATTAGAACGAAGACGCGAATAAAAGGATGCCGGAGTTTGAACAAAAGCAAAGGAGAGGATGAGGCAGAGTGACGAAGAATCGCCCGGAGACGAGGCAAAAAGGAAGGTATATACCAAAATTCGAGTAACCGGCATTAATCCAGTGGGCGTTAGTCTCGTGGCGTGAGCGCCAACTCGATTTAGTTTGTAGATTGAATCACACTGGCCGCGAAAAAAAGCGGATTCTAATTTCTTCCGAGAGAAGTCGGGGATATTCGTCACGAGGAGACACTTTCTTCGTCGGCGCGATGAAATCTCCGCCCTTAGAACGATTTCCCGTGCTTTTCTTCCCTTCGTGTTCCTTTCGCGTCGTATCGACCCTACGGAAGTACCTATCAGACAATTTCTTTCTTCCTTGCTTTGCTCGCATTCGCGTCTCATCCCTCCTCCAACTAAGCCTAAGATCGAAATTGTTTCTTCTGCCGTACAATTACGAGGGTCGGCGCTTGACTTCTTTTTTCACCGCGATAAAAATTGCTACACGGAAGCGTTTATATAGCCTCGTTAAGACACCGTTGTTTTTATGAAGAAATAAAGTCTACCCTATACGCGAACCAATGAGTACCACGCACAAAACAGTCGCTCGTAGATGAAACTATTAGAAGAGCGTTAAATGTGTGGGGGAAAAAAAGAAACTACAACCTGCAATATTGTATGCCGAAACAACGACAAACACTTGACGGTATATAATTTTGTGAAAATAATGTGGCGATACAATTTTACATAAACGTCTCGTGCGATGCTCATAAAAATCATCGGGTTGTCGCAATAAACAGCAAAAAATTGTGACTAAATCCTTTAATGATCATGTACGTGTACCCACAGTTATACGTGACGGCGTAAATTATTTCATGCATTATATATATGAGCAAATTCAAATCGGACAAGAAATGACTTTGTATTTTTTAAATCGATCGAAACTTTTTTCACGTGAAACATACATAAAATAAGGAGATACGTATTTTTTTATTTGTCCGAAATATTTTTTTGCAGAAGTTATAAACAACGAAATTTTCGTGAAAAATGAAAAAGTTGTCAGCTTTAAAAATTAATATCTCGATATCTCTGGTTATATTTGTCATCTCTATGACAAATATAACCAGAAGATGGTATAGAAAAGGTTGTCTTTTTAGCTTTAAAATGTATTTTCGAAAATATCTCTACGACAAATATAATCAGAGATATTAATTTTTAAAGTTGACAACTTCTTCATTTTTCACGAAAATTTTGTTATTTATAACTTCTGCAAAAAAATATTTCGCATAAATAAAAAAATACGTATCTCCTTATTTTATGTGTATTTTACGCGAAAAAAGTTTCGTTCGATTTAAAAAGTACGAGGTCAAAGAAGGTCGAGTTTTGTCCGATTGACGTGGAATTTCCCATACATATATAATTACTTCACTTTTTTTCTATGATAATGTGATATCATAAAAGCCGCTATGCTATTATATGAACAGATGAAAATATCTTTTGAATTATCTTCTGAAATATAACCGCAGTCCTTCTTCAGTTTATTGTAACTATCCCTTCGAATTCTCGAAACGTCACGATGCGCCACGCACGTCATCGTATACAGTAAATTTAACTTAGCCGTCAATATTTGTCTCGTTCACGAGATACGTCGCATTAGGCGAACGGGAAGTTCGTACAAATGGAAACCGTCATCACACATTGTTCTTATTCTCTTACGACGAGCGAAGGCAGACGAACCTTTTTTCTTCCCCCTGAGACTCATGGAAATGTATGGAATTGTCTGTCTGACCGCTTCTCACGAAAACTAAGGCAAAAGGGGACCCGAGCCGGAAAACTCGGAAGCGTGTTCTCCGAAGCACCGGACTTTCCATCTTATTCCCGAGTTTCCCTTAGGTTCTCTCTCGGAGACCTTAACGGCGCAGGGAAAACCGATTCGCTGACCCATCGTAGAATTGATAGCTAGAATCTTAATTGCGCGCACATAGACGTGGATCGCCATAGACCATCGACTAAGAAACAAAGAGCGAACGGGCACACCATCCCGCAGCAAGACGGAAAAGAGTTCTTCACGAACGAAACGACGCAACGCGAAAAATGTTCACTATTTAAATCAAAGGATAGAACGCGCCGCCGGAAATACTGGCAAAGTTGACAGGCATTGTCCGGTAATAGAAGCTATTAGTCAGTTAAATGATATCTCATCATATTTTCATTAGAATAATGGTCAAATGAACGAGAGAAAGAGAGAGAGAAAGAGAGAGAGAGAGAGGAAGAACAACGAGAATAGAAAAAGCAACGAGAAAGAAAGAGAAGGATAACGAGATAGAAGTTCAAAAAGAGAGCGAAAGAGAAGCGATAGTCGCGCACAAGCGATCAACGGCGGAGGAGAAAAATAGTGAAAAATCCGTTGCGGAAAACACTCTGCCGCATTTGGTCTGGTATTCGCAACGAAGATATTCAGACTGCCCCCTTATTTGTGAGTTTTGCTAAATTAGCTCGAGCTGTCGGCGCGAGGCTCCAGTGCCTCGTTACCGATGTTCAGTCCTCGCGGAATATCCCGAGAAGAGGAACACCGGCTTTAATTTCACGCTGTAACGACGTCCAACTTCGCAAAACTCGATAATCGGATGACTTTGTCGGGTAGTATGAGAACGAAGACAGAAAATCATTCCGAGTTTTTCTTTCGGTACGGAGCATATTTTCCGCGGAATAGTTTTTCGCTGCCACTGAATGTATGAGAATAGCGTGCGAGTTTTCGTTTTAACATTTTATAGTCGATTTTTTTATGTCCTTCCGTTATTGTCCCATAATGACTTATGACAAGAAAGTGTTACATATGCAATATATATAAATATTGCAACGGATTCGTTATCTTTCCAAAGCAGTCTTTTTTGTTATATAAAAATAGATATTTTAATGTTTTGCGAACTCTTGCAATATTCACATTTTATTCTAACGCATGATTCTATTAATTAAAATTTAATATTATTAATCAGAAATCTATCCCATTTTAATGAATCTAGTTCCTGTATTTGTGTCGTATTATATTGTATTGTTATAGCCATTGGTTTGGTATATTTATACCGCAGATTTAATATCCTCTAATTTAGAATTTCACTCCTTTAACGTACAGATTATATTCCATATTAAATACATTCAATAAGCGCGAAATTATATAAGCATAATTTTTGGTATACATACGCAGTATATTGCAATAGAGAGAATATAATTCTAGAATGTTTCTTTAATATTTCCTAATTAAGTACAATGAATCAATTCACATTGTTCAGTTCGCATGTCAATATATATAACAATTGTACGCGGATAGTTGTGCATGGTCGATTTCAGATTTATAACCAAGCAAATGTATAAACATTGAATGTATTCAGGCGCAAGCCTTTTTTCGGCAAGTGCACTCCCCTCGTTTTTTATTTTGGCTCCAATGAATCCAGGATATTCTGTATCGAAGCTAGCTTTCCTAGTATCTTCTTCTAGCCGCAGGCGGCACGATGAGTTTCGTTCCGCGGCCTAAACCGGATCCCACGTACTCTCATAAACATGGAGGACGAGAGCTCTTCTCGAATTTCCATCCCCGTCGATATATACAGCCTGGTCGGCGCTGCGTGGCGGCGGTCGAAGATTTAAGGGTGGGTCCCCGGCACCGAGTGGCCGCACGAATAAGTTGTTGGCTGAAGGATGGGCTCCATCTCTCCTCGCCGATAGGACCGACAGGGGGTCCGATGCCCGGCTACTTAATATGACCGATAGGAGTCTCGGTAACCCATCAAAGTGTACCGTCCGCACTGGAGCTATCCCTCGCATTCGGGGGATGCTCGGGTCAGCCATATTAGTTATCGTCAGGAACCGACCGACACCTCCGCTCATTTCCACCACCGGCTGTGTCTTCACCGTCCGAATCATGCAACATCGATCGAAAATGCCGAGCGATGCTTTTATGTCTTCAAATTACCGAGTCTGAAGCAAAACTCGTAAAACTCTTGAAAATTTTACAAGCTCCAATTCTATACTCGTCGCGATATCGCTGTCGTGAAGCTGCGCGTAAAAGGCGAATTAGAGTAACGCCAGGTAATAGATAAAAAGAAGGAGGGAGAGATCGAATATTGGTCGAAATCGTGCATGCTAAAACGCGTTTTATTCGCCGTATATAAATTTCACGAAAAGATGGCAGCGGTTGACCGGGGTGTGCCGGGGAAAATCCGTGAAATTCTTAGGGCGCTTATGCGCGACTGCCACCGGCGTTCTTCATGTTTATATGCATCGAGATGGGGTGGACCGTTCGCGCCGAGAACGGTAATAAATAGCCCGTTGCTCGGCGACGGTGTTCCCGGCCACCGACGAAAATCCACGTTCGAATAGCCGTCGAATACGTTTCTGAATTTGTACCGCGTCCCGCGCGGCTGCCACCGGTTTTATTTATACACGGCTGTTTACGAGGATGAAGTGCGGCGGCAAATACGTATCCGCATGTCGAGCGACTTTGGGCTTTCTCGAGGAACTTTACTTTCATCGGATCTCCTCGGCCTCGCTTCGTTATCTTCAACGTTTTGAGACATTCCCTAATAATTGGTCGCACTTGCCTCGCCGTCATCTTGCTTTAGCCGCTTGTTTCTTTCCTTCCATTTTTCCAGTGCTGAAATATCCGACTATTGATAATTATTAAGAAAAATAATTCTTTATCCTGTATAGAAAAAAGAAAACAAGCAGAATCTTGTCTCTTCTCTCACATTTCTTCTCTTTTTTGCATTGCGCTTCAGTATAAATTAAATTATTTTAGAATATTATAGTTAATATTAATTAGAAAAGTTTGCCGAAAATATGAATTTAATATCAAGTATTTCGATCGTTCCAACGTTAAGTCGGATTTAGAAATCTCGAAAAATTTCAGCGAAAGCAGAGGCCGCGTCGAAGGGGAACTTTATACGTTTTTAAAGGCGGTTTTTTGCGCGAACCATTTTCCGAAGTAAAACACATTCGGATGCATTCGTTAGCGACCGTTGCGCATGCAACGAGACCTGCCGTAAAATCGATATAAAGGTATTGCCGCGCCAAAATGCAACTCGTTCCAGGCAAATGTGCCCTCGACATAGAAAAGCTCGCAAGAGCCGACCGAAGAGCCTGTCATTGAAATCGTAAAAGACAAGGAGAGACCATCGCTGCCGCAGATAAAGAAAGATGAAGAAATCGGATTCGAATAATGAAAAAAATAACTCCGAAGATTCTCCCTCTTTGACTAAAATTCCATCGACCCTTACTTGCTCCCTTATTCTCTTTTTATGCTTTTTTTTTCTCCGTCTACTGCTCCCTCTGCTATTCTAATCCACGAATTTTTCTGAAAAGCGCTCGACAAAAGCTACGCAAATCTCTGCTTATATTATTAAATCTTATGAATACTTGGCTATATTGTATTTATTACGACGCAGAACACAATAACTCCTCGCCGGTAGAAAAGCGCCGGATAGTTCGATGCGTGAGCGACTAATATTGCCGGTCTCGACTCGCACTCGAAATTCTACGGAGGACTACTCCTCGGGTATGTAGATTAAATCGGGTAACTCACTCTCGCTCAGATCTCGTTCTCATCCGTCCGTCTGGTGCGGGAGAAAATTCCCACGAGTACGATTCGCCGCACGACGAACTCGGAGCCCGAGGGCTCTCTCGCGAGGGGAGGAGGACGCGAAGGCCTGATGAAGATGGCAGATAATCATATTCGATTAGAATCATCCCCGTGGCCGGATCCTTTGTCCCAAGCGAGTCTTCGGCCTGAAACGAACGAGCGGGAAGAGGAGGCCGCGGGGGGAGGGGAGGGTGAAGTTAGAAGGGATCGCAGGTGCTGGTGGAGGATGGGCTCATCATTCGAGTATCCTTCATCTCGCGCACTTCAATTCCTTTCATCTCGCCCTCTTCTCTTCGCATATCCATACTCGCGCCCCGTCGCTTCCTCGTCCATATATATCCATACGCTCTCCACTCTCGAGGGTTTCCCTAACTCGATCCTTAATCTAAATCACGACCCGACCGCTGCCGCCAGTGTTCGTTACTCCCACCGCGTCGAGTCGAGCTCTGCGACCGCGCGTAGTCGTGCAGTCACTATAAATTGCCTAATTATAATCCAAAAGGATTTGCGCAGGATGTGGTAAGAGCGCGCACCTCGAAGCGATCGAAACCGAAAAAAAAAATTAGGCGACTACTTCGGGGCGTTCGCGTCTCGCAACGTTAATTGGCGAAATCTATATCATCTCATTGGCTGCGCGCCAATCTGCTCGGCAGCGTTCTTCGGCAACGATATAATGTACATTTTAATCTTAGCTTGACGATAATTAAGAATGGAATAAGAACGTAGCTAATTGTCGATTGTTTCTAATTTTTGTGTCAAAAAATTTCGCGGAAATAATTATGTGAAATAACACTTTATGTCGCATAATTTTTAATGTCATACATAAACACATCTTTCTTTTGCCACTGTTATTCCATTCAAGTCTACTACGAAGCTCGCTGTATGAAAATTCAAGAGTTTTATTTTAGTTTCACAAGATCGAAATTTACCAAAATCATGAAATAGGACACGAGATGGATAGATTCTGCGGACGCGCGCGCGAGAGAAAAAAATAAGGATGAAAATACGCGGAAAAGAGTAAACACACTTGCTTACAACATATGAAGGGAAACACAGAAGCAAGTTGAATGGGCATTCAAGCGAGTAGCGGTCGGCTCTTGCAACGTGCCGCGCGCTGAATGCTACACGGCTAGTAGCACAATGGCGGGTGGAAGCCGCGACTTCCTACAATACCGTTGGAAATGGCCGCGCGATAAATTCCTACAACTTTTATCGAATAGGAGGAGGGCTAACAGACCGGGGGAATATTGTGAAAGTTCCGTCCCGTGGTTGCGGCTGACTAGCCTTTGGAATTCATGCTCTCCGCCTCATCCCGAACGCAACCTTTACCGTCTGTGAAACTACCCCCTCCCCACCACCGTTTCTCCTATGTCCCATACGCGCTCGCATTTTCATTCATTCATCCGATGTGTGACACGTAACCTGTGACATCCAATTTTCTTTTAAAATACACACCGCAGCGGTCATTCATTGCAAATTTGACAATTCTCGTTGTGAGATAATTCCACTCGTTGAATAAATTTTTCGCGATACATTTTTCTTCCCCTTGTATGGAAGAAAAACTCAATGTAATTATCTGATTTTTTATTTTTTTATTTTATCGTTAAAAGTTTAATTTATTATATAATATTGATATCATTTTAAAAATGTTCTCAAAAGCCTTCTTGTTATTTTTCTATTTTTGATGATAATTTGATAATTTAATAATCTTTAATGTCGAATTAATAAAAGTATCGATATCCTATTAAATTGAAGCGTTCCAATCGATACGCGAAATATCCAGTTCAGATTGTTTGCAATCTCGATAGACGCGACAAATGATGGAACGGTTGGGGAGAGGGAGAGAAAAACCGATACCGGCGAGGCATGAAAATCAATTGCGTGATCAAGTCCACTTATTTCTTCGACGAGGAAACTTACCGCGCGCCCCTTCCCACCGTCAAGGAAACTCGCAATCAAGAGGTTTCTGTGGCTAGTAAAGAATGTGCAGACGAGTCTCGACGGCTAAAAAGCCGTCGGAATAAGATAGAACGAGAGGAAGTAGACAAAGTGGCGATGGAGATCAAGGATGAGAGAAGGAAAGAGAGGGAGACGTCGGCCGATAAATAGCGGAAGGTCGCTCGAGACGGCGAGACATCCGAATAAACGCCACGAGCTGGAAGTAACGCGGGAAGCGGAAGTATCACCGGAAAACCATTTGTAGCCCACATCCTTAACTCGCTCCCGAAGATGCGGGTAGTTCTCTGGCAATTATACTAATGGAAATCGGGATGTAAGCGACTGGAGGACTGAAAGGGAAAAGAGTATTCTTCGACTGGGGTTGACCGAATCGGGAATAGAAGAAGGTGAGGAAGAAGTACGTTAACGAAAAAGGCGGAAGAATGGGGAAAGCGAGTCTGGTCGATGTGTGTGTGTGTATGTGTGTCTGTGTGTGTGTATGTTTTGGGATAAAAAGTGAGCAACATTTGAGGAAGAAACTTGGTGGATACCGAAAAGCGAGCGACGAGGGTAAGGAGTGAATGAGAGTGGAAGAGCTCGGAAGGGTTGTAGTTCGCTGAAGTATGCCTGACCGCGTCAGTCGTTTCGCTGCCAAAATAAGAGAGGCATTAATGAATGAGCTCGGCTGAAACACGGGTAAGGACGAAGGTCGAAGGGTTCGTATATATGAGAGAAAGGAAAGCACAAGATAAGGGAAACGAGTTTTCAAAGAAACGCTAAGTGGTCTGACGAGAAGCTGCCGAAAAAAATAGCCGAAACGCTGTTTCCAAGCGAGAAATGTACTTCCGTCTCTTTAATCTCTGTCAAATAATAGCGAGGCGAGCGCGTTCAAATAGAACGTTGAGCAACGAAAAATGGGGCCCTCAAAATTTGACCTTTCTTCCTTTTTACGTAGAAGCGCGGCAATCGTGTAATGAGCAGCGTCATAAAGTTTTTGAATTTGCATGCGAAGAATTCTACGTTCATTGTTTTACTGCCTATTTATAGATTTTTTTTCAATCCGTGTCACTAAAAAATGAAATAATCGTTACTTTCTTCACAATTTTTTGTTTCAACATTTTATCAATATATTTTAAATTTAAAAATATATGTATGTAATCTGTCTTTTTATTTAATTCAGGACTTTTGCTTAACGCAAAAATGGTATCAAGTTTAATTACGAAAAATATATTAAAATTAATATTAAAAGATATTGTAAAAAAGAAAAATGTTTTTCCTAAACGAGAAATCGGTTTCGGATCGATAGAATAGATACGTATGAAAGGACTATAGTATTTAATTTTCGAAGTGAAATGCAGAGCATTGTTGTCGGAAAAGTGGTATAGTGGCCATTCTAGATCGAAACAGTATACGCCAGAAATGGCACAGCTCGAAGCATCGTGAGAGATATCTAGTCGATAGACTGAATCGAGTATGATGTTTAACGACAGGTTAAACCATTAGACGAAACTATGATCGATCGGATAATACGAGACGTCTGCGAATTTGATCGCCTATATCCGTGCCAAATTTCTGTAATCGGCGCAAATGATTGCAGTGCGCTTTGTACAATACTCGAGGCTTCCTCTCTCCGCCACGTTGTTGCGCCCATAACGTTCCGATACCGGCCGCAATTGGAGTAAATATTTGAGCACTAATTGAACTATTCGAACCGCATGTACCTGTAGTTTCCCGGCTAAACAGTTACACTCGATTGCGGTAAATCATAATGGAAATGTCGTTACCGCACAGAGCCGTATTGCGCTTTCCTGCCACTTGCATCGTTCGGCAAAATATTTATGCGATTAATTATATAAACGGGCCGGCGCCCGCGTAATGTCGCTCTTTCTCCTTGATTAATTATTATTATATCGGTAGCGCCGCTTGTGCGCAACATCAGTTCTTGCACGCGACGAGATAGCTTCGTTAAATATTTACGTACTTCGATTTGGCCGATCCATGGCGGTAATAGACGTTCGATGTTCGTTAATGACACCCGTGAATAAGTCACCAGGAAGAAGCTATATTTTGTCTGAAATATCATCTTATCTTAATACGATCGATACTAATGTCAATCGATATTTAGATTTGCGCCTCATAATATCATGTTACGATAAAACCATAATTTCATTATCTGCTATAACGTTCGTCCATCGTGTATAATTTTACCTGAGAGACAATTATTGCCGTTGAAATATTAAAGTATTGCTGTTTTTTTTCGAGCGTACTTACAATCACGTTACTTTATACTTCGAAAAATATATTTCTAAAAGAATATAAACTCTATTATAAATATAAATTACTAAATATAATAAATAAGTAGACTCTCCTATATATAATAATTCGCACATGTTAAACATATCGATCAGATCATATCGATCGACGAGATCTATATTTGCGAGTAATATGTCCGAATAATGCGTCGCTCGGATATTGTGACTAACGTCTCTACCGACGAGATTGTCGTCTACCCTAAATGGAAATGGGGCACGTTTCCGGCACGCTCGGATCAACTGCTCGATATTAGTAACGCACACCGGTCCCATGTAAATCCTTCACGCGCGTATGCGTAAGCGCTAATGAGCCGAAACATCTAACCGGTGCAGTTTGGTCCCCGCGTGGTGTTAGTTCTATCTAGTCTCCCCACGAGGATATCTCGCACTAGCGGGACCTGCCATAGTGCTTGTGTACCTTGATCGGGCATGCAAACCGTGCGCAATGCTGACCGAGTGGCCCACGCTCGTGTGCAGACCTTTAAACTAGGATTCCAAGTAGAATGAACAAGTAGAATCGTGAAATATACATGTACAACGAATGCCAAATAATTTGTAGGGAAAATTTGTTTTATGAATTTAGAGTGAATTTTTCATTACACCAATGAACATTGTAAGTAGTTTCTTCTTTAATCGAGACGATATATGTATGTACATATATTCTTAGTAGTTTCTGGAAACCGTTAAACGCAAGGAACACATAATGCACGAAACGCATATCTTGTTTTAATCTATTCTATTAGTGTACAGCGGAAAATCAAATTTTCTCGAGATTATTATTATTTTCAACTATAGAGAGAGAAAACTTGTGAGTCTAAAACAAAGATTTTTGTCTTGTACTGTAGGATTGCAGTTGAACGCAAATTTATAAATAACATGCAACAACATAATGGGGAATATAATTAAAAGAATGTTAATTGTAATTACCATTTTTTTGAAATTTATTTAAACATTTGAGATTATCTCATTTTGTTACTTTTGCTTTAATAATTACTTAATTTATCTCAAAAATTTTATTTTGAAAATATTAATATATAATATTTCATAATATTAAACAATTTAGACTTACATCATTGCCTTCTCTCTATATATATGTCTGCGATATAGAAAAACAAGAATCTCTTGATTGCCCCTTGCTGGTAGAACAAAAGTCCTTACGAAGCGTCTCGGGGGATCGGATGAATAATATCCTGCGGTCATAGGGAAGACCCGCATTGCGAAGCACCAGGGGCATTAATTATCCGGCAAGAATCGTGAAAAAGTTGGCCAAAGGAGCCAATCAAACCGTCCAGCTTCCTTTGCCCCGGTTTTAACGAAGGAGCGCGTGGCGCGATGGTAGCGGCGGAAGCGCCCGAGCGGAAGAATCACATTACCGGGCGTCAATTAACGGCGCCGTTTCGCGCGGTATCCGCGATTAATTAGAAGCTTCCGGGTGAACTGGCAGCGGCTGCTGGGTAGGATTGCCGCCGCCGCCGCCAGGAAAGCTGTAGGGATACGATGGAATAGGGACGTCTAAGCGAAGGGGCAGAACTCCGAAGACTGGGGCACCGTTGCCGATAAAGCATCGTTCCGTACTTCCGTGGAACTCGCGCGTCTCTCACCCCTTCTACGGTAGATTAACAGTTAATTGGTTAAGCATCCGGAGAGAAGGGCGAGAGGGGGATGGAAGAGTAGATATGCCGGTCTTCATCTCGGTAGCGGAGTTTGATTTCCGCCGGAATGCACGTTCCCCGTCACCGCCGCGGATATAACCTCGCGATTGTCCGGATTCGCCCCCGGGATTGTTAATTAAAAGATCGCATTCCGCTTTCTTTACTCCGTTTTCTGCCAAATGTGACCGTCATCGCGTCTTTTGTCCAACGATATTATTTACTCGTGACATATAAAGCAATCAACTTTTCTTTTACGCTGGAAAGAATGGGAAAAAAAAATATGATATGACATTTATCTAAAGGAGAACAGTGACTTATCGTGAATTTAAAGAGATGTATGAACTAGTTTGCAAATAGCAAATAAAAGCTGAGGCTTATGCGAAATTTATTCCATTAATATTGATGAATATTTTGTTTGTTGAATGCAATGAATAAGTACATGACGTTCAAATTATAGCACCACTCGTATGAAAACATACGATATTTATAATTAATCTTTTAATCGGTATTATTCTAATAATAATTATTTTTAATAATTATATATTTTACGGCTTATATATTGTAAACTTCCATGTAATAAAAAATTATTTTAGAAATCTTTACTACTAACATTTTTCTCTTTTTCTTTATGTTAGTAAAAATTAGATAGAAGATTAGATAATATTTTATATTAAAATTTTCAAAGATATATTCTATTAATAATTGAATATAAATATCTATTAATAATTAAAACAATAATTCAAAAATATATTTTATTCTCGCATTTCTGATTGATAAAAGAAAGAGATTAAATAAAAGAATCGTTACATAACGATTTTCTATACCTAAATCCTAAATTATTCGATCCGACGATTCGTATATTATTTCATGCTCTATATATCAATTGTTTTCCGTTACTTGAATTATTCGACCCTGCGATCCGTGTGTTACTTCGTTCTCTTAATCCGGAAATAATAATGATAATAAATCACATATCGGTGAAAAACATTTGAAGCGCAATGCGAGATATATTCGAGTCAACAAGCATTGTTGAAGAAATAATTATCGCCCGTAAATATTACGACACAATAAATTAAAAGTTTCATTTTTTTATCGCCTCGGATAAGCTATTTGGTATCTCGATATGCCGATATTGATATAAACATAATCAATAACAATGATCGCAGGTTTGACCAGATTTTTTTATACTTAGCATCACGATGCTACCGCATTTTTTGATAAAAGCAAACAATGACACATTTATAGATAAAAGCAAACTGATGAAAGTCCATAAATTCGCAATAGAGATTGAGAAATCTCTATTACACTCTGTAGGATTACAAAATGGTTTATGCAGTAAATCCAAATAGCCTCTGTCTTTTCAATATTAACAGCTTTATCGAATTATCGAAATATCTGAGTTTTTAATGGTCTCATTGGTAAATGTACGGTTGATGAGTGGCTCTCGCGTTATACATTTTGCATAGTCGTAAAATCTGACAAAACTCGCGCGACGTTCAATTTATGTGCTATGCCCAATCCCTCGCGACAATCGTTGCGCATTTTAACATGATAAAATTTGACGTGCTTTATGCGCAATCGTGTTAATAAGTAACGAGGCATATCGATAAACGCAGCCAGTGCAAACCTTCTGGTAGATGTGGGAAGAATTATCCGGGTGTGCATCAAGCCCGAGCAATCCGAAAGCACCGGTCATTAATAATTCCCTCTGTACTCGGTAAACATAGTACGAAGCTGAAAGTAATTCGCTGCGGCAGCAACTACCCCAATCTGGCTAATATTAAGCACGGGAATACTGCGAGAATTTCCGAGAGCAATGTTAACTTACATCTCGCCGTTGTAATCGATGGCACTGTTGATGAACAGTGAAAGGTACTCTTTAAATGTACCTCAACGAATTACTTGCATAAAATCACATTTTCAACTTGGCGCTAAAAACGCCCGTTTATTATTAATATCAATAAATAGCTGGAATATTTTTCGGTTCGATATAACGTTTATTTATAGCATTTGAAGGATTTATATTGGTAAACGGTGTGCTTTTATACATTTTTATCTTTTTCTTTCATAATGCATAATCTTTATTTTAAAATGTGGATTTAGCACAGTTTTAAAATAAGCTCTTTAATTTTTAAATATCCGCGATAAATTGTTCTCTACGATAATACTATTTAACTTGAAGCGAGATATTTATTGTTTGAAGAAGAGATATGTAACTTTTAATATCCTGCTTGCTCATTCAATTTATCATTATTTCCGATACAAAAGTCGTCCAGTTTTTTTTTCTTTTTTTTTTTGAAATAAGGAGGACCAAATCGTTTATTGTAGCGAAAAGAGATCAAAAAGATCTCAATAGGCTACTCGAAGATAATCGTTGTATATCGAGAATTTACCGCCGACCTGGCGGAGGGCAGCTTCTTCCGAGGTGTAGGTAAGCCAATAAGCCGCCGCTTACAGGTGCCTGAACCCTCCTTCGTCCGGAAACCGGCGCGGCGCGCATCCGCGTATAGACGGCGAAGGGAGCTCTTATATTTTATGCAGCAGTTTATAGAGATATATCGGGCGTCTAGCGCGACGGCATAAGTCAAAACCTACTTTACCTAATGGTCTCCTGGCGACCTCCCCGCCGTCCCGTTACCCTCGCTTTTCCTCCCCCTCGCCTGTCCCTTCGCTTTCCTAGCAGCCGCAGTTTCCCGGCCTCTAAAGTAAAGGCCACTCGTAGTAACTCCCGCGGCTGTAGCCGTGCTCCTTTAGCTTACGAGGACTCTTCCTCGTGTATTCTGCATTCAAAATTGCATTTCCAATTGCAGCTTCCTAGGCTACTGCCAGTTGGAACGCATTCCCTTCTCTGTTTCTCTTTCTTTCTCTCTTACTCTCTCTCGTCTCTCGCTCGCTCTTCTTTTAACCCCCATTCAAGCCTCGCACTCTCCCTGGTGTCTTTTCGTCTATTTTCCTACATCTATTTTACATATGTTTCCGAACATACTCACGTGACTGTACGGATACGGATGTATACTGCCTATTCTCGGCCTGGCACGTCACGTCCATCGATAATTCTCGTCTCGGGAGTCTTATCGATTTTTCGATACGCGAATCCGAAGTGATGGGCGCACTAAATCCAGCTTAAACCAAAAATCCTGACAGTTCCGAGGATACGATACATTTTGCCACTTTTTGATAAACAGTCAAATCGATATCTCGAGAATTACAATATTTATCGCTACGTACTATTTGTATCTCCTAATTTACATCTGGAAGAGAATAGGCTTAGCATCTTGTATATTAGATCATTTTGAATCTATTAAATTAATTCGGAATTTTAAATTAGGAACTAATTTGCGATTAATTGTCTCATTTTTCCAAATTTTTTCACGAAGGACAGACTCAACGATTGTAGATATACATGATCCTTTCAGAAGAACGTAACCGCGAAATTATGCACGGCAACGTAATGGCATTTCGACATTTCGCGAGAAGCTTAAACGGGCAGCGCTCGTGAAAACGTTTACGGCATTTTAAAACTCGCGATGCTCTTGTGAACGTATCTTTTTATTTAATAACAAACTTCTGCCATGATTCGTTAATGTCACTGACGATATCTTCTTTATCGTATCATCGCGCATCTTTTTACGTGCTCCATATCAGGCACATATCGAATTCTGCCTACATGCGACTTACCAATTGTGAGACACATAAGATGGAGAAATATCTCTCGCCGGCGAGAAATTATCTCGCGTATCATTACTATGCAAACTATGTTTTCCAAACTGGAATATCGGCAGATTCTCCTTATCATTAACGCCAAAATGCCCGGAGGCGGATGATTCGTAAGATAAGTTTCTAACTTTCGGTAAAGTATATTTTAATAGAATTTTTTTTTTTATTTTTTGAAGAATTATTGCATACTTGGAATATGTGTCAGCTATTATGCCAGTGAGTCACCGTTTGCTGACTGATAATTTCACCACATTTTAATATAGAATTACATTTTAAAGATTCTTCTGGTATTTTCATTTCTTTCAGAAGTATGTTATTAGGAGAAACAATGGTAGTTAAATAGATGACGACGTTAATACTTTCAAAAGAAACACCAGAGATACACTCAGTTATACTCGCTGCTGAAGAAACTGAAGTACGGTATTTCAGTAAACGTATATGTGTTGTTTTAAATTTGTTGTTGCTCTAAATGTAGCTTTTTCATTCTTCAATAAAATTGTATAGCAGCGCACATTATAAGAGGTTAAAAAAATAATTAATAGAGAGTTTATCATGGCTAATTAAAAACTGTCAAAATATAAAAATGAAACATTGAAAAATATGTTGATACAAATTCCTCTTTATAAGAGAAATCTTATCTTTACACAATTTTTCCTCCTTCGCTCTGAGGCAAAGTAGATTCATCTAACATTATCTTAAGAGGATCCTAATGACGAGGTGTTTAACAATACAGTGTTCTCGTCGCATACATTTTCATCGCCGATATATACCACAGGATTCCATTTATTCCCCGGTGACTGTGCGGGCCAACAGAACTCGCATGCTATCTCGATGTCGCGTTCGCGTGTAGTTTTTTCGACATAACGCGGAAGCGTAGCTATGTCCGATGGCGGACATGGAACGCGGGCATGCGTACGAGAGTATGAGTGTGCACACAGTGTATACGTGTAGAGAGGCGCACGTGCAACGTGGGAATATAGCCGGACAGGCGTATACATTTACATACGCGAATACGCGAAAAGAGAAACACGCGAGAATGCGGAGAGAGAAAACGAGGGAAAAAGAGAGAGAAAGAGAGAGAAACGGTCAGGGCGACATGCCGCCGACTCTGCTAAACAACACGGCCCGTAAAATCAAACAGAGCCAAGTACATACGTACGTACGTAAGTCCGTGTACGCATGCCCGATACGTATGTATTTGCGTATCCGCCGCGGCATAATTGCACCGTCGCGATTAATAATTAGACGTACAGAGTAGGGCGTCGTCAACCCCGCGATTCAGCGCCGCGCCGCGCATAGTGCGCGATGATTCGATTTATCGACTCGGTTCGCTATGCCGCCGGATATCGACTTCGTCGTTGATTCCCCAGATTCCCAAGTAAACTAATTATTGTCGAGCAAACTTTCGACGCGGCGTAGGATCGCGCGAGCGAGTTAACATCCGTGATTTTCGACGATTCGGGGAAAATCGATGCGAAATATTTACAAATGGTTAAATGAGCTTTTATTCGTTCACCGCTCTCCAATGCAAATCCCACTGCAGAGTAAATTAAAAGCAGCAAGGAATGGCAAATTATATTTGTTCTATCGTTCATATTTCCGTTTTGCGCGCGCGTGGAATTTTTATAAATTTATTATTGCCTTTCTCGTTGGTCGTACGGATTTTTCGCGGGGAACGTTCGTCATTGCGTTAGACGTCGCGAAATTACGAAATACATTGCAGGATTTTTCAAAAACTCAACACGCAAAGAATTGCCGTAGCGAAGCAGATCGTTGCTACTACGAGATAAGAGATTAGGATGGCAATAAAGATGCGCAGACACCACCTCGATGCGGCGCGAAATGGTCCATAAGCACGGTCGGTATCGTCAGATTTAACCGCGCCCTGCAAAGCATAGAGGTTAACCAATTTAGCCTCGAATAATTCACTAATCTGGTTAGCCGCGCTGGATGAAAATTACAGATAGCTGCGGAGTTGCGCATTAGTCCGACTGATTAGCGGCCTCGCGCACGTCCGTGTCTGTCTATCCACACGGTGCGCCTTAACTTGATTTAACGATACAGCACAGTATCCAAACACGCTGACGAGGGCTCACGATTTCAGAGAATAACTTTCCCGAGCGTTTTCGCATGTCACATCCGGCGAGACGATCTTAAACACGAAGGAGCGTGCAATTTTTTATCATTAAAAGGAGCGTTACGCACGCTGTAGACACGATTTAAAATTCGGGATATATAAATATATCCAGAAACTGAAAAATTTGCACTGATTCAAAAATGTAAGAAAAATAGCAAAATAGAAAGCAATAATAATAAAATATTAATATATAGAATATTAATATAATATTATATGTAGAAAGCTTAATAAAATATTTGCAAATAGTTATATATATATATATAATTTAAATCTTTTATATATTTATATACATATATAAATATAATAAATCTTATTTTTGGGGGGGGAATTTTTATATACTCTAAATTTAAATTACCAATCACACGAGCATTAACAATTTTGATATTTTTAATATTCCAAAAAAGAAACAACTAGATTAACTAAGCTTTAACTAAATATGTTCATTAGATATTATGGCAGCATGGTTTCTCCGGTTAAGTTAAAACGCCTAAGGCGTTTGAAGATCTTGAAATGCCACCGCGCGAAAAATTCGTACTGTCGTGCGCGGTTGTCTGGGATTAACCTTGAGGGCTTGTTTCACACCGAACCGCCTCTCTCTCTCTCTCTCTCTCTCTCTCTCTCTCTCTCTCTCTCTCTCTCTCTCTCTCTCTCTCTCTCTCTCTCTCTCTCGGTGTCCTAATTTTGCCGGAGAGCGACGAGACGAACTTGAGTAGGTATGTGTCGTGCTCGGTACCGACTTCCGACGGATACGAAGTTCCCGACAAAGGTGTCGCGTTTCAATTTTGATAAACTCCCCGGTACGCGTCCCTGGAGGGCGTCGGGACGCTTTCGAAATTTCATGAAACGAGAACCCCGTTTCTCTACTTGACTGTCTCCCGCGCGTCATGCTGCGCTGAGTAGCTTTTTGCGAGAGGTCGAGCTCCGAGAACGGAAAAGTCGTTGTCCACCCTTCGGGCGAGAGGGCTGCCGACACCGAAGAAAATGATAAGAAACGCCGTGCTCCTTGCGACGAAAAATCTCGTAAGCGATATCCTCCTTTCGCGTAATCTTTGTTAAACGCTCGAAAGTGTAGAAAAAGTTGCGAAGCTAACGTAATGTTAATCTCCAAGTTTTCTTTTCTCTAATTAAACTTTCGAAAACGTGCATTTAAATTGTAAAAGAAGAGATAAAATTTGATTTTCTTTATCTATCGCGAATTTATCAACAATTTATTTTGAATGTTACATAAAACGTGACGTCTCGTTAATTCAAATGAAGATTTCTTTCATTTTTCATCTCTTTCACGACGAGGACACGCTTCCACGTGGAAAATCCTTGTCACTCTCGGGACAGAAAAGCAGACGAGGAAAATGATAAAGGATACTGAACTTGCCGGGAAAAAAATTCCAGCTTTCCAGAAAGCTCCGCTTTCGTTAGGGTCTCTCGAAGCAGCGTGTGCGGGATTTTTCTGGATTTCCCATCGACTTAACTGCGCGCCACCCTCTACGTTTTTTTTTTTTTTTTTTTTTAGAAGAATGTCTCGCGAATGGTTGGCAGTTAGTTCCTTCACGGACACAATACGACTCGGGCAACTTTTTACAACTGCGAAGTCAAGCTCGAGGACGAGAAATCGTCAATGCCATTGTTATACCGCCGGTGCAATGGGGCGAGTCGATTCCAAGCTGTTTCACTCTCCGATACCGAACCTCGACCTCTCGACCTTCCACCATTGCGTTTCCCATTTCGCCATTTGTCCACGCCGCCTGTTATTTCTTCCTGCCGCTATCTGAACACGCTTCAACATCCGGACAATGCCCGACACGTTCCTTTTTCGACGACGGGGACGAAGACTGCGGTCGACGCAGCGCTGTATCGTTGTTATCCCACCGCCTCGAATTCGATACGTCGACATGACCTCCTCGCGAGGGGGATAGAAAGGGCGGGGGAGAGAAGGGGAGGAAAAAGCGTGACCGAGATGGTGTCGTGTGCGAGCTGATCGATGGGGCGTGAAACCACCGATAAAGCGACCCTTGGTCTCGTACGGGCGATATCTCGATTAGCAGCATTGGTCTTAAATTGCTAGTCACATCCCGAGTCTTCCGTGAACAACGAGGGATGGATCAAGAGGGACACGAAGCCGCCAGAGGAAAAGCTGGCTATTTTAATCTCGTTTTCACTAACATCTTTCAATTCCTTCTTTCTAAAAATACTCAAGAAGAAAAAAAACGTATCAAACTGTATGAGAAGATATATTTATCTCTCTGAATTTAAATTGTCTCATAATGAAATGACACTTGCATGCAAAGAAGTTCTAAAAATTTGAGATAATCCATAATTTGATTTAATATATCGAAATCTCTGAATACTCGCTTAACAATTCTTGCTTTTAACTGTAAATTAAAATTGAAACATTGCTGATATTAAAATTGCTCGCTTTTTATACTGACAAAAACATTAGCTTTTGTTACTCTGTTGTTCTTTTGTGATCTCATTTAAAAATAAATGTAATGCATGTAATTAATTACAATATTATTATGCCATTTGTCAACACTCGAATTTGAATTCGTATTGGACAGTTGGCAGACAATTTTTTTTTTAGAGAAGAAATGTAACAGAACTATTTTGACAGAATTATATGAAGATATACATCTTCTAGTGAAAAATATATCTTGTTGCAATTTTTCCTGCTGCGTCAAAGCAACATTACCGTGATGAGATTAACATTGACATCGCAGTTTTTTCCCATCTTCCCTACGTTTTAAATGCAGGTGAAATACTCGCTCGACGTGACGCGATGCATCGCTCTACATTCTCGAAAACATCTCGCCGTTCGTATCCCTAAGTCAGCGTCGTCCGCTAGAAACGGAGATGAAGAAACAACCGCGAAGATAGAAATATATGCGCCACGTAGCCGAGGCGCGAGCACGAGGAAGCGAGCTAACAAGTCGCGCACATGATTCCGGAAATACACGACGTCGTCGCGTCGTCGTCGACGTTCTCGCGCGCGCGCGTTTGCGACGAGAAACTACGTGCCGGAACTTCAGAATTTTATGTATGGCATTTCGTCGCCGAAGTATGCCGACTCGTCGTAGACTCGCCGTGGAAGAATAGCTCCGTCGTCTCCTCGCAAACTTTCCGTTCCTCCGTCTCCGAAGAAGACTGCGGCTCGCCGCCGCCGCTGCCGCTCTCTCCCCATCGGCGCGAACCCACTTTTTTTCTCTCTAGTAAAGAAACTCTCCGGGAAAACTCTACTGAATATTTTCCTCGCCTAGGCGTCCGATCATCGCCTTGGCCGCTACGTTCCCCCGCTAATACTGCGGCAATGGAAAAGTTCCGCGCAGACTACCCCTCCATCTTCCTATATTCCGCACTAATACCGTGTCGATAGAAAAGTCTGGCAAGATATAAAACCGCAAATAGTCTTCCGTATATTCTTCGGCGGTGATAATTGTATTGAATTTATCAACATTCTTTTAAAAGTGATATCTTAGAGACTTTGGAGCGTCTTATATATATATATATATATATATATATATATATATGTTATATATATATATATATATAATTAATTATGATATTAAAACATGATTTTTATTTTTTTTCTCTTTCGATTGCACGATGTCATCGCTGAGATATTGTATTTCGTTCTGCATTGGTCATATTTTATTCATTGTTATATTTTATTTTTTGAAACAAAAATTTATAAAATATGTCATCATGTTGAATAACTTGGTGCGCTTTTTTTCATAATGCATGATTGAACGTGGCTGTCAAACGTTAATTAGACTTATTTGTACAAACCGTTGATGAATATGGCGAGGCGTCCACGCTTAATGATCACGGATTAAACGCATCGTGACCCCGAAAAATGTCAGTAAAGCGAGTCGGTCTTTCGCGGCCGAGAGGTATAATATTACGGTGCGCCGGTGCATGCAAATTTTATTGTTTCCCCGACCGAAATTAGTTCGCGGCTATATGAACTCGTATATTCCGAAAACTCGCTTTAAATTTTTGAGATTGTTCGTAAAAAATTCCATCCGCGGTTACTCATAAAAATGTACGACGTTGCGTGGAAACGCGCTTTAATGACACCAATGCTCTGTTTAACTTTTTACTGTATTAATACCGCGAAATAAAAAAACAACAGAGAGAAACGATCACTCCGCCGCCCGGTTCGCTGTATTCGCGCGGCCGATTATTTTGCGGCAGATCTCGATGCATAATCTCGACGCCGAGATTCGCTGCCGCCGCCGACACTGGCGGTCCATGACCGACTATTTTGTATGTACGGAAGCTTCCGCAACGGAGCCGGCGGTAGCGTAAAAAGATTAGCCGTGCACGCGAGTTTGTAATGCTCTCACGAAAATCCAATTACCTTCGCGTCCCAGAATTGTACGAGCAGGTGCGGCGTAATTGTCGAACCGGTTGTACATTTACTGCCTTTGCCCAGTAACTTGATTATTTATTCGTGCAGAACTTTATTTTACATCTCCGCACCCTGCGTAACGCTCTCTCTCTCTTTCTTTCTCTCTCTTGAGCCATAAAGTCGATCAGCTGCAAGATCTCGCAACGGGGAAAATATTGTTTCTCGGTATGCTCTTTAAAAGGAAACTCCGGCTTCGCGACTCGATCAAAAAACGACAAAGGCACGCAGGAAGGAAACTCCTTTTCCTCCTCTTCTCGGCAGGCATCGCGATTTCCTTTCCCGTTCTGGCGGAATATCGGTCGACTAACGGAATCGAGACTGTAGGATTATATAGCGTTTGCAGAGGAAACGGAAATTCAATTGTTCATAGCGATTGTGGACGGAGAACGACACGACGATTCGCGACATCCGAAAGAGAGGATCATGAAAAACTGATTTTTTTTCTTCCGGCGCCCACCCATCCCCTGTTCCCGTTCCTCCCCCTTTTTTCTCTATTTTCGGCCAACGAGCGCAGAAATAGCAGTATTATTGGCTTATACGTCTCACCGCCAAGACAATATACCCATACTCGTGCACAGTAACATTCCTACGGAAGGAGTCGATACCGTCCGCGATATCACTACGTGACTAAATCGCATCTCTGTTCGGAGAAATCGGGGTTATATCGTAATTCAGTTTCCCGCTGAGAGAAACTCCCGGTATTATTTTCGATATCTCGGCTCGCGTGGGGGACTTGAACTCGGACGGCGGCCCGTAAATAGAAACGAGACCGGACATCACCGAGTCGATCGAGGATGAAGTCGATCTTTCGACCGGAGCTTTTCCAACTTCGTCAGATTCTTCCTCCCACATCCTGCCGTTTACCATCATCCATCCATGCCCCATATCTTTTCGGTCCACACGGTTTCCGGTTTCCGCGGATTTTTCCCCCAATCTCTTCCCTTCTTTCCCGCGACTTTCTTTGGAGAACTTTTAACGTCCGCTGGTCAAATCGCGAAGCAGATGGAGAAAGTTCTTGGTCTCTCTCTCTCTCTCTCTTTTTCTTGTCTTTTTAGGGATTCGATTGCTCGTAGGGTGGCCGATCATGGCGCGGGGTTCACAAGAGTATGAGGCCGGCGAGGATGAGGGAAGGAAGGAGGGGGTATGATTTATTGCCGTTGCGAACTAAGATGTATCGCGAAAGTATAAGCCGAATCGGATAATCACGGCAGTGGATAGTATATCGAGGCGCGGCCTTGCCAAGAGAAAGAGACTCGAAGACGAAACGATCGACGAGAGAGCGACGGTAAATATCGACGTATCTTTTTTTTTTTCACAGGCTCGATCTTTCTCGCTTCGCGTGGCGATACGCCATTCAATAACACCGTCGATATTGAATGACGGATGAATTATTAAAATAGGGTGGGTACGTCGCATGCAGAATGCGAAATGAAGTCCGGTGAAATTTTCCTCTGGCCGTCGATTTTCGGCGATTTAAATTATACAAAATACGGTGTAATTCAATTACACCGCGGGCAGCGGCGCATTATAATGAAATCAAAGGGTGAAGAGTTCTGGGCATACCAATTTCGTCCGCGCCCATATATATCTTTAATCAATTATTCCGCGATATTACAGCTCATTATTAATTTGTGTTGTTTCAAACACGCTGCTACGGTGTTATTTGGAAATTTCATCGATCTCGTTCGGAAAATACGAATGCGGGACGAGATTCGTCGAAATTAATTTCACGATCGAGCGATTCATTCGTGATTTTACGATTCTCGTGAGTTACGAATCAAAGACAAACGAATAGTTTTTTTTTAATTTCCACTTAAAGGAAAAAACAAATTAGCATTTATTCTAAAGATTAATCGATATTGGTTTGAGAAACCAAGGATCATTAGTCATCGTACCGACGAAGGAACTGAGAAACTATGGGAGACATTTCTTAAAGAGACAAGGTTAAGCTGACGGAAAATCCAGAAAAATTCCCCCGTGCGAAGTATCGAAACCCTAACGAAAGGGTGGGCGGAGAATTCTCCCGCCCTAAGCTCGGGCGTTCTTTATCATTTTCCTCGTGCCGAGCCAGCTTTTCCTCCGCCGAAGGGCTGCAAGGGGCTTAAATGTCTCGCCATCGTACGAGATCGACGAGTAATGGAGCAAAGGGCGGTCTGGATATACTTCGTGAGGGTTAATGTTTACGTCACGTCGCGACTAAACGAGGTGAAAAAGTCTACGATTACGTGTCGGCGGGGAATCATAATAGGCGGATGCTTATTCCTACAGTATTGATCGTGCGCTGACTCGATCGAGTCCCGACATCTCCGCTCGTACCGTCGTCAATATTTGCCGGCGCCGTGTTATAATGTCGAATCGACGAGCGAGGAAAAATGTCGCAGCCGGGTTCATGACGTTACTGCAAACGTCACTCGGAACGGAAAGGACGCCTATCAATCTCGCGACATAACATCGATACGCATTCCCATTTAATCCTCTCGGTAATTTCCTTAAACAAACACTGCAGCACACAGATCCACGCGAATTATTTTCGCGAACCCGCTTGCGATTAAAAATTGCATCTCTCGCGTCGTCTGTATAATCCCGGTGGCTCAACCGCATCGCTGTAATGGAAAAATCATCCCCGATACGATATGACGTTCGCGAAATTCACTCTTTCTCCGTTCCTCTGTCACCCTCCACCTTTTGTTTGCAAAAACGTCAACGTGATCGAAAATATTTCACACGCAAAATTAACAAAACATAATTGATTTCCATATTTACATATCGATATACAATGTTAACTTTCATAATAACATCGTTAACAATAATATTGTTAACGTGAAATTTCGCGCTTAAAAAAATTCTTATTGTCGTTGGCTTGGTTGTGATTTTAAATTGGTTAAGATTTGTAAATTCGAATTTTACTAAAGAGGACAAAACCGAGATCTCTCTCGATTAGTTTAATTCTACTTGATCATAGTTGTCGGTTACGCTAAAAAAGAAATTTTGCCAAGTCCGTCCCCGTCGCCTCTTACGAGGAGAACATAAGAAGCACAAGCACATTGAGAAATAATTGTAGCTTCCATCAGGAGTATGTTCTTGTGACACGCTCTTGTCTCTCGACACCCAATCTCTGTTTCGCTTAGCATCGCCAACTACGGCGATAACCAGAAGTTTATAATCAGAAGTTTTGCGCTCTGGCGCGACGCCATCATCGTCGACTTTTGCATACGCTCAGAACGCGTTTAACGTATTATAACGGAGTGCCGTTGCTCGAAATTACTACGGTTACCGCCTTATAGAAAACGGATATTATCTCGCGGCTACAAACGTATGAAACAGAAACGGTTTGCGAAAAAGGGAGGAAATTTATCATACACATACCCCAAGCTGATTTATCCCATAATAATCTAAAATAATCTTAGCTTAAAAAGATATGTGAAATATCTTTAATCCAGATTATCACGATTCAAACCGAATTTAACACATTCGTGAATTAAAAGTAACACGAATTCGTATACTGGATCGCGATAAAAATACTCGAATAGGAGATTACTAACAATATATATATATTCCTCTCCCTCTCTCTTGATGGAATTTGACAGCGTTTGAAAATCAGGTTGCGGAGAGACCAGCATGCAGCGGATGTTTTGTGCCATGACAGACTGCATTAAAAAGAGACGAGCTGGATCTGAGTCAATCGTCGTTATCTGGTCGTTTTTATCACGGGTACTGTCACGCGCGTCCCAGTATGACATATGGTGCAATGCAGTTGCACGTAGAACGATGGCATGTCTACCTTTTTTCTCCTTTCTCGTCGGCTGCCATCGATATCTTTCTTTGGCTGCTACATTCTCTACTATCAATCGCGGTGATAATCAAGAGTTTTGCTCTTCAGTATAACACTTTAGTGAATCCTGCAGAATTAATTCTACGACGCAAAGGTTTACGATATGATTTCTTTACGATACTTAACAAATTCTTTCTTTAAGAGGCGACATTTCTTGTTCTCTTCGGAATCATTCGCGCGATAAAGATACCATTGTAAGTGTCTTAATTTACGTACGTGAGAATTTTTGCAGAACTGTAATAAACACTGATAGATCGTCGGCTCTTGATAATCGTCATTGTTTAAATGAACAGAAGACGAAGTACTGAGAGCTACACTTAATCTTCTAAGCTTCTCGTCTAACATCTTCCGAATTCTTACAAATATTACCGTACTTCATTATTCTAAATGGGTGGTGATAAGTCGGTTCACTAAGATGACGCCTATTATCGCTAATTTGAACGTGTGTGTGCTAATCCTGTTTAAAAATTGAATTTAATAGCTAGATAATAATAACCGATGCGTGACGCGCATTCTCAGCGCGTGCTTCGGAAAGATCATATCACCCTAACAACAAATCAGGTATTCATCGAACGCGCCGATCACTAAATCGCGCAATTAATTGAAAACTATCGCGCGGCGCGTGTCCAGTACTTCCAACGAGTTGTCGGTAGCGGTATAACGATTTCATCCTAAAATTAACGCGGAAACACGCGTCGTTTACCCCGCGCGTCGAGCATTAATTTGACGTTAAAAAAATTTTTTTTTAAAGCACGTTCGCCTTCCCGCCTCCAATTAGCTAGAATTTATTTTGACTCTAGCGATAGAAGCTATAGCTTTTGTGGAGAACATACATATCTTATGTACTTTCATCCGAAAATCTATGCCGATCACGTGCACATGTGTTATTCATAATTAAAACGTCCCAAGCTTTTGCCGAGCGTGCTGAAATAAGCGAACGATTCTTTATTTGGAGTCTTACTACTTCCAAGAGAAATCGGAAGTAGATGCGACATATCTTACGATTTATTTTCGACGGCAATCTCCGATTAAATAGTGTAAATTGAATATTATAAATCGAGAGAATTCCAATATGTGCAAAAAGAAGAAAAATAGAAAAGAAAAAAGAACAAATTGAATATATATGTATATATTGCGATTTAAAAGTACTTTTCATTTGCTTCCTATATTCGCTTTCAATTTTCCGATGTGCATTTAACCGCTAAATGTCAAACTGTCGATAGAGAACTCATCGTCGATCTGAATTTACACACGCAAATCCTGTAATTAGGCTAACACTGGATAAATGCCAGAAATATAGGAAAATTAATCAAGGAGAGTGAGTTATGCAGGGGAGAAATTAATAATACGTGATTTGAAAAGTGTTTAAACGGAATTCAATCCAGATCAGTTGACTCAATCTTTCTATTTTCTCTCGGGGAACAACCGACCGAGAAGCTCAAATCATGATAGAGTAATCGATTTAGCATTTCAGAAACGTAAATAGAAGAGAAGAACGCGAAGTCGTTTTAAAAGATAAGAAAAGATCGTCCCAAGGGACGAGTGCTCGCGGATCGTTTTGTACGAGAACGCGAATGGCATCTATAAAAGTGCTCTCGCGCACTTTCAACTTTTGCGAGGCGCGTTTCATCGCGCTTACTGCCACGATAATTATTTGTTTTACGGATTAAATAAAAATTCAAATGAGTTTCATGGAAACTTAGCCGCTCGTCTCGTTGCGTCGGAATAGATGGAAGCGGTGAGGGGGGATGAAGCAGCACGAATCGTAGAGGATTTAAAACCGAGAGAAGGCTACAGGAGACGAGAGCTAAAACTTTGATCTCGCGTTATTACGTTCCGTAGATAGTAGAGAAGCTTTTCCGCAAGCTAATATTGCGCCGAAGATCAACAACAAAGCCTGTACGGAGATTCGCACGGAGAGTACAACCGCCGGCTCCTTCTCTCTCCGGCGTGTTTCACGAGGAGCAAATCGCGCGCGCGAGATTTCGCGGACACGTCGGAAAACGTACGGGTGAAAGTTTTAAATCTCGCTCGCACACGAAAGTTGGAAGCGCAACTTCAGTTAGGAAGCATTATTTCTATGCGCGAGAGAAATATTCGAAATATCAAATCGTATTTTCAAAAAGAATGGGAAACGCGAGAGTCTTGGACTTCGTCGCGGCTGCCTTCGCGAATATTGCATTCTCTCTCCGTCGCCGACAGACGGAATGCTCGATTCGCCGACGACGGACGTTCCGAACGAAGATGGATGCGTAAAAACTTGGCAAATGGATGTAAATCGCGCAAACCTAGTTTCCGTTACTGTGCTCGTCCTTCTTTCGTCGTTCTTTAAACGCGCATTGCTTTCGCGACTGTCTCAGGATAGATTATAGTGCCGCAGCGAACATAATTATTCCGAGTGAAATTTTCCTCTATTATTTTGAATCAAATTGTCGTACATTTAACGTCGCTTCTTTACGCTCGAGTCTTGTTTCCTTGTACCGACAAATGAAGTAACTTTGCAGCACGATAAAAGAGTTCCTAGGAATAATTAATATGTGTATACGCGCGTATTTATAAAAAACTTATTAATTATTCTTTTAAACGAGAAACGGTTCTAAGATTATTTTTTAACACGAAGAAACATTTCTGTTACGAGAACAAAATAATAATTTCTAACGCTTTTAGAAATTAAGGCATATATGTGTTATGGGCACCAAAGCAACATATATTATTCGCGATATCATCGCGAACGTATCGACAGTTTTGTAACCAACATAACGGAGCGAAACTCACGCGAAATTTTCACGTCTGAACATCCGACATCATCTTGACGGTGATGACGTCGACATATCGACCGGATAGAAGTTATTAACTTTACACAGAACCGTTCATAGATAGTAACATACTATAAACATAAACACTTTTTTATGGATTACATTCTTACATAGTTACATTCCATCTTTCGCAATAATGCATAAAATATGAGACACAAAGACGGCAGAAGAATCTTAGTATTAAAATGGGCAAAAATAGTTATGTAGTCTCAAAGTTCTTAAGCAAAATTTCCATATCTATTTTTAACTTTATCACAATTCAGAGCCACGTAGCAGAAATTTATTTTTCGAAATACCTAATATCCTTTCTGTGCGATTTTTACTTCAATTCTTGCATGTCCTTTTTCGAAAACTGCGCAAAATAGCTCAGTTTTAAAACATGAATTTAAATAAGAAGATGCATGCAAAATATGATATAATGTTTCCTGCCTTTAACAAGACATATTTTATCATATTCATATATATCGCTTTTAAAATATATATATATATGACATATACATATATTAAAATAACAGTACATCGATTTTTAACATTTTACTGGAAGTGGAATTGTATTGAATCTGTTCATGTTGAAATTATTTGTTAGACGGTTTTATAATTTTTGTGCTTCGATACCTATATTGATGCTAAATTAATGGGGGTCTCAAGATGCGCGATCATTAATACTACATGCGATTTATAGACAGGCGATCATCTAAACGAAACCTATGATCGGCCAAGTCTAAACTTTCATATCTCGAAAAAGTTACTGTTTGAAATAAAAAATGTTAAATACTTTTACAAGATACTTAATATTTTATATGCATTCCACATATTATACAATGCTGTAAAGTGAGTCATTATATTGCGACAAGAACAATTAATTTTACAAATAATAAATAATAAATTCATAAAATTATAAATTGCTTACTACATGGCTGCTTCGTCGTAATCCGATGCCTTCTCTGAATCTTCTCTGCTCCACCCTTGTTTGTCCTTTGCAGCTTTTCCATGGCACTCATACGACACTCGCGAAAACACAATTACGATCACGCGCGCGCTAATCATCAGAATACGACTGCAGTATAGCATTTCCCATTAATCACGGCCTCCACACTATGCGCATTTTATTTTATAATACGACAGGAGAACGCGAACATGACGAATTATACGAAGCAACGATCCACTCGGCGAATAGCTGGAAAATTGCGCGATTGAATTCCGGCAATGTTATTTCTGTTAGAAATGTACGTACGTATTTCATATGTATATGCATGGTTTTATTGCCTCTCATTATAACTAAATCTAATTGTAATAATCTTAAAGAATTACGTTTGGTATTTCCTTGTCGCAATCGTATTTCGAGAGATAATACGACGACATAATGCCTTGCGTCGTTATTTTCCTACTCGAGGCTCGTAGCAAGACTGACAGCGAAAGGTGACCGAGTATAAACATAGCGCGCTACACGTCGCAAAATTCGGTTCCATCGGTATTGTTAATTGTTAGACGTCATTATTATTATCTCTCGAAGTACAATCGCGACAAGAAAATATCAAACGCGATTATTCAACACAAATATTATAATTATAATTAGTTATAATAAGAAATAAAATCGCCATATAAGAAGTGCGTATACTATTCATTAAAAGGGATAGCATTATGTAAATTCGATTGTGATTTTCTAATGCAGAGCATATCATAGCTTCGTGTAATCGTGATTTTTAAGATGTTCTACTATCGCAATAAAGTCTTATGTGCTATTAATATCAGGAGTGCTACGTCGCGTGATCGTCGTATTCTGAATAATTAGCGCGTGATCGTAATTAACCGTATTTTCGCAAGTGAACATCATGTGGATGTTATGAAGGAATAATAAAAGACAAACAAGAGAGAAGGAGAAAATCCGAGAAAGTATTGAGCCGACTGTAGTAAAATGATGAGGTGAGCAATTTATAATTATATTAATTTATTATTTATTATTTGTAAAATAAATTGTTTGCTTATCTTATCACGATGGTGATACACTTTACAGCATTATGTAATATATAATGCATATAAAAACATTCTTATTAGATTTATTTTAAAATATTTAAACATTGCTTAAAATTTATTATACTCTATATTACTTATATGAGAATCAAATTTCTATTTATCATATTTTATCTACAAGCTTCTATCCAAAACAAATCTTTTTCGATAATTTTTGTAATACGTTTTATTAAATATTTGTTTAAGAAGACAAAAATTTAATTGTGTGCAATAATTAGTTTTAGAAATATTTATTATTTTCAACTTTATATAATTAGGATATATTCAGATTTTACACAGATCAATATTGTGTTCTATAATTTCGCCGTTGCACTACACACCGATAATTTTTTTTTTTTTTTTAATCTTAATCTCGAAGTAATGAATTTCAAGATAATATATTACAAATACCTAAAAATGCTTAAATATTTTAATTTACAATAATACAGCAATTAAATTGAAAGATATATACAGGATGTCAAAAAATTAAAAATAAAATATTATAGCAAGAAAATTCAGAAAAATCAAGTAAAAGAGTAAAAGAGTATTTCAAGAAAAAGAGAATTTAGAATTTCAAACAATAACTTTTAAGATGAGAATTTAAAGTCGGCCGATCTACATTTAGACTTGTTTATGAATCCGTATATATGGTACTATTAATGATCGCGCACCCCTCTCAAGATCTTCATTAACTTGACACCCCCGCCATGAGAAATCAAATTTGAATATATCGCATAATTAAGTGTTAATTGCTTTATAAATAAATTTAAAAAAATGACTTACTAATTAGTTACTAAATTTAAAAAACGTTTCAATGCCCACATAGCTACAAGAGTAAATTATGTTCATGTAATTAATTTCTTTTTTTATAAATTCGGGATTAGAGCAATAAATTAGCACTTACACAATTATGCTTCAGTTCCGAATTTGATTTCTTGTGGTGAAGATATCAGGTTTATAAAAGTAAAGAACATAGACGCGAAAAACCTTTTCTTCAGATGGCGAAAACTAAAGCCAGTCTTTCGAAAATGCAAACCGCAAGCGAATATAACGTGATGAAGTCGCAAAACGCGACAGACAAGCCTTGAGGCATGTAGAAGGAGGGTTGCAATCTTCCCGTAGCGAGCAAAACGTCTTGGAAAATCCGCGGTAATGGAGCGACACGAGACGATACGTAATCCGGATGTTTACTTAATTAAAAGTAATCCATTACTGGCGTATCGCTTGGCACCCTCGCGGAGACAAACCCCCGTTCACTTCTGAAGAAAACACATGTCTGCGTGTCTGTGCATTCACTATACACGTTTCATCCTCCGACAAAATTACGCGGCGTAATAATGGCGTTCAGGTAAATGCGATTCGGCTGAATATAATTAAATTTTCGACGTGTGCGCGCTCTTCTCATAAACATTTATAATAATGAAAAATGAATTTTTAATTCCTTCTTTTCTGCTGTAATTTATATCTGGCTATTAATTTATTTCCGTAAAAAAACAAAAGATTATTGCACATATATATTGCGCTTATCGTTATATATATTTCTGAAATCTAACTTGGTAAAATGTGTTAAATATAATCTTGTATACACATTTCTCTCTATAACTACACATTTATATTTTTTTATTTTAAAGTAACTATATTTATATTTTTTTATTTTAAAGTAACTATATTTATATAGGGTAATAGAGAAGGGAACGTTTCTATAATATTGATATGAATGTAATATCGTTTTTTATCGTTCATAAAAGTGTTCATAAAAAACAATGTCATCTAAAAACTTTCTCAAACACATAGCACCAAAAGCTCTCCAAAAATTCATGTGTTTTAAAAATAACATACTATACAAATCTACAAAAATCATTTTTTCTCATTTCTCCTAATTTAGAAATGATAAATGTTCCGCGCACACTATACATATTTTATTCAAGAGATTTCTAGCTGTGATATCGATTTTCAGCTCTTTCGATAAGAAATGCAAATCTGGCAGTCTAGTCTGGAACAATGGATATAATCAAAAATAATCGAGTGGATAATGGATTAGTTGATAATGATCAAAATCTCGAATGATCAGACTCTCGGGCAACCTCATTACTGGCAGATCGGAAAACTGTAATGAATTATTTCACGGGCTGATAAACGAGATTAGACGCAAGGGTACACTCAGAATAACTCCGACGTCGCGCTTATGTATTCCGGAAGCTGCTTGCACAGACAACTTTAGATATCCGGTGGTGTGTCATCGGAGAACATAATGCTTCCTTGAGTAACTCTATCCGTTTGACGTGTAAAACACGGAGAAATGGCACGTACGGCGTCGCGAAGGCGTTCGACGCAAATGGAACACTCGTTATGGCAACAGTTTTATCCTGCAAAGTATAGTAGAAAGCAAAGGGCAACGAAAACAATAAAAATTTAATTGAAAACGGAACAAAGAGACTCGGGACTCTTTAATGAAGTTGCTCTCGGGGCGCGTCAAACTTGACTAAATAGAAATCTGAAAGCGTCGTATATGTATCATGTGCAGTTTTTCTGCCTCACTACGAAACAGAGTGAAAATGTTCCGAATTCTCGCGATTCCTAGATGCTTATCCGACGTAATCTGCGCAAGTAGTAGATGTTGGTTGATATTTTCCATCGGCACAGAAAGAGAGAGCGAGAGACTATTCCAAGAATGGAGAGAGGGAAGAAAGTGAATTTCTCCGTGCGTACTTACTTTAACATTGAATGTAGGGTGGAGTGTAGAAGAGAGGCAAAACGCTCGGTAACGGTAATTATTTTCCTTTCCCGACCGTAACTGCTCAGCCCACAGGTTAACGGCGACGGAGGACTGCGCTTTTCACGGATTAATTAAATCGTTCACAGAACGTTCGCCGAACAAATACTTCTCGGGTCGAAACGAGGAAAGGTAAGAGAGGAAAGCACGAAAGACTTTGCGAAACAAGGTAAAGGGAGGATGTCGAAGAGAAGGAGGAGAAGTAGGAGGCAGAGGTCCTTGAGACTCACGTCGTCCTTTTCTATCACGGCGATCGGGAAGCGAAAGATAGCGAGTCCGCGATAACAAATAATATTAGACCTACAGGACGAATTTTGTGCGCAAACAATGCGCGAAATCTAAAAGCCACCCTCTCTCTTTCTGTCTGTCTCTCTCTCTCTCTCTCTCTTTCTCTCCACTCTCGCGCATTCCACAATATATGTACTAGCGCGCGCGTGGGCGAAATCGTAAATTCACATTTTTTCCTTAACTTTTCTCATATCCCACGCATTTGCTAGCCGCCACATCGTTGATATCCTCTTCCTCCCCCTTCCTCCCTCTCCGTTCGCATGTTTCGAAGTGCGCGCACCTCGAAGTACTAGGTAGGTACATTATCCGACGAGATAAAGGTTCGCGAAGTTTATTGCGAAACTTGTACTTAACTGTAGATTCCGCGATAGGCCATGACTTCGCCCTTCCGTACGATCCTTCTTTTTGACGATACAGATACGCGATAACCGTTCGTAAAAATTTTCAGTTTTCTTCACGTACAAATTTTCTTGCACGACAAACAGATTGTAAACAGGTACTATACAAGTAAACTTCAAAAATCTCGGAAATACCGTACTTGACATCCACGATAGCAATGACAGATTTAAAGTCTTAGAAATCTGTAGATCATGTAGAAATCGTAAAAACATAGTAGAAATATTTTTTTCATTCGTGACAGAGAGAAAAAAAGAAAGAGAGAAAAAGAACATATGTTCATACTACTGCATAATAATAAAGGACAAATATTTTTATAATAATATTAATATCAAAAATAAAAATTTATATATAATATAAACATAACATATAATATGACAAATGGCAGAACCACACACATTTAGATTGTTCATACATGGCGGCGGAACAAAACAATATAAATGACAACTCGATGCAATTAAGCCACGCTCGTCAAAGAAACTATCTCTGGCCGGATGCACTTGTGTTTACCCTCCAAATATATTTTTACCTGACGCATTAGCTAATTGGGCGAAAATGATCGCTCGATACTCGACCGGAAGTGGTAGACGTTCGGGGAGGAGACGGTGAAATCTAGGTGAACCGGTTCAGGACATATAACGACCCGAATTACGTTAACGACCGCGAAACACCTAAGTCTGACCGGCGCTGGTGGGGTAATCGAAGATCCCTCGGATAACGATCACAATGAGGAGGCAAAGCTCGAACGTATGCGCGCGTGAAACGAACGAATAAAGCGTAGGGCCACGTACGGGAAATGACTATGCGCGTTCTGAGAAATCGCTAATGGAGATTGTAGCGTTATCCAGTAATTCGTTCGAAATCCCCCTGGATGTAACTGTCTTCAAGATTCTCACCGTTAAAACGAACGTGGCACGAACAGCACCTGCGGTTTGATAATTGGAAAGCGCGCATAAGCAAGATGTTACGAGAAATCTTGCGTATAATTTTTACAGAACAACGAACGATTTAAAAATCTCTCTTATAATTATATAACATTATCAATTCAATAGTCTACGACGAAATATTTTCTCATACAGCGAGAATTTAAAAATTGATATAGAAATGGATTGAAAACATAAAACCCGTGGGAATAATTAGATAACTCGCATATAAATGTTACGAAAATACTACATTTGAAACATATATTTCAAATAAAACGTGCTTTAATACTCATTGTACTTTGCGCATCGAATTTGCAATATTTTCGTAACATTTATACACAAGCTTTTCAATCATTTTAGCGAATATTTGCAGTTACAATGTGTATTTTAATAGTATTTGAAGTTAAATAACTCTGTGTATAAAAACGAAAAAGATAAAAAAGACGTGTTGCGCGTAAGTGACGTAGTGCAAGCGCGCAAAAAGATACTTCGCCACGTATGTGATATTATTTTGAGCTATAAATGCACTTAACCGGCAAACGCGAATGCTTAAAGATCTATCCGAGTAGATGAGCGTAATGGCCGCGGCGAGTTTCCGGCCTTTTGCCAAAACCGTTTCGCGGCAGGTATACGCAAATAAAACGCCCTCGCGCCCTCGCTCTGCGACGCTTTAACGCGCGCATCGAATGCATCGCGAATGCGCTTCTCAAAGCCCGGGAGGTATCCCGTGCATTTACATCCTTTACGCGGCAACATCTTCCAACACGGCAACCCGCAGACACGCCCTCGAGAGCACCCCAGCACCCGCCGACGGCACCGTGCGCGCGTTGTATCGGGGTGAAGACTATGCACTCCCTCTCTCTCTCTCTCTCTCTCTCTCTCTCTCTCTCTCTCTCTCTCTCTCTCTCTCTCTCTCTCTCTCTCTCTCTCTCTCTCTCTCCCCCTTCGCCCTCTTCTCCTCCCAAATCCTCCCGTCCGCTCCTCTTTCCACTTGCTCCGCATCATAAACGTCGACGCCGCGTCCTGGCGGGATATACCAAACTCTTCAAGTGGGATCTCTTAGATGGAACCTTGCCTAATGCACTTCCTGCATCATCGCGCTCTCTACCGCGAGTTACAAGATTCAAAACCCTGAGGAGCTCATACTCTACGAGGGGCAATAAGGTCGAGTACCTTTGACGGGATGTCTGTTCAGACAACACGTTCAATGTCTACAGGAGGCTTTAAAATTTTCGGAATTGGCAGAGCCAAGACGGCTAAAAATTTTCGTGTTTGTTCTTACAATCGCGCTTTTTTTTTGCTTTCGACAGTAGGCATCAATTTCTTTATTTTTTATTTTAAAAAAATATCACGTGAATTGTCACAAAGTTTTTAGTGGCCAATGAATACGTCGCTAATGAATCTTTATATTGTATAGAAAACAATATCGCAATTTGTCGATACCGGTCTTGTTTTGACTATAGTAAAATTTCATTTTTGCACGTTAAAGCTTTTAAATTCACTTTTGAGATGTTATACTCTATAAATTCTTTTCTCCCTCTCTTAAGAAAATATTATTAATGTATAATGATTGAAGGAAAATAATATATTTACAAAATACGAGCAAATATTAATACACTTACTCATTTTTCGAGCAATGCACATATACAGTATTTTTGTCTTGTCTACAAAACCGAAAAGAAAAGGGAGAGGATAAAGCAAACAACGATTGACATTCGGAATGGATCCGTCAAGCGAAGGTATTATATATATCGATACAGAGATATTTCTCTTTTCTTAGAGGTAACGGAATACTGAATAAACTGTTAATTATGCATATTCTAGAAACGACAAAATAATTTCGCAAAATAAAATTACAAGTGAAATTGAAATTGACGATCAATACTTTGACGGTTAATATTAATTGTCAGTAGGAAATCTACGTCAGGCAAGGATTAAATATATCAAGAAGCATATATTTCTCTTTTTTTTCCGAAGAGAAAAAAAACAAAATATTGAATAAACTATTAACTATGCATATTTTAAAACTGTCAACAGTGATAGCGCAGATATAAGCAAAATTTGACACGTGAAATCCCCTTTGTCGTTTTTTGAGAAAGCTTCTGATGTTCTATTCTCATGTCTCAAGAGCAAGACTATTCGCTTTCACGTTATAAGGGTGGACGGAAGATTTTAGGTCGACTTCTCGCCAGAGTTTCGGTTTCCCTAATATCGACTGCATCCCCCCCCCTCTCCCTCCCCCCTTGTTCGCCCCATCGGTCGGTCTCGAATACGTATCACCGTCTTCCACCTCGGCTGCAGTGAAGTTTCCCTTTATATTTGCTCACCGAGAAATCTCTCTCGCATTTCCTCGAGAGAGCGAGCGAGGAAGAACTCGACCACTCGTATTCTCTTTTTACTCGTCTGCCGTTCTCCTTTTACCTCCCGAGACGAGCCGCTCGCCGATCGATCGGCGTCCCTTTTCCGTGTGGTACAAAAACATGGGCGAATAATATCGTGAACGGCCAAATACTTGAGTCCTCTCCTGCAATAGAGGACGAGAGAGGAGAGGGCGATCTTTGAGGCAAATTTGCGAGCGAAACTATCGGACGGAAATTCGAAGCCGTTTCGTTGGAGTATACGAAAATCTACAGTTTCTTGTCGATGCGCTTCTTCACATCCTCTTCTTGGTCCCCCCGCATCTTTCCCCCCTTTCTCTCCTCTCCCCGACTTTCGAACGGCTGATGGATGGATAAAACGCGAGGCGCTTCTTTGAATGGAATCTTGATGCGGGACTTTCGCTGCGTCAAAAAGATTCGTTCGAAGTAATGGCGCGTGCCTTAAGATTTAACCTGCGTCTCGCGAAGATATCAGATAGGAACGAGTGTAGCAATTTCTCGTATAACACGCATGCGTTTTTTTTTATTATTATTACCTCTGTAAATTAATACCGTGAGTTTTTAGCACGCTTTCGATCAATGTTCTTTCGTTAAACAGATTAATATCACGGATATAGAATATCTTTTTTGTTTTAACATATTTAATTTTGAGAAAAATCCAAACGTGTATATTTTATAACTACATCAATAAAAAAGGATATAATATTAGCTTTTTTTATGTGTGAATTTAATGAAAATATTGAATATTTACATTTATGTGAATTTCAGATTTGCGAGATTTTCTGAGCGTACAAAACTATATATGTGTGACGCGTTTGCAGATTTATTAGATTATTAATACATTATCGAGATAAAGCGGCTATACTCTATGCAGCATTTTCGCGATGCGATAAGCCGCACCTCCGGGGTCCCTGTGTTGGTATTGTTATCTGGCCTGTTGGTCGGATCAAGATCCGCGACAGGATCATCGGCGCTATCTCGGGGATTTCGGGATAATATCCCGCGGGATCTCCAGAATGTAGACCCTTTCTAGAGAAGAGTCGAGGGTCGGGGGCGCGAGAGTTAGCAACACAATAACGGTGATTAACGATCGGTGTATATGGATGGCGGTAGTTAAGGAGTTTAGGAGTCCTAAGTACGGTCGCTCTGTCGATGACTCGACCGACTCTCTAGTATTATATTGCGACTGTGTCTTTTACTTGTCCACGTCGGATCGCGTCCACGTCGTCCGCCCAATTGCGTCAGGACGCGCCATAGACTTCCTCCGTTCTAAACCGATAGCGTGCGTTTCTGTGTGCGTGTACGTGCGCCTACCTCTGCCTACACGTACACACACACACACACACACACACACACACACACGCACGCACGCACGCACATACCGCACACACATACACACGTACAAAAGTGCCTACGTGCGTCGTCGGGTATGCACGCTCGTTGGCGTGTACGTAGCGTGTACGTGCCGCTACGTCGAACTACGTGTCGGCGAACGGCACCAGCGGCAACGGCTGGCTAGGTGGTACGAGGGTCTTGGATCGATCGACCATTCGTATGGTAATGTAAGCGACTACCGGACCGAACTGCTTGCCGGAGCCGAAGACCCCATCGGCCAACCAATGTCGGTGCGATGTCGAAGAGGAAAGGGAGGCATTCCCGGATCTCCCGCGCTGAAAGGAAGCAGCGCGCGCGCGAGGGAGGAAGAGAAAGAGAGAGAGAGAGAGAAGGAAAAGCATCATCATGCTTCGACAATATCCACGCCTCGTCCGCTGCCGCTGACAGGAATGCCGACGTGAAGTCAGGAAACCGAAACGATATGATCTATAGCGTTAGGCCCGGCGATGATTTAAACGCATAATGGATAAATCGGACGATACGAGTGCATGAGTACCTCCGTTTCCGCATGTTGTGCTCGAAGCCGAAACAGACGGCTATCAGTTAATCAACGTTTCCTGTTGCGGCTTATGATGGATTTGATGGATTACCGAGATGCGCGAGAGAGAGTTCGCGACCTTGAGTTTAGCCGAAACGTGTAGTTAGTACGTAATTCGGAGATAATTAAGAGGAAATCACGAGGGAATGCGTTGACAATGAGGCAGAATATTTCTAATTGACGAATCAGTTCGGAGAAATTTTAGCGCAAACTTTCCGATAAAGAGATATTTATAAGTTGAAGAACATCTTAATACAACAGTCATTAAACATGTTCGTATCATCGATAATGATCAATGTTATAGCGATATTATAATCGTTGAGCATA
Source organism: Lasius fuliginosus (assembly GCA_949152495.1). Classification (NCBI taxonomy): domain Eukaryota; kingdom Metazoa; phylum Arthropoda; class Insecta; order Hymenoptera; family Formicidae; genus Lasius; species Lasius fuliginosus. Next base: position 8,407,481 of record OX424448.1, read on the forward strand.
TGCTTAACGATTATAAAAATGATTAATGCTACGTAACCACGTAATTAGTCAGTATATGTCTATGATTGAAAATAGACAATTATAAATAGCTAGACGTTTTATATGTAAAGTTAATAATAATAAAATATATGAGAAAAAAATAGATTAATGATGATGATATGATGACTAGATTACATATCAAGGTTAATGGTGAAGGATAGGTAGACCAGAAAAGCGAGGAATTTTCGAATTTCAACGTTATCGAATTTCGCTATATTGACGACTATATCGAATCGCGGGTGACGTAATGCGGGGTTCGTTTACGGCAACGAGTCAAAGTTGGTGGAACCGCCACGGAACGGTCCGGAACGGCCGCAGCGTGTGCGTTATAGCTTGGCGGCGAACAAGACACTGCGACTTGCCTGGATGACGGCACACATTGGCTAGTTTTGCCGGGCCATATCTTCGAGCGGAGAGTGGTCACGGAAGGAGGGAGAGACCATTGGATGCCGGGAACAACCCTGTGGGAACCGACGAGCAACCGGAACGAAGTTATCGCGGCAAAGTGCACGGTAACTGCGTTACCGTTCACAAAGCGTCCCGCGCGTTACACTTCATCCTACTGTCTACCGTTCTCGGAGACACAAGCAACTTACCGAGAGATACCAGTGAGGGAACGATAACCGCGAATGGAATTGTTCTCGCGGCCACCGGAAAGTGCGGTCGGCGATTGATTGGAGCGCGTCCCGCAATTGCGTTTTCTTTATTGGTTCCGAATAACGTTCGTGCACGTGAAAACATTTGCACACACTCCGGTTACGCTTTCGCATCCGCGGCACAAAGAAAGGAGCATGTTTGTTCGCGCCGGAACGCTTCCTCTGGACGCGTTATCTATCCACCGGTAGAAATGAAACGCAAATAAGGAGAGAAAGATGATGGTTCTTCCGGCGAGCGCGGCGCGCAGGCGGGATAAGAATCTCGATTCGCTGCGCGCGGTGGATTTCCAAATGTTTGGAATTCATTAAGACGTTTATGATTCCGGCTGTATCCCCGGACGATGTTTTAACGTTAAAGACGCCGCACGACGAGGAATTACGAATCTGCGCGAATATAACAAATCGCTGTTATTTTCGGCGAGATACACGCCAGGAACACTCGACGACGAATGGGTCAAGATTACGAAATTTCGTAATTAAACGTGGCGCGAGGATAGGTGGATGAAGTCTTCAGAACGGACGTTATTTCTGCGCTTAAGTACCTTGAAACTTTGTCACTTAAGAACTTTCGACTGTTATCAAGATCAGCCGTGGTTACCGGTTCGCACATACCTCCGGTGAGAGCTGTCACTTTTAATTACTACTCGTAAAATTTATATCGAGACGATATCTGGCACCTATACTGAAACTACACGGATCGCCAATATCTGCAGCGCTTTTCTATATTTTCCACGATAATATTCTCAATTAATAACAATTTCGTTACTTCTCGATAAAAACATTTTGCTAATCAATAGTAATTAAAAGATCATTTTTTACTAAGAGCATTTATAATTAATGATGATAATCAAGAAGGAATTTATAGAGAACATCTATTTTTAGAAACAGAGCTCGCATTCTTAAAAGCATATTTTTACTAGGAAAAATTTATGTGTGTAAAGTACCAATGCAGACGTATTTATATGAACATAGGAGAGCAAAAATTTTTTATTACGAACGTACTAACGTTGATTATTATTTTTTTTGCGCTAGTAGTAATATTGCACTTGTTAATATTAAAATTTTTACAAAATAAAACTTCATGAATTTTTTTGATTTACTCTGCGCTGTCAAGTTTAGATTGAATTTTATGTTAGGTAACTTCCTTATAATGTTTCACCCAACGACGTAAATCTTAAAAATACCGCCAAGATGAGATAGTCGGGAAACGCGGCGCGAACAAACACTGATTTTCACGGTGCGCACGAGGCCGAAATTCCTATATTCCGCTGGATATTATCACCTCCGAGACCATCGCGCTCCGGATGTGCTCCCCGTGCCTTTGCGGCGAGCCGTTGAGGCGTGCGCGTCATTCCTCAACGAAGCAGAGAGCCGGTGACGTCGACAGACTTGCACGAGCAATCTCTACCAATCTTGGGTACGAAATCTGATTACGCGCCACTTCGCCCGCTTGTAAACTGGATACGTAAAATTAATTATCAGAAGGAAGAGCGGGAGAGATGGGAGAGGGAGAGTGGGATAAAGAGAGACGACGACAACGACGACGACGATGACGATGACGACGACGACGACGAAGGATAGCGGTGAGAAACCGAGATAGCGAGGGATGGGCGCATCCCCTCGCGATGAGCAGCCGTTCCCGTGGAACGAGGGGGTACCACGTAGCACCGAGGGGTAGGAGAGAGTGGAAATTATACCGAATAGAGATGCTGGATGTCTGACTGGTTGTAATGTCTTACTACATCGGCGCGGCAAGTCCCGGATTCCGGCGACGCTTTTAGACTAATGACGCAAACACGCAAACACAGGCGGAACGCGATCCACAAAATTGCCGATTCGCGGCGCGGAGCAGTCAGCCGCGTCTGTTTCCCGGATCCTCGGCGAATTTACGACAGTCGATTTACCATTCGGCGTTTTCGCCGACAACGGCGACGGCACTATTACAAATTAAACGCATCAGCGTGCTAGAAAAGAAGAAATTAATATTTTCGACTGAATATTATTACGAATTATTACGAATTTATATATTATGATTTTTACTCGTCATTACAATGAATTTATCCAATGTATTTCTACAATTTATGATGCAAGCACCGCAGAATCGATGGCGCTTGTTTCATAATATTCGACAGACGTTTCGAGTGTTGTGCTGTTTTGGCCACTTGATCTCGACACGAATACTTCCTTTCAGTTTAACTTGTCGTTCGACGAAAAAGCGACAAACAATTAATGGCGTTCTAACAGCGCAATTGCCGATAATCCGTGTGTAAATCCAATTTCAATCAAACGCAGTTAACTTGATATGAGAATTGTGCTTTTCAATAAAAAAAAAGATATTTACTGGAATTACCATCGTATGATGTTCCAATGAAAATACATACAGCAATCGTGACGAGATTATGTTTATCATGCAAATAGGTATCTCGAATTCAATTTGGAGCAAGCAATTTTAATAAGCGAAGCGAAATAAAAGCTCCTCTGCCTATCACTGTAACTTTCACTTTATGTTTTCGTATTTATAGTCTCCTTAATTTTTATAGGAAATAATTTTTTTAGCTAATAATCAATTTAATATCTAAATAAACTGTGTTCACATCATACCATTATCAGAAAAGGAGTAAAAGGATATTAAATAGTCTTTTGGGATAGAAAGAAACTTTTCAGCAATTAAATTAGTGCTATCTAATAATATAAATTATTAAAACTGTTACTCGTATGTCCAATCTATACGATTAATTGAAATAATAACAATAATAATACTCATATTAATAACGTAATAGTAATGGAGTTATTATTATATCTCTATTACTCGCGTTTCTCCCCGTTATGTAATAATATACATCGTTACTAAAAACGGCAGGTTTGATTTATCAGATGAATTACTTTTCGATTGTCTCTATACTCTCTCTAATCCGCTAACCTGCGCATTTATATAATCGCTTGAAAGTTTAACCTTAAAACACGACGTTATCTGTTACGTCGAGTAGTACACATCGTTTACGGGCGAACGCTATTGATGCCAATATAATACCGGAGATCATCCCTCCGTCCCTCTTCTCTCCAGGGCGCGTAATCTAAAATTCGTTCGTGGCACAATTTCAACATCGAACCGCGATCGATATTAAAGTCCATTAAACTGGTAACCCGCGCGCTAACGGTTTCCAACCGCCGCCGCGCGTCTGACCTGTGCGAGGTTGACCTACTGCGCCGAGGGTATTAAGTAGTAATCTCCAGGCACGATCGGACCGCGCGATGAAAGCGAGAGGAAAAAAATCTGCCACTAAAGAGACCGGACATACCGCGCGCTGCGTCAAAACCACAATCTCCGAAAATATGTCGAAGCTTCTCTGATATATATATTTTTTTTCCTGTTCTCGCGTAATTCACGCATATACGTAACGGTTATTTAATCTCGGCAACGACGAAAAAATAAAGTAGTCGTAACGATTCACGATGCACGTTCGCCAATGTTCGAGGAAACGTCGCATTAACGCTCACCAGACACTCAATCGGAACGATTCGAGCACAAGAAGGACGAAGGGGAATTGAAAGAGAAAGAGAGGGAAGTGAAAGGACCGTCCCGCGATAATTCCGCCGGCGGCGTGCTGCGATAGATTTTTACGAGGTCGTCGCGGGTTATAACTCACCTCGTTTGCGGGCGGCTCTTTGAATCCATTATACTCCCGGCGGCCGTAATAAATTTGGAAATTCTGTTAAATCCGCTTCGTGCGCGCTAACGTTTTCCAATCTCGACGTCTGACCGCGAGCGAACAGCAGCGGGCTGTTTTACGGAACTGTCGGCCGAGCGGCGGCATTAAGTGGTAATCTCCAGGTATGAGCGGGATGGCGGGAAGGACTGCAAAAAGCGAATTAAAAGAGCGACGGTGTCCGCGCGACCGCCACACCATCACCACCACCGGTTCCGCCAATCACTTTAAAAGGATCGGCCATTTCGCACGCGGCCGCGGCGTAACGATCGTTACGCCTGTTAAAGCAATATCGAGGGGGCGATTCGCTTTTACCTTTCGCCGGACATCGGCCGAGTTCGTTCAGACGATCGCGATGAATAATTGGGAACTTTTCCGTCGGCCGAGCCGGGGCTCTTATTAATCGGCTTTCCGATATAAAGAGAAACGCGGAACTGCGCGATGTTTTCCGAAAAAAAGGAGAGAAAGAGAGGGAGAGAAAGAAGAAGGCAAAAAAGAGGAAATCCAATTACAGCGCCGGTATAATTATAAATTCCCAACTCGTACCGCGCGGAATTATTCGTTCGAGGGACACGGCCGGCAGAGAGAGAGAGAGAGAGAGAGAGAGAGAGAGAGAGAGAGAGAGAGAGAGAGAGAGAGAGAGAGAGAGAGAGAGTGAGCAAGGGGAGAAAAAAGGGAAGAAAACGGCAGTTTCGTTGAAAAATTAACCACTCCTCTCCCTCGTATCGCCCGCGTTGCCATTCTTCTTCACCGGAAGAACAAATAATTCGACCAACTGTGGTCCGCGTAAGTCATTGAGGACGCGCATCGCTCTTTTCACGGCCCTCCGGTCGCCCTGCCACTTTTTCTCCCTTTTTTTCCTACTCTTTGCCTCTCGATGCTCGCTATCGCCGTTTTTGTGGTTCGCACAAAAGCTTCCGGAAAATATGTCAGTTCGAACAAAATCCGGTTTGACGACGTGCGCGAAAAGCGGCGAACCTCGAAAAAGATGAGAGAAGTTTGTTGGTGGGACACTCTTGAAGATTCGAGAGGACAAAAAAGAAGGAGATAAGTGGGCTGTTGGATCGTGAAATTCTTGTAATCGGTAAAGAACGGAAGTCCGAGCGTAGGAAGCACAAATAAACAGCCGTTTCCCCTCGTAACCGATTATGAGCACTGTCACAAGCAAAAGCTTCCTTTACTAGGTGTCACTCGTTTGCTCCCTCTTATTGTGGCTCTCTGATATCGTCCCCCTATTCACGATCAGTTATCATCGCAAGCTAAGGACTTATAACATCAACCGTCTCTTTTCTACTCCCCTCATTTTTTCTTTTTTCATCTCTCGCCTTCTCTCCGTTTTTTTCCCTTTTACGTTTTCCTTTATTCTTTCCTTTCACAACAAGTCTCGCTCTCGGGTTCCTTTTACCGACTCGTTAAGGATACGCGCCTTTATGAAGTAATCGGAATTGTATCGAATTGTATCGAATCGTGGGATGGCGAAATTGCCAATCCTCGGAAATATAGATGCCCGAACAAACAACAGTCGTCGCGATCATCTTCCTCCAAACCTTTGTCGCATTATAGAGTTGTAATACACGATTTTATCCATTTTTTGGCGAGTATTTTCGGACGTTGACACGGATCAAAAATTCTACCGAAAAGAGAAAAGAGAAACACGAAGAGACGCAAAACGAGAATTATCTCTAATAGAGAAAACTATATCTCTCTTACGCTAGAGCCACAATATATTAATATTTGAATGTACTATGAATCTTTTTATAACATGAGCTTGGATTTTATATATTTTACATTTTCCAGCGATATTTTATATATTTTATATTGAGGGCGATATTTTAACCGTCGGCCGTCCAGAAGATTGATCTCTGCGAGACACGCATTCGAGCTATTCTTAGCGAAATATTTGCTCGAATGCAGTTGCGAAATCCATAGCCGAACGAATCTTATCGTTGACGTTGTTATAACTGTGATACTCCATGAAATACGTTGCGATCACTTCATACATTGCCGCAACTGGCGCGCGTGATACGCTTCTTGAAAGCGTTTCTCCGATATAGCTGGACAAGAAAGCAGCCCTCCTTTCTCTATACTGGACGCGGTATAAATCGCGGTGAGAAAACAATGGCAACGCGATTTTCATGAATAATAAAAAGGACGAAGTGCTCGAGAGAGCGCAGAGTCTCCCTAAGTTGATCCACCTATCGCTTTTCGGAAAGAGGATGCAATGTTTTTTCATTCTTTTGAAAAATATGTTCGCCTCAAATCTTTATCTTCCGCTCTCGTTTCTTCCTCGTCGCACAAGCGGCTTTTCGGCAGCTTCATTTCCTTTGTGAGATTGATCGCATAGAGCCAACATGAAAAGGGATAGATACTATCATCTCTCTGTCTCTATTTCTCTCCTTCTTTCTATAGTATAATTCTGCTAAGTTCAGATTTCGGTGCGATATACACACATTTATCCGCGCCAATAAAAGCACGACAATTCGATATGTAAAATACGTCTTTTCGCATATTTATTGCATTGAAAATTGAGCTAGTCAAAATTATATCGATTTCCATCGTAAGAGCGTAAACTTGTAAAATATACATATTGCGATCGTGTCCACCTTCACAATTTCTACAATCTCTCCATTCATAGTACAAAAAATAATTCGCATGCACGAAATCGTCCCTATTGAAAGGATCTGTAATAACGCGAACCTCAGCGAAAGCCACCGGAGGATATTTACTTCCTCCGACTTGAACTCGCTAATAGTTTTCCGATCGATCTCCCTGGTTCGAAAATGAAGGGGTCATTAAAGAGCTTCCGAACTATTTTCCCAAGCTCGCAGCTTTTGCACCGCGTCCGTTGCAAATTCCTCCCGAAAGCTCTCGATCGGGAGATTGCCTTATGACCGATAAAGTGAAACTGCCAACGAACAGGCTTTATTAAATCGATAGCTTAACGAACCACGGTTCGGCAAGACTAGCTTCTCTCAGTCCAAAAATATATTTATTTAGACAAAACGAAATGCGCGTGTCTTTCACACGCACATTATAATATTACGCTTGATTATATGTATTTTTAACTGTGTCTTTGCGAATCTAAGAAATATTTAAATTCCGTGCTTAACGAATAAATATTGCAAAATAGCGTTCTTACTTTCGCAATTCCACTCTTAATCACAATTGTTTTGCGCTGGTCCGTCGTCTTTTATATGTTTTACCAGGCCGTCTTCTTTTCGACTTTCTTGTGCTCACAACCAGATTCCCCTATCTTTTCTCATTCGTTGACGCATCTCAGACATTAGCCGGTTTTCTCCGGTATACTCCTTCCCTTCTCGGCTCGCTCTTTCCCTCACGCCACCCTTCCATCGTGCCCAAGCTTCGAGCGAGCTTTTGTTGAGCTTTTGATGGAGAGATTCCGCGCTTTGCCATGCTTGTCTGAAGCTTCTTCTTTGTCCTTTATTTTTCCCTGTTGCTCGGGGCTCCCGATAGCGACGTCCTGGTCCCAATTTCTCACGATCGAAAGATTCCCACGAGCTACTCAGCACATTCAGTGGAGAAAATATCTAGCAGGAATGATTTCGATAATAACGCCAAAGTGGAGACGTGTGAAGACGATTTGAGGATCATATCGACGTTTCCGAGATTTTCTTTCTCGCATTGTTCGGCAACTGGTTTCATTCCCTCCTTTATCGGTACACGTATCAATTCGACAGATTCGAATTATAGTTATCCGTTTCCGATATCTATTGAGAGCGCGATTAAAATTGCATAATGACCTACAATTCGCAAATGCGCATAAATGGATCATAGAATCATATGTTATGCATTTGTTTTTTTTTTTTTTAATTAATGCACGAAAGCAGTTATCTTTGCAAATTTAAGGTACCCATATTATTTTGCATTATAGTATCTATTGACCGAAAAAGTTCTTTTCGCCAATGACGCTCTTGCCGCAACATAACGACGCACGCACTCGACCTCTATTTCGGCGCACCTTCAAGTATTGCGCAATAGATTTTTTTTGTTTCCAACAAGACTTTATTTTTTTCAATGGTCACTAATCTTTTTTTATTAAGTCTGTATCGTTAAACTGTGCAAAAAAATACTAAATATTAAAATAAATACAAAAATCTTGCTTATTTAAGACAACATAAAACCTAAGTTATCGTTAAAATAACCAACGAGAAGAGGGAGCGATTTAATCTTCTGGACACAAGAATAAAATAAATTTACAATTTTATAAGAGTCATTTTTTATTAAAGTGGCTCTTACAACTCGTGTATTTATTACATTCTTGTTAAATACTTCATATCTAGATCCGGACTAGGACATTGTGGCGAAAAAAAAATAACTGTCAAACGTATTCAAGGTCCGACAACGAGAGAATGCGTCGAGGGTGAAAAATAAAAGCATTCGCGCAAGGAGCGCGCCGGGTCATGAATTAGTTAAGAATACGAGTTCACCGTTGGATCCGCGAATTTATAACCACGGCCCTTGCACAAGTGGCCGCGTAGCGTTACTCGTACCCGTATGCACGCCGGTTGAATTGTTTTAATAAAGCTGGTAAACATATTTTATTCCTTGTAACGCTGTTTGCGTCTCGTAAAAAGGTTAAGCTCCTCGTGTGGCTCGGACACCGACAAAGAATTGTCCTTAAATCGAGAGAAAAATGCACGCGAAAAATACTATACAATGCAACGTTAAATGATGTCTCGCGTCACAAGTTTGTACGATTTCGTAAACAACCAAGTATATCTGTTAAACTTTTCAATAATGTCGATAAATGTGGGGAAATGTTCCTTTTTTTTCTTATTTTTTATATGATTTAATTCATTACCGTGAAATGTTAACAAATATGGTGCAAAACAACAATTGTATAAATCACCGATATCTTTATAAATGACATTTACGTCTTCTATATGATTTGGTCCATTACATGAAAATGTTACTAAATATGGTGCAAAAAAAAAACTATTGTATATATCACCGATAATCATCCTTATAAATGACATTTACGTCTTTTACAACGAAATTATTTTAACGATAACAGGCTATGACACACACCCACATATATATATAATATTATTTTTTTGACACATTTTCAATTGATTTAATCTAATTTTATAACTATTTTATTATTTTCTTTAATAATCGCGATTGCACGGAAAAAATCTTGCGGCGTCATTCTTTTTTGTTATTGTCACTTTGTCCGATCTCAGGAGAAAGTTTAAAAAAATGATTACTAAAAAAAAAAATGATTAAGAATAATAGCACAATAATATAATCGACGTAGGAGAGATACAATGCAACTTTGTATACGACATTATACCGGATGAAACAACTGACTACACTATCAACGTACCACGTCGGGTCTGACAAAGGCTGTCTGTCATCCAGTTGCCTCCTGGGGCCGGAAAAGCTATCATCTGCAAATTTCATTAACACCTACCATCCGAGATAACATTGTCTATAATTCTGTGATCGAATGCAGAATCCACGTTAAATACACATGCCGTCGCGTCATGCTGGATACTGCGCAAGCATTTGAAACAATCCCGAAAAAGCTGTCAACGACGAAATTATCGAAGATATTTTTAATACAAATATATTTCAGGCATACGAAAGTTTATCTGATGATCGATATATTCTATAAATTCCAGTCCGTTTAATTCTTTTTATAACGTAATGTTTTATTAACTCTCTGAGCAGCTTAGTGAACGGATTTTATCGTTGATTTTCGCCCGAATTCCGTGGAATCACAGTGATAAATTAATTCCGTGAAATCGCGAGAAAAACGTAATGTTCATAAAAAGCGTGATTGAACGTCGATGATATCGCATAAATGTTATGCGTGTTACGATTTTTAGATGAATGTAATGAAGAAGCACATTAAAAGGGAATAAATATAATTTTTCATTTGCATCTCATTTTTTTTCGCGCAATAAAATCCAAAATTCCGTGAGATATAGAAAAGTAATTTGCAGAAATGCATTGCGTATAGGACGTGTGTTTGCACACGTGGGTGTCAATCGTCGATCTCGTACCGAGATAGCAACTAACTCTTGATGTTGATGGTTTTGAACCGACCGTACCGTGTGCGGTCCAGATCATCAATGACTCTTCATTTTCATGATGCGGCTATAACGCAGTCTGTGAGCGACATACGCCGTTCCCGTGGATTTAAGTAATCGGTATATACCCGGGATGCGGGGAAAATTCGACTCTCCATATTCATGCCGCGGCGCGTATACGCTACGTCGACCTTTCGGCCCGTTCGAAGTTTAATTCACCGCGAAATACCGGACGTCCATTAGCCGGCGAGTCTGCTTTAACCGAATCCGCCAAAACTCTACTCACGCGCACCGCGTTCACGCACACGCGGCAAACCTATCATACGGCTATGTGTATACGTTTTTTGTATGTGTATATGCTCATGTACGTTTATCACGCTAACCTACAAATTCGCGGCATTGACTAACGATCCCGAGCGTTTTCTATAACGCGCAGTTACGAATTAATTCGCTAATGGACTAATGTATGTTTGATGTTCAGAAATTTTCATCTAGATCCTTTATTCTCATTGATAGGGTGGATTTATCAAGTCAACGATAATGTGCATACAAAGCACGAATCTCTATTTACAATGAGTTTCTAAAATTACCATTAGCCTGTCAGAATATTCTTTGCCGTTTCGAATCATGAACTGCTCTATTTATGTTTAAAATATCCTATATACTTGTGGAAGAGTTAATTTCCGAATTTTAATGGTAAACGACTGAAAATCAATATCGGTATTTATAAACTATAAGCTTCTCGTGTAGAGTAAATAAATTACATTGTTTTTTATTATACTTTATATATTAACATGCATATTATCTTTTTAGAATTTTAATTCGAGATTTATCAAGAGATATTTAATGTGTCAAGCATAATAAATTACAATACATAATTATGCTCGACATTTTCTCTAAAAAAAAAATTGGCTCCAAGTAAAAAAATTTATCGCAACTCGTGCAATAATATATGCACATCGTTGTCTCTATTTTTAATCAAAAATTACATTGTAATACTAATTGTAAGTACGGTACACGACTCGCTCATTAAATTTCAACGTAATAAGACGAAAGTGCCATTGTCGACAATGAAAATTGGGCAATAATGCGAGAAGCAAGGTCGCTATTTGGCGCGTCTTCTCAGCTTGATGATCAAACGGCCGGCAACAAAGTTTGCTACGTATAAACAACACAAAGGCCTATTGAACTCCGCGAGGCAGGGGGCATTAGAGACAGCGGAACGTTTCCTCCTTGCAATTAGCTGGCTAATTGCCCGCCGTTGTGATACGGTAAGCGCATTACAACGGAGCTGCGCATCGGATGACTCTGACGTTATGTCGGCGATGCATCTTCGATCTGCCGGGTGTCGTCTGTTGGCGGTGCATTCAGCGGTCCGCGCATCTCGACCTGAATACACCGGCCTCACGTAATACACGGAGCAGCCCCATGTTGCGTTCCCTAATTACCGTCGTAGCCGAGCGAAGTCGGCCCATGATGAAATTATCGGCTTGTAAGCATGTCTGCTCCCCTTCTCTATCGCTCTCTCTCTCTCTCTTCCTCCCCTTGTTGAAATTGTTTGCGCGTTTCAATTCATCTTCGTGAAATTACGAACGAGACGACAACCCCAATCTGCATAGTGGTCGAGAAAAGTATTCCAATTTATAATTATTTGTACTTCTCATTTACAATAATTATCACAATACTAAAAATATTGAATCGATATCAGACATTACTTTTGAAATATTTTTGGGGGATATTTTGTTGCTATTTGTGTGAATTAAATATATAATGTAATATATTAGACATAATCTATTCATTTTGTTGCGCTTCCGGAAAATGCTTATCTATTTTGAAATATTGACAGTATGATTTATGAAACCATTAATTATGGAAGCATGAATCAGAATAGAGAGAGATTTAAAAGTTATTGATCTGCATTTAACAATTTATTATTATTATGAATCAGATAAGAGAAAAGGTGAAAGAAAGGCAGAGATTTAAAAGTCATTTCTTTGCATTCAACAATTTGTTATCAAAGCAATTGAAAACATGGAGTAAAGATCATTTTATTTACGAGAACAGTCGGTTTGCTTTTCGTTTCTCAAAAGGCATACTTGCAGTTTTTATCGCGATCATCCCGCTATGTAGGTTGAATAAGAAAAATCCCGTAGGTATTAAAAAATAAACGCATCCGCCGTTTTCGATACCTATTTAAAAGCCGACCGTTGGGAAATCATACAACGAAAGTTTCCGCACCTCACTTTTTCCATGAAATTATGGAATATCGGCGTACGAGGTTTTGCACTTTAACTACCAATGTAGCAACGCTGCCGCTCCATTTATTTTACCATCGATAACGTCGATTCGCCACCATTTGCTACTTTTACATCGAAACCGTATTATTGTGACAGGTTTTGCTGCCTTTCCAATAGTTATGACAAACGGTTTATACACGAAATTCGATGCAGCAGTTTTAAATGAGTCGTAGCTGTCCGCAATTAAATAAGAGACGGCATTCAGCTTTATTTTCTGCGAATTATTTCTATAGTCAGAACGCGCTCTCTTCCAGAATTGCAATTTTACACGAAACTATGATTATATTACGGAATGAAAAATTATTAGACTATAATAAACTTCCAAACAAGTATTATAATTTATAATTTGATTTAATTATTTATATATTTTTTTCATAAATAAGCTTAAGTACGATTACTTATGTCTTATAAACAAACAAAGAAGACAGGAATACGTCGATGTAAGATAAAAAGATTCACTTAACAATAAAATAAAGATTCACTTAAACACGAAAATTCGCGGATAGGCGAAAGAAAGTAGAGTGCATGTAATGATTTAGTTTCTACTCTATTTGCACGCACGCACACACACACACACACACACACACACACACACACACACACACACACACAATAAAACAGTATATTTTACTCTATTTTCAAAGGAATAAAGAATGTAAGATATTCCAAAATAAATAGAAAAGTTAAGCAAATAAGATGATTATATGCAAACAAAAAAATGTTTAAAGAATCTTTCTTTTTTTTAGTTTATTCTAGTGGTAAAATAAAATTGTTGAAACTTGAATTTTGCTTATTAAAGTAACGAAGAATCTTGCCCTGTTAACGATATTAGATATGGACATTAAATGTGGAAGTAAACGTAGCATTTCATGCAATTTATTTAAAATACTGAAGGGCATGTTCACCCTCGGAGAGTTGAGTGGGATTAAAATGAAATATTTGGGATATACGTTGGCTGCGCATTAAGCTTACCCTGAAAAAAGAAGGGGAACACTTGTGACGCGGGCTTATCCCTAAGAGTCCATTTCATGTCGCGAAACATAATCGCTGTAATCCAAGATGGCGTAAACAGTAATTATTCCTTTGAAAAAGACTCGCATCCCTCATAATCCTCTCTCTTGTGATCCTCACTCGGATCTCATAATTCCACCAGAAGATCGTAGTATCCATGATTATAGTTCTACAAAATGCTGACGGTAAATCTCTTAATTAATCGACGAATAGATGTTATACAGAAGTATTGTGTGTTTAATCCTAGAATATCATTTCTATTTTCCGTCAGACAAATACGAATATTCAGAGTATATTGTGGTACCTTTACATTGAAATGAAAAGCCGCGTCTTAAAAGATTTAATATTCTTCGCAATTGCAAAAAAATACGAAACTTGTTTCTTAAAATCTATCTACGAAATCTATCTAAAATCTTATTTCAACTATTGGATTAAAGAGATTATAACGTTTTTCAAAATGTAAAGTGGCAACATAGAGATAAATATAAAATAGTTGTCATAACGGATCGTAATTAGGAAGAATACGAAGAAGAGACGTTTGCTCTCTCGCGTCAAACGACGCAATAATCATACGAACTTCATACTTTCAATCGGACTCATTTTCGCCTTTTTTTCTGCCCGATAGAACAATCTCATTCTGCGTCACATTTTTCCACTCATTTCTCTTCGAGTCATCTCTCGATACAAAAGATATTTTCAGATTTCGCTTCATCCATCTCGCCAAGTTGCAAAGCCGACGGTATTAATCACGAGATCAAACGACGATTTAGGAAGACTTTCTTCGGTGCCTCTCCAAACTCCTCTCACTCTGCCGTTCAAGGTGAATTTGGCTTTAAAGCTTAATCCCTTAAGAGCCGCCGCTGGAAACCAACCTACTCGATGCTAGGTTAAGGCGGGCTGACTCGTTGAGATGGTGGCTCGGATATTACGAACCTACCCGTCTTCCCCGTTCACCCTCTGTATCCTTTTACACCACCTGCCGCCAGCATCGGGACATTAGTGCAACTTCAGGAGACAAGCTTTTATATTCCGGTAATGTAGCCGGCGCCGGTTGGGTTATTCGTTTAATGAAGTTAACTAGCGTGACGCTCGACGTACTTGTTGGCGAAACGATTACACTCCGCGCGCGCGCGTGAGGGAACTTGGAACGTTTTCTCTAATCGTGCCCGAGAAAAATGAACGCACCGAGAAAGAGGGAAAGAGACCAAACATCATTCGCGGAATCTCAATAAATCGCGACATACGCTTGTACGTTTGACGCATTTTTCGTTGCCACCGAGAGGCGTTTGTAGTTCTTAATCCTCGAGTTCACCGCGTGTTTCTCCGACTCTCGCTCTTTCCATACAAAGTCAAATAAAGACATTTCAAAACGAAAAATAGGGACTCTCTTTAGAGAGATAATTCGAGAGTGAATTTTTACAGCGAGTAATTGCTGATATCGGCGAAAAATCGTATGAAAAATGTATATCATTATTTAAAATCTCTTCGCGATGTCTTTATATAGAAATATAAATTATATTAATGATGTAAAAACTGCTGTGAAAGGAAATTTCCATTTTCCGTCAGCAAGTGAAAATGTTTCCAAAAATATTTTCTTTTAATCACATCGTCCACTATTTATAAATTTAATTCGCCAATTTCGCGACGTTCCCTTCGCTTCGTTTTGGAACGATTTGCACCGACGTCCCGAACTCGATGGGCTCTTTTTCTGCGACTCAGGGCAATTTCGCATAGATCGATTTCTCTTGAAATGACGTGAGGCCGATATATGAAGGTATATACAAGGGGTTCCGAAAGTTCACCGCAGCAAGTTCCTTTTATCGACAAATTCTTTCATTAGTTTAAAATCAATTTTTTCCTAAAAATTTTGGCATATTCCAAAAATTACATTACAAGCGATGCAGAGATAAAGAATTTTGACAAGTGGATGGCGGATAATCTTGCTTTTTAATGAATTTTGAATTAGAACTTTAAGAAAAATTTGAGATCTAGCTAAAATATTCATTATCAAAAATTTTAGCAAATATTACGAAAAGAATTGCAGGTCAATCAAATTCCTAAAGAAATCTTAACTTTCAGAAAAAAAAAATTACGACTTCTGGAACACCGCATATATACACCAACCTCCATATACAGATAGTACACCTGCAGCTGCATCGTATATGCTTGAATTATGAAGGCGCGTTTGCATAAGACTTTTACGGCGAATTTTATCCTACGTAGTTTATTGGCACGTCCCTTATTGGCCGGCCCTCTCACTTGGAACCGACAGCGATTAATTCCTTTTCCCTCCGTAGCCGGATATGAATTTTATTTTAGACGCAATCATTACGGATGCATACCGACTGCATTTGCCGCGGTGCGATGGAAAATCCGCTGAGTCATCCGTTATTCGTGCTACGACCTGGCGCCAACATAATTTAGCGTTACGAGGCATCGAGAAATGTGGACGCAATTACGAAATCGTGAAAGTTAATAGCATTTGATGACTTGGCGAATTGGACGTGCGTTAAACGTTCAATAATTACAGGAATAAACTGCGTATTACTCTACAACCAAACTATGAATATATTCTACCATTATATTATTTCTAAAAAAAAATTATTTTTTTATTAATAGAATATTTTTCTATTACTTATAGTTATCAAAAGATATGAGTATGTAAATCTTTCCCTTTCTCTCTAGCGAAGTATCTTTGATCTATAAGTGTTTTTAAAGATTTGAAATCAATTTCCGTGAAAATATTGAAAAAATTCAACATCGATCGCAAGTTTCCAATTTACAACAACATATATCTTTTTAACCAATCCCCCTCAGATTAAATATATATATTGAAGTCTATATTTGACATTAAACAAAGAATAGAATAATTTATTATCTATTTATACTCGCGCGCGCGCATATTGTAATTTATTGTTACATTACTTATTCATGTGTTGTCTTGTTATTAATATTTTCACAATATTTATTGTTATATAATATCAAATTCTTGACGCGCCGAAAAAAAACGGAACAACATGAAAGCATTTTATTATATGTATAATTGGAACATCCCCGTCTCTTTATGCTTCACGTAATTGCCATAACATCAACCTGCAGCTTTTTTCGATGCGCGAAAAATATTCCCTATGGACCGCAACCATCGAGATCGTTTCCATATCTGTATACTGTCTAAATTGAACCACTCGAGAAAACCAGCGGATGAAAATTCCATCATCCGACATCTTGCACGCAAATCTTTGTGACAAGTTCTCTTCCTAACCCATACAACCCTATCGAATCCCATCACTCTGTCACTCTTTCATCTGGCAACTTCTCAAGTGTCTCGGGACATATCAAAGTGCCCCGGGTTACTTTCTCGTATCTCCTCGGGGATGGAAACTTTACAACCAGTCAACATACAAAGATCGCGAGAAGAAAGTCGACCACGGCGAAAGTTCCGAGTGAATTGGCGAAATATTTCGCAGCTGAATACCAGAACTGTCGGAGTCCGATTGCACACTCGCATTTTCTTCTCTCGCTTTCGAGCGAGATGAAGAGAAGTCCTCGTCGAAATATCATTTTAGAAACATCGAGATAAGAAATCCGCGTATAACAAGCAATCCTAAGAACAGATAAACTTCAAAAAGTACGTCAAGTTACTATAACAATAAATCTAAATGCATTACCAGTACAAATAAAATGCGTCATCTTCATAAAAAAATATTTAATGCGGAAAATGAAATTGAAAATGAAATGTAAAATTGTCTAGATGATTTTCTTCGCTTTTTTGTAAATTCCCTCGAAAGCAACCGGGCTTCCGATTGTTCCGAATCGACTGGAACGTTACTCGAGGATCGCGACGTAACGACCTCCGTCCGTCGCAAGGTCTGAGCTGCACGTCCCTAGAGATGACGTCTCCAGATGCTGCACGTGCGTGTCTCGTTTCGCGAGATACCCTGCGACGAATATTTGCGACTCCGATTACGAAAGTCGAAGACGATTCGATTCAACCATCGGGAAGGAGGGTATGCGAGACGGGATGCGATTCTCCTATCGATTTTCTCAGACACGTATCTATCCCCGAGCTGCTTTTTCCCTCGAAATATACTGATTATTCGGCGCTAGTGACGTTTTTGTATTACATCGGAATTACGATACACTATCTCGCGCCGGAAAAAATGGAAAACTTGAAATTTATTATTTCTTCTCCGTCCCCGACGTGTTATTTATGCGTCCGGTGGTTTGATTTCCAGAATCTTCAAAGTCGCTGAGGCCCATTCCTTTTTGGCATACATCGCGCGCTCTTACTTTTGTACAGCATCCCACGTTTAGACGCGAGAGGAATTTATGCGCGACGTACAATGATTCGGCACGCACTCCTCGTTCTTGGATACGCGATTCCCACGTAAGCCGTCGATATTTCAGAGGTTCGAGTGCGTGTCACTTTCGCGGACCTCCCCACGATTCGTGGATTCTCTAGATCCCGTGAGAAATCGGCGATTTTAGACTGTCGTACATCTGGTTATCCTGTAGCGATTTCGTCGTAACGACACCGGCAAATTCATTTCTCCTCCATTCGCTTTCTTCTTTCCGTGAATAGATCGATTCTCGTTTGCTTTAATCTCGGTTATCAATTATGTATGAGCCAAATGATAACGTGAAAGAGAGCGTTTTGGGGCCACACGAATTGATCACCTGTTGCTCAATCAAATATACGAAACAGCGCTGTTAAAATTATGATTTATTCCTATTATATTCGTTTTCGCCGCCGGCTGAGGTAGGGCAAATATTTGCCGACGGTGGCAAATGGAATTGCGGCTCGGTAGCGCGTAAATTTTGCGGAAATATACACGTTACGAAACGCCTCTCTCGTAGTAAGGCCAACACTGCTCGCGAAATTGTCGGGGCAGGAAGAGTCAACAAAATCCTGAAGAAGCGCTTGTTGCATCATTCGCTTCCGCTAAAATCTCGGCGATGCCGAGGCGTTTCACACTTCGTCCCTCTCGGAAAACAATTTCTTTATCGTCGGTACGTAAGCGTGTCCTCGTAAAACGAGGGTGCCAAGAGATCGGTCAGAACCTTTTCCACCGCGCCGGCCATCCCTATGCGAACAAATCCTCGAAAAGGAAAAGTGTAGCGTCTCTCCTTCCCTCTTCGGAGGCGTATTCTGGAATCTTACGATGGCGACGCAGGAGAGACGTAAAGCCGAAAATAAAAGGATCTTCTTCGAATGGGCGCGCGGTGAATCTAAAGGGACGGGAATAAAACGGCGTGCCGTTTGAAACCGATCATTCGTTGACTTCATTGTATTTCGCTCGAATGTCGACTTCCTAGATCGTACAAAAGTACGAAAGACGAAGGATGAGTGACAGCATAAAGTTTAAGCGATATCGCGGATATTAATGATGATTAATAGTTAATATTCTATATTCTGTTACCGGCACTTTTGTCGATATTTTAATTATCGAAAAATTATGCTTGTTTGTGCGATAACGTCAACTTGATGTAATCCTACATCGCGTTAATGAAATCATTTCAAATTATTGCTATCATCATCGGACTTCAATAATCAAACATAAAAATATGAAAGAGAAATTAAACTACAAGTGTACATGTACATATACACATGTCACCAGAAAAGATATTATACAGTTAGTTATAAATAATAATTAAACAAACAATAATCCAATCGCCATAAGGCATGAATCTTAATTATTTTGCAGCTCAACACAAAAGAAGCGCACATGTGATCAATCTAAAGCAAACATATAGAGTGCTCGATATATTTTTGTCGCCTTTCTGCGAAATTAATCAAGTTAAGAAAGTAGGGTCGGTGACTTAATTTTGTCTTATGTCTTGTCGAGGTGAAAATCTCTAGAAAGAAAAATTCTTCCTCTCAAGAAATATCGAGGTCTTACGATCGCATTGCGGCAGACATAAATCCAAATGTAACGATAAAAAAAACTCGATGTGCATCGAGTGAAATATGTTGAATACATTGGCGAAAAGAGGGGAAAAACGAGAGAAAGGGAGAGAAATAGAACGCGGAGCATCGTAAAAGAAAATAGTAAAAAGGAAAGCGTTCATCTCCGACGGTAACTCGTCCACACGCACTCGGTCCATCATATTCGCGCTTTTACGCGCACGTATTTGCATACATAGCCGAGCGTGTGGAAGAGGCTGAGAAATCGCAAGTAAAGGAGAGAAACCTGAAATGAAAGAATGCCGTAGATAGGTAGAACGAGCGAAAGGTAGGAAAGGAAGACAAATTCCTACAGAATCACGATGTCTTCCGAGAAGAAAACGGCATCTTCGTCGTCTTCGTTGTTCTCGCCATCGTTCTCCGATCGTACAGTGGTCGTCGCGCGACCTCGGACACGAGAAAGGTGCGCGGTGGCCGGTTCGCCAGGCGGACAATAGCTTTGCCGACGACTTTGTTGTCGTCGCGGCGCGGTCGACGTCGGGGGGCGTTTGTATTGTTTGTCGTCGCCGGTGGAAAAGCGCACGGTGGAAAGAGGATATAGCGAGAAATGCAGGAGGTGGAAATGGTTGCGGGGGCCATGCGGAAAGTCTGCAAGCGATTTCTATTGTCGACCCGCGAAGCGCTCTCTCGGCCGCCGATATAATTGGCGCAGCCGCGCGCCGGATAACTCGGACGATAACGAGGACAAAGAAACGGCGCTGCGGAAGAAGACAATGAGAGGGGAGGGAGAGGGGAATCCCGAGAAAGTCCCGGGGGTTGTCGAGCATCGGGTCGCCGCTCTCTCTTCGGCCTTTCTAACGATAATAGCACGCGAATCCCCCGCGTTAAGTTTGACAGACTCCGTCGAGAAAAAGAGAAAGGGATGCGACTTGTACAATAGCTCTTAGAGTTTCTTAATATATAGCTACGACTATGGTAGCAAATAGCTGGTAAATTTGTCGACCTATTTTGCGATGGTTTTATTTTTGCGCAATATACACGAGAGTCCGGCGATTTGTCGATTGGTTCGCGCATCTTCTATTATTTTCTTCTATTTCGGATATTTTTTCAAACGTACATTGATACTGTTGCAATCTATTGTCAGAAAAATGACGCAGTTAAAAGTGTCTTGTTGCATCGAAGAGAATGCAAATGGATAAACGCCCATAGATAACTAAATTTCCTCCTCTGTTCATGCTAAAGATAGAACTATAATTTGTAAAAGAGAAAATGTCACTATATATAACATTAATTTTTTAAGATAACTTTGATAATTTTAAGATAAAATTGTCGAACCAAATCAGATCATATTACTATATCACTTGTTTAATTATATTTCTGTATAAAAATTATTACCTTTCTAAGTAAATATAGTTTGCGGAAAATCAGGAAAATTAACTTAATATATTAAATCGGCAGTGTCATAAATACGTTCGAAAATCAGGAATATCATTAATCACAAAAGAGCGAGAATCCCATTCGCGCCGTTTTTATCGAATAATTATTGGACGAAAATCTTTGATAAGGGGAATTAAAGGGACGAATAGAAGATACTGGTGAAGCGGATAAGAGAAATCCAATAATTTTTCCTTTATCTGCAATCCGTTCGAATATCGACTGTTCGAAAAATATTAGCTGTTAAAGACAATACCAAAGTTATAGAAAGAAGAAGAAAAAGCAAATGAATATAAATATGTGCCAATCTTTGAATATATCTTTACGTTAGTAAGATTGATTAGCCCATCAAGATCCAACAGGTTCATTGGTTTAAAATGTATTTGTGAATGAAGGCGAGTAGATCAGAATACGCGAAAGTACTACCGACCACTAACTTCGTCTGCGAGTTCCGATTGCTCTTGTAATTGACGAGACTGTGAAAGATGGACTTTCTAAGAGCCGCCCCGAGGCGTTGGTGGTAATTGCAGTTTGATCGCGCCCTTACTGCAAACTTTCACCCAGTTTGTGGGCCTTGTAATAAGTCTCAAGTTCGCTTTCCAGTAACTTTATCCTCAGGCAGCGAAAACTTGTAAAAATTACAGAAGTGTCCTCTACGTAAATTCGAATGTTATCCAGTTGCAAAATAAGAACGCTTCCACAAAGTATGCAATTTGAACAGTAATTTCTAATTCATTAATGGGGCAACATATAATCCAAAGTAATCCCGTGTTTTTAGGGAAGTTATAACATTTTTAACACAAAATAAAAATCTATATAGATGATCCCACAAAAAAAGAGTCAAAGAGTTTAAGAAATATAAAATATATATATATATATATATATATATATATGCTAGAGAATATATAATTGTAGAAGATAATTCCACGATGCATTGCATATCTTTTTCATTAAAGATTTAATTTTACATTCACGTAAAATAAACTCCATGAATAAATCACACGCGGCTGCTTCGAATGAATAATCGGGCGTCGGAAGGTTGGTATTAAATCAACTCGAGAAGATTGTCTTCATCCCTGTCGTATGAGTGCCGTCGAAACGGAAACAGGACAATCGCGGGAGTTGTTTGGAACTTCGTATGCCGCGTCCCCAACTTAGATTTAACTACGAGTTCACCCTAAGGATTAATGTAGCGCCGTCGTAATTACATGAAGAACGGGAGCGATGTGGGTCGAATCATGTGTATCTCGAAACAGGTCGAATTAATCTTCTTGCCCGCCCCTAGGCTGAACTTTACGCACCACTCACGCACGATTTCCTTTGACGCGCTTCAGCCTCTATCGAATATATCTTTTAATTGGATATCGATTAGATGCGCGGCGGATGTTTTGTATGGTCAATTAAGGTCCAAGGTTATTATAGATGTCACATTTTATATTAAGAATAGAATTTCTTTCTCAAAATAAAATGTTTTCTTGTAGATATGTTTAGGAGATTTTGACAAACTGCCTATTTTAATTAGCTCGATATGCTTTTCTCTTATTGTTAAGAGAACGAATTCATCACGATCCTATTACATGTATAATATAATCACATTAAGACGCTCAAGTTATGGAAATAGAAATGAGAATATACAAACATGATAAATTAGTAATATTAAAAATGAAATTAAAAACCTTTTGCAAAACATTTTCAATTATACAACATTCAAAAATATGTAGCGAAAATATCACGCGATTCGTTTGACCCTTTTTTTGCAAATCCGTTTAAAAAACCTCCGCGGTATATTGAATTCCGCGATTTCATTCCGCTGATCACATCAGCGTTCGCGCGCATCTATCCATATCAGCGGACTACCTTCCGAGAGACGAAAGATCTGTTTTCCCGGGGTGGGAAATGGAAACGGCACGGGAGGCGGTCCGGTCAGTTCCAGTGGCTTTTCCTAACTTTCGATCCCGCGAGACCGGTCACTGAATGCCCAATGTCTACAATCCATAGAGAGCTATCCTGGCTCTATACTTCGGCACGTCCAATGTATAATTGACGAGCCGCAAAGTTTGTTTCGTATCAATGTAAAAGGCGTGTACACGTCAAATATCTTGACATTTTCTCCAAACATAATATTTCCGAGCAAATGCGATCTTCTAACTAACCGTATATAACTTGCTCTGGTTATATAAATCATAATATTTGATTATTCCGAAGTCTAAGAAGGACATACGTCTTCTATAGATAAGAAATGGACGAACTAGTAAAAAATAATATCTTCTGATTGATTATTATACTCGTGCGCAAACGCGAAAGGCGCAGGTGAATAAAAATTCAGGTAAATCAGTTTTATCCGTCTTATGAGATATTCAAAATCTATATCGTATCTCGCTTTCAATGAAAGATTTAATGTTTTGCAAATAGATAGCTTATAGGAATAATATGACAGTTTCGAGTAAGAATATGCTCTACGTATCATACGTATTAAGAACAGATTATTTTCTTACTTGAAATATCGCATCTATTACGAGCTGAAAATTACGGTTCGTTGTCTTATTACGACCATTATAGCTTCGCTTTTCTCAGAAAATTTTCTTAAAAGATACATAAGTTCCTTCTTTTTCTACTTATATACATATTATCAACGCCTCTTCCGTGCTACATAATGCATCGGTTACTCCTCTGTGGACTTTTAAACACCATTAAAATAACTAATAACTAAAGATATCTTTTTCCCTTTGTGATTACAGCGGAGAATCTACCGATGGGTTTTCCGATGATCACTCAAGCGCCGACGACAAAGGTAGTCGAGATGGGCCACAACGCGGTTCTCCTTTGCACGGCAGTCGGATCCCCGACGCCCATCATCTCCTGGGTGCGAGATATGCTACCTATCGACACGTCAAATCCACGATACACGGTCCTGGATTCCGGTAAGTAACGAGCACCCGTCAATCAAAATACGACGACGTTAGAGCGTCATATTATCGTTCGTTTCTTGAGAGATCGTTGTGCAACGCGTGTGCTCGAGAGCTCGAACTAGTTTATGCAGCTTTAATGTAAAAGGTACTGGATACGATGCGACGAAATAAACGCGACGTTATCGCGGCGAGCGACGAACGTCGCACTTTATTCGCGAGACGGGAAGTAGGGCCGATAAGGGTGGAAAGGAAAGCGCCAAAGGTGAGGGGAGAAATATGGTGAGTACAGTGAACGATCGAACGATGACAAAGGCTATGAAAGATAGAAAGATTAAGAGTGTTTGGCGGGTACACAGGTAGGTAACAATGGGGCGCCCCGTCGACGGCGCGCGACCGCTGGCGCATGTCATATCTCGTTGAGTGCCCGGGTGCGTAAGTCACTGTCAACTCGCGGCGGCGTTGATCGAGTGGTCACGCGATACGCGAACATCCAGCACATCCATCTCGTTTGCCGAGAGCGCACCTGGCCCCTCCGTCCCCCTCTCCCCCTCTCGTACTCACCGAAAGCACACTTTGTGCCCGATCATACGCGCGCTCATAACCGCCGTAAAGTGTGTTCGCGCTATTTCGATCGGCGCGCTTAAGTAGCGATCCGCTCGGCGATTCGTTACGTCGTCTTTTCATCTTGACGACAGCGATCCGTAAAAGGTCTCACCGAAACACGCTATTCGCCAAAGGCGCGAGTTTGTAACTTGTTGACGTACTTAACGACGATCTCGTTTCGAGTTGCACCTTGTACGATATGTTGTGGTTTTCTGCGAGGAATATGATAATCATGATCGATAAACAAGCATACGGAATGAGAGTCAATTTAAATTTTATTGATGTTACGTTTCTTTGTTATTTAGAATTCAAAAAGAACACGGCAGTCGGAAACACGTTGCGTGTCTGACCATACGTCGCTGTGACTACTGCCGCGTTTGACACATGCGCGCGCTACTTTAAAGATCCGCACACGTACATTAATCTACGATCTCGCCAGTTTAAACAGCAAAATGTTAAGGATCTTTTTATAAGCATAACCTCATGACAATCTACTACGAATGTCCATTAGCGTGTTGATAAGAAATCTTGGTTACAATTCATCCAATTATTTGTTAATCCAGAAACAGTAATAGCACAGTTCGTGTCTGATTAGAGATAGATGCGACTACTGATGTTTTTCAAACATGAACGTACTACTTTCAACATTCGTAATTTACATATGTAAATGTAATTTAAAGACGAATATATTACATAATCTCCTTCTCCACAGCAATTACATTCTGCCAATAAGAGTCTGGCTTAACTCCGTAAGATATCTTGCGTGGCGATTACGATAAATTCGACATATATAAATCACATACATATGTCAAAAAAATCCTTCTTATAACGCAATTTCTCCCTTCTTTTCGCATGTTTTTCTTAATGTCTAAGTCTAATTGAGAGGAGGGAAAATATTCTCGACGAAACTATAAGGCTCATCGCTGCTGAGCGGAAACCTGCGAAATATATTAATAATACTCCCCGAGGAAGTCGACGGCGCGATAAGGGAGGGCGAACGAATAATTTTCAACGCGCGTTATACGGGGTTTCGTTAAAGCGCGATGCATCCCATTATCATTACCTTCGCCGCTTACATGGGCTGCACCTTCGCGCGCGTACGTACGGACGAATGTATGTATGTATAAGGCTCACTTTGTTTTTATCGTACGGCGGCGGTATCATTATCGAGCGGCACGTCACGTAATACCGGCGATGCACTTCCCCGGACTATCTTTACGGTGCTCGCCGCAGTTTGCCGCGACGTGAAAAGTGTACATTAGATGCAGCGAAGCCGCCGCTACGTGTATGCAACGCGTACACACATACATACACGCAGTGGCTTTGCACGTGCCTCGTCGTGTGTGCGTGTGCGCGTTATGTATTATGGATACGTTTGCATACTCTACTCGGCGCATCCGTATGCATCGAGGCCGTGTAGGAACGAGGCGTCGATACGGGCGTGTGTGCGCGGCGTGGCAATCTTGCCTTAGAAATTGCCGTAAAGAAACGTCACGGTGGAGGAAATTCGTTCGATGGGCGAGACGGGTATCCGATCGGAAACTCGATCCCGCGCAATAGCGGACCAGCGTGCTGCTGGTCCGCACATTCGTAAAATTCGTCGATTTGAAAAGCGGATAATCGCGGGTGGGATGATCGGGAATGAGAGAGGATCCTATCCTCGAATGAGTCCCCGCCGTCCGACTCCGACCAACGGTCGTTTCCACGATCGATAGCCGCGATAATGAAGTATGTCGAGCGTTTATGTAAATTCATTCGGCAGCGAGAGGGGCGGACCGTTACGCGGCTATTATTATTGTAATTAGATGGGAGGAATAATGGCGTGTACTTTTAGTGTTTTTGCTACTTCTCCTCTCCTCTTCCCTCCCGATGGTTTGCCTATTATCGCAGTTACTATTCGAACACATATATCGTCCGTAATAATGGTTACATAGATATAGTAATAACAGTAAATTTATATAGAATCCAAGTTTCCGAAATTTATTTAAAGTTACAATTACTACCTATGCTAGTTATATTCGATGTAGCAAAAATTACTAAGAATGTTTAAAGAGACATGACATAGAGAAAATTCAAAAAAATTCAAAAAAAGAGAATATATAAATTTTTTTTAATTCAATTAAATATCTCGCATATTAATTCACTCATTTCAGCATGATACAGTGCAAATAACGAACAAATTATTTACAGGGTTACTATAGTACTGCGAATTTTGTCCTCGTATGTTGGTTTTCAACAGCGATCCCCAACATCCGTAAATTAAATTTGTCAATGCGGAGCTACGCTATTTATCATCGTGCATCTTTTTATCGAGTAGAAATAACGGTGCCATTGTCGACCATAAGATCGAGTTAAGCGTAATTTAACGGAGAGGGGTTGATAACCTCAGCCTACGTGAGGGGTGACCCCCGGAGTCACATCAGTCACTCGCTCGCGCCCTGAACGTTATTCGCGTGTCTTCGCAACGCCCCTTCACGTACCCCATACGCATCCTCCCTCTTCCCCCCTCCCCCCCCCCTCCTCCCCCCGAGTCGATAGTGCGTACCCGCAGAGCATGTTATCGCCGCCGCCACTGCCGTTATACGCACGTCTCATAAAATATACGGCTTAATGTATCGCAAAAAGTACATCACGAGTCGATGTACTTTCTGCATACAGCAGCGCACCAAGTTTCGCGCGAGGAAAATGGATGGACGAGAAGTAAGGAGGAAGAAGCATGCCGGAAAGAAAAGACGTGGCGAGAGCCGACTGTGCGCGAAAGGGGGCTGACGGAGCCGGCCGGAGCGAAAAACGAGAGTTTTCATAAATTCCATCCCGCGCTGACAAGCATTTTTCTCGTAAATCTTACCTGTCTTCGAAACTCGTTAAGCGAGAGCTCGCACGAAAATCGCGCGCGCACGTGTGTCGTCGTATCTATCGCTCCGATACCGTTAACGCACTGCGGGACACCGCGCGATAGATTGCCCGTACATTTTCGGGGACTGATGATGCATTCTTGACAGCGTTTTTCATCGTTTTCTGCGATGTTTTATCTCGAAACAAGAAGTGGACGTCACCAAATAACATAGAGCGACGCCAAAAATAACATACGCTATCCGTCTATGCACTTGATACATCATTTTTTCTCGAAATAAAATACAAACTTCCCGATATACACGCAATTTATTTTCGAAATTTTACTATTAAAAAAAAAAACAAATATTACAAAAAAAAAATTACATTTTACGCATTGAACATTTTGTACGGTGATACCTGAACACTTATGAAACGTGTAGATTTATGAAACATTTTTATTAAAAAATTAATCTAAATATTTTTATTTCTGAAATGTCGAAGATTTAATATTCTCTATCGTAGTGTTTTTTTATATTTTTTTAAAGGAAAAATCTAAAACTTTATATTATATCAAGATATTTATTTATTCTTCAATCGATTAATCACTCATATATCTGCTAATCATTAAAAATTTCGGTTTAACCATAACAATCAAATAGATCAATAGTATTAAGCTTGAATAACTTTATACACATAATGAACTGGGTGTCAAAATTTTTTTCATGCACATCTCGACATATTCATTAATTTTGTGTAGTTTGCGCGAACGCGACGAATGTAACTGCGCCTGCGAATGTCTGTTAGAAGAAAGACGTATGTATGTTCAGCAAGGAAGAATTATAGAAGATGGCAAGCGTTTTATAGAGATAGCGGGAGGATAGGGGGAGGGGGAGGGGATGATAGGCGTTTTTCTCTCTAGATTCATCCGTTTTCTCGCAACAATTAAATATAGAATTATACGAAAATTGTGCGCGTGCATACGTATTATTCAAATCTCGCAGATTAAATTTGCCAGGCGCTTCGCCCCGCGTTGTCGGCTAGAATTAAGCCAGTGTTAAAATTTTAACTCACTGTGCGCTCTGGTTGGGGCTTGTTGTACGCGCGCGCACGCTCCAGATACTCGCCGGCATATACCATTGTTTGCGTTAATTTACGGGAATAGCTACATCCGCGATGTACATTAACGATATCAAAGCGTCCTTGCTTGTTATAGAATAGCGCTTGAGACTACGAAACTATTCTCTCGCATTTTCACCGCGCACGATTAAATTCTGCGAGATCTTCGCACTTCGCGTGTTAACACTTCTACCATCAGCATAAGAACTGTATGAATGCAACCAAGTTTCCCCAGAGTGCAATGATAAATTATACGTAATGATAAAAATCAGTCTTCTTTTTCTGAATAAAATTAACGCAAGTAATATTAAATTTTAGGCCTGTTATAAGAGGCCATCAAAATTATAATTGCCAACTTTTCAGATTTCAAATAAACTTTATATACATTTTTTTAAATTTTTAGTTTTATATTGAAAAATGTGACAGTGGTTGGAAAGAAAAATCAATATCAATCTGTTGCATCAATGAGCAGCATAGTATGCAGTACAAATAATGGGTCTTTATGAGAAATAAAAAATCTCACAAGAAAATAAGAGATTCATACGAACAACGTGTCGATACCAAGATAGGTGCGAACGTCTCGTGTCGATAAGTCGCGCTCATTTTCTCGGAGAACTCGCGATTACGCAAGGGCAAATTTAATTAGATACGCGCGCATATAAGTTAAAGTAATTTAACGTTTCATTTAACCCTCAGCGGCGGCTCGGCTTGGTGCGCGAAGAAAACTCTCTTTCGGTCGACGTCGCGGTCGCAGGAGCGCAATGACGCGGGCAAAACTTAACACGGCGAATCGTTAAATTATATTTTGCAGTCCTTCGCTCGTAAAGCCGCGAACAAGACGGCAGTGCGCGGGTCGTGGACGAGGTAAAAGCGGAGACGTCGCTTAGCGCTTCGTAAAATTCCCCCCCGTTTAAAGCCTCCCGGAGCTTGATGAGCGAACACTGAACTACGGAACAAGCGACGTAATATAGTAGTGTGACTAACTAGTGTGCTCTAACTAAAGACACCGCGTCGCGATGAGTGTGGTCTGCTAAATCGTCTTCGGAATTTAAAAAAGAAAGTAAAAAATATTTAAAAAAGAAAAAGGAGATTAAAATTCTAATCAATGTTTTGAATTCTTTTGTTTTCTTAGGATACTTATAAAACCTAATCATGATAAGACGAGAATAAATAGTGATAATTGCATATATGTATAAATTATATAACGTAAATTACATCTCTCTTTTTACAGTAAGAAAAGGAAAAAGGAAGTAATAAGAACATATCTTCCATAAGTCTTGAAGACCGTAGAAACTGAGCAAGTGATTTTTTTTTAAATCGCAACCATAACTACGAAATAAAAAATCTTTCGAATTTCTCTGCACGTAGTCCTCTAAAACCCATGATTACGCCATATGATAACGAAGTCCGCTTAATGAAATATTCTTATACATTCCGAAATATTCTTATTACATGCACTTCATTTTTAATCCTCCGCGCAATATTATCCACACCTAAGCATAACATGCAGCTTTTTTTTTATTTTATATCATGCGTAATTACGACGTTTTAATCATCATGTCTGAAGTAATATAAGCCGTGTTAAATTAACGCGATTCTCGCAAGAGAATCATCGAGAAAATAACACGAGAGAAATATTCAGATACTTTGAGTGTGTGAACGACCGTCATGACGAAATTCTCTCTACCCTACTTGAATGAGTTAATAATGAAAAGAAACCAAGTTGGACACCAACTATGCAACGAGCGTGAGCGCAATATTCGTATTGTGCGCTTTACTTCTCTGCTCTCTTGTTCGTCGTTTCTTTACCCTCCTGTACGATAACATTCTCCGCATATTACTGTCTTTTTTTTTCATAATGTCGATATTTACAAACAAGAATTCGCTCTTTGTGTCCATGTTTGCGGAAATTAACTCTGTCTCCCTATAATGTGTGTAGCAATTACGAGCTCGGATCATTGCGAGTGTGACATTCCGTCCTACAATCCCGTACTACAATCGCTTGCAAATTTCTTCGTGTTGCAGTTCATTATCTTTAATATTTTAACACTGGTTAACAACGTTACAACGCGGTTCGACGTGTCGCGCCAATGATCAGCATGTTGTTAAATCGGATTTTCCCCGCGCGACTCGTCATCGAGATTCGTACTGTAAATGGTTCGACATGATTCTCGCAGAAACACGCGGGACATGTGTTGTCATTCGTAAAATTTTGCGCAGTTGTGGGATACAAACCTCGAAATAAGCTCCGGGATAGAACGAACAACTCGCCTTAGGCACTTATGCTGAAATTTCCGATATACATTCCTCTCCTCGACCGGTCTTTTATCCCCGCCATTCATCCCCCTTTTCTCCTTCGTGTTCGGCCATAGCGAGACGGGCGCCTTCTCTTTCTTTTTTTTCCAACGACGGCGTCTTTTCCACCACCGCCGTGGCTCTCCGGGGCCATTAGACCACCCTTTACCCAGGGGGTTGACTTATGACGCCAGCTACGCGAAGGGAGCTTGAGTGAGTTACTCTCCTCTCGCGGTGGGAAGAATGCGTTGGGGGGAGAAAGGTGGGCGAAAACGAAGGATGGAGGAAAAAGAGCGACGTGTTACCCAATATAGGAAGAATCGGATCCTCTTAGCTGTTTTTCGTTGTCTAAAGACGCGCGGGACGCGGACACGAGGGAGGAGAGAGAGAAAGAGAGAGAAGGAGAGGAAGGAAGAAAGAGAGAACGTTCGTTATTTCAAACGATGCTTTGTCAAAAGACCAGATACGAACTCTCGTCGTGCAGCGACGACGAGATTCGACGGGGTTCTGATCGCGGGAATAATAACGTTCGAACAAAGCTGGCACGACGCCAAGAAATCGCAATTGCATGCGATAGGAAGCTTGCGCGAGCGAGCACCGTCGCCTTTCCACTTTAATTAATCCGAATAGGGAGAACTCGGCGCGAACCCCTAAATAACTGGCGCAAACTCATTTCATCGCTGTTACTCCGCAAGGCCTCCGATGTGTGTATATATCGCCCCCACCTCTCTTGACGATCGTCCAAAGCGATCTACTCGTGCCCGCATAATGTCGTCGATTGTCCTTATATTAGCACAACGCATCGCTTTCAACGGTAATTTCCCATCTGTGCCTTTGATTGGGGATCGAATACAGGCCGCATTTACAATCTAGCTATGTCGCTAGAAACTGTCTCTTGACACAATCGAGGTCCCCATCAAACCAGCATCAATGTACGACGACATAGATACCATTTAACGAGATTTATTAAGCCGAGCATAGGGGCATAAGGAAATAAAAGATTTCTTCCTTGTTTTTTCTTTCTTCAGAGAGCATATAGAGCGTACAATTCCATCTTATTTGAGAAAAGTACAAGAAGATGTTCTTTAATTTTTTTTTCATTTTTATATGTAAAAATTAATTTTTCTACTTTTTTAATAATTCTATAATTCTAAGTTAATTTTCTTATTTTTATAATAATTCTATAATTCTATATTTTGTTTTTATAATAATAATTCTATTTTCTATTTTCATAACTAACACATCTACGATTTCTTTTAATAAGGAGTAAGTTTCTAAAAAATGTAGCTGACAGTCTTCTTCTGACGAGTTTTCGATCGAACTGGACCAAAAGAAAAACTGCGAAAATACTTGCGATAAGTCCCTGAATTATCACTAATGATCGAAAACTATAAGTCGCAATAAAACGCAAGTGTCTAACTCCAGCGTAATTGAAGCGAAACTTCACGTTCGATATCACACGTCGGAATTAAAAAGTTTCGCTATAACGTTTGCCGCGCCAACGCCAATGTGCGCGATGAACGCATCGAGGGTATATACAGCGCACACTTCGAAATGTTTTCAGTGTAAACATATTTCCTATTTGTATTCTATCCTGATGGAATCCTGTATTCGCCGAGCCGTGCGCGGCGAATTCATCCCGCGCTACATCCTTCGATTCTATCCCGCGACGCATGCTATCCCCGGAAAGTGGAGGATGAGACGAGAGTGTGTGACGACGCGTATCTCGCGTATTTGTATCGTGCGTGCGGGTCGTGTCGCATTTGCTCCCGTAATATTAAATATAAAGGAAAATATTCCAATATTGGTCGACAAACACATACAAATAACAGAGCACGGCCGTGCACGTTCTTTCGTCTGCGCATACACTCGCGTACCGTTTTGTGCATATCCGTATGCAATGTCACGAATCTTATGAAAAGGCCCGAGAAAAATGCTGTCGCTGCGCCTACTAACAGGAGAAACGAACACAATTTTCCAAATCGTAGGAAAATTCGACGCTTTTCGTTCACCCCCGATCGGGGTGCATCCGTCGATCGCGAAGTTTCATCTAGATTGAATCAGTCGGCTGGAAAACAACTTAAAAATATTTATATCGTATTCTATTTGTCTTTGCAGTTTAACTGTAGCATGCATAATGTTTTTATTATATATATATATATATGTATATGTTTCTGCATGTTGCACATATCAAAACAATTTCGATTTCTTAATATCGCATATCTTTCTTTCTTGAAACATAATTATTCAAGAGCGAATTAAATATGAAATGTGTGTTGTAATGTATTGTAAATTTAAAATCTTCAACAGTTGAGACACACAAAATTTATATATAACGTGTCTTATTTCAATTAAGAAGCTGAAAGGTACAAATGCTGTATAGCTCACTTAAAGTGTAAATCTTAATTTTTTAATTATCAATAACAGATCCTTCGATGAATTTATAGCCCATTTTTTCCTGAGCAAAAATTCGTTGTTACGTAGTACAAAGTTCGTAAACGTCGTTAATTGTCATGTACTGGTAATATTGATCGCCCTGACGCGAGAGAACCATGATATTCACCTATTATTTTTATTCAGCGTATCTCGTTGCATATCCTCGTGGATATAAAAACAAAATGTACGAGCAACAACTATTTAACAAAAACAAGACATTACATCGGACGTCCAAATAAAACATGGAAATAGAAGCAGTTTTCGTAATTTGATACGGAATGTATGATATTAAAAATTGCGCTCGAACCGATGCGAATGTCGTCTCTTGTATCCCTTGTGAATCATAAAACAAAAGGGCCAAGTTTAGACATTTACGCATGTACATTGTATCGATCTTCAAAAGAGTAGCGCGAGAAAAATTTCCGGAAATATACGATACTTCCGGTTTATAACGAGATATATGAGCTGTTATTTTTAAAAACGTGACGTAAGGCAAATTTGAAAAAAAAAACACCGTATTTGGATAAGATATGATTACAAATTGAAGCGATATATTTATGGTTTTAAGTCTTAAATTACCTCACTTTCAAAAGCGCAAAAAGTCTAATATATGCGTAAATATATAGTTCCGGAGAGCAATCATTTTTCACGAAAAATGTTATGGCGGAAAGAGAGAGATAAAGAGATATCGCGCGCGCATTATCTATAATATTCTTCACTCATTTAAAATATTCCTGACTTCGATTTTTTCGATCGATACGGCAAACTGGGATTATGAAAAGAGTTGAACACAGGATATTATGTCAGTGGCTCTTAACGATGATGTCTCTTGATGCTCTGTTGCATTATGTGTGCCGATAGTGCTTATAGTGGGTCCTCGCGTGCGTTGATTATTTAAAATTTATAAACTGTCCGCGACGCGCGATTATCGTTGTCTTGCATTGTGTTTCACGCGTTTTGAGATCTAATTGTTCATCGCAACCGTCCCTTTTTGCAACCCTTATGAATATTTTAAACGGCTATTACGCCGTAGAAATGTTATCATTAAACCAATGGTAATTCGCGCGTTCTTCTGTTAAATTCTGTATCGTTCTTTACCTTGCACGTACGCGATAAAGCGAAAAGTTACGACACCGACTACGCAATGGGATATCAAAATGAGCTTTAAGATAAAATCTATAAGACGAAGAGCGAAAGAGAAAGAGAAAGACATTAATTAATTTTAATAATGATACATTGTCGGAAGAATTTTCTGTTACAATCCAGTCCAACAACAACTGCCATGAATTATTAGAAACAGTAATAGCCGAAACATGAACAAATATTAAAATATTAATGCTTGAATGAACTTTATAAAAGAACGAAAAATTCCATTTTTTTAAGGTAACTCAAGCTTCAACCTGAAACTACGAAATGTACATATCAAAGTCTAACCAGACATTAACCAGAATGAGATTATTTTTGATTAGAAGACGAGTTAGAAACCAAGTTTCACCGGGCAAAAACCTGTCAGAATATTCAAAACACGTCCGTTTTCATTTAAGGACATTTAACGGCTAACAAGTTAAGGGGAAAATTAATGGAAGATGTCTGGTGTATCAATTAACACTGCAATATCGCAACAAATTTTAATTATATATATTTAATTTAAAAAGTAACACAGCTAATCAAAATGACAACTCTCGAAAACCTTGATACATTTTCATATATCATTTAAAATAATATGTCGGATGAACGAGAGAGAGCATTTTACGTGTTACGTTATATTTTTCGCCAGCCATAACGTTTTCTCGGTGATATGCTAACAATGCGCACATGTGACTCCGTCGGGATAACAATACGATCAGGCCCGTTCCTTCCTGGTCGGCTTACGGGAAATTGTAGATGAGGCACGATTACGTATTCCGATCGTACGCGATATCAGTTCGCCTCGCTTCCTACTCGTGATGAAGTGTTTTCTACCCTCGACCCTTACTCTCTCTTCTGCTTCTTTTCCGTCTATTTTACCGAACTCTATCCTAGGTGAGTTCCTTTCTTTCCAGGACTAGCTCGAAAAATTCTAAGGCCTGGCGCTCAATCTTTTTTCGCTACATTTATATATTTAGTTTTGTGTTATAAAATTAAAATCCAATCTCATGCAACACATGATCTTAGAAATCATTCTTTAAATTTTATCACAAATGTTTGATAGAAATTAATAAAATTAAAAATCCCTCTCTAAAAAAGGCATGTTATGTCGATACTCGAAAGTCTCGAAGTGAATTGTTGTCTCTTTTCCGCTCTGATTGGTTTTTATTGTGTCGTATTCTTCGTAGTGTTAAGGGCTATTTGACATCGCGAAAGTTATTTTGACAGTTTTTAAGTCAATTAGAGATATTAATAATAGTAAAGATATTAAAGAGGAATTTTTAGGAGTGCACATACTTCGAAGAATATAATAAATAATAATATTTTTTTTTACATATATAAAGAAATGTGTTGCACATTAATATATATACTTAGGAAGTAAATTTATGCTATCTATAAGTAGTGTAAATGGATAAATACACTACTTATAGATAGCACATATTTATTATCTAAGTATATATATTAATGTGCAACACATTTTTTTATATTTAAAAAGAATATTATTATTTGCCATATTCTTAGAAGTTTGCTCCTAAAGATTCCTCTTCTTTTATTCTCTATTATTAATATTTCTACTAATTGACTTCAAAACTGTCAAAATAATCTTCGCGATGTCAAATAGCCCTTAACACTACGAAGCATGCGACACAATAAAAACCAATCAGAGCCGCGAAAAAGCGGCAACAATACACTTTGAGACTTTCGAGTATTGACATATGAATCAAACAAAGAAAATCAAACAGGAAAAGAAATCCTGTTATATACAAAATTCATATTTGTGAAAACTTTCTCTCCTCTTCCTTTAAAAAAGAGATTTTTCTTTCTTTTTAAGAGTGGAAACGATTTTACGTACAATTTTGACGCATTATCGTATATTATTTGTGACTATCAAAATCAATCTATCACCGTTTAAAGAGGAAGAAGCGTCTATCTTGTAACATAGAGCGATGAGACGAAGAACTGACTAGCAATAAGTTTTAATATAATGCAAACAGAGATAAAGCTTAACATCTTAACACATCAATGAATACCGCCTAGTGTTGTTTACGCGGAATAATTGCTTCTGTCCGAACGAGAGCTTGTATTGTATAATTACGTGCTATCGCAGGTGAAATAAAAAATGCGAGGAAATATATATCTCACACACCTTACGTGTTTACACATTCTGGCCAGTATGGACTTACCTTTTGCTGCTTCTGGCCAGAAATCCTGCGTAGCTGATGTTTATTCTTCTGGCCAGTATGGACTTACCTTTTGCCGCTTCTGGCCATATCTATTCTGGTTCGATCTTTAACCAGAAGGACACTCTTTCTATTGTCGGCTGATTATTATTATCGACAAATAAACGTAAGATTTTACTTTGTTCATTTACAATAAATTAAATTGTTTATTAGACGCGCGCGTCCTTCAAGTCACGAAAAATAGATGAGTGTTCATTAAAATATTAATTAAAACATTTATTCCTTATAATTTTTTTTATCTAAAATTATCCACGGAAATTTACAAAAAATAGGTGTTATATAGTAAATTAATTGCTCTGAATCAGAAAATTTTCGATCGTGCCTCGCGAATGTCCGAAATCAAATTGTATGATATAAATATGAAACTATAAACGTTTAGAAAACGAACAAATTTTACAAGCGCAAATCTAAAATGCGTATTAATATTTATCCGCGCAAAACCCGTATATTTGCCCGTTGCCCGTAGTTGTTGTTATAGCTCAAAAGTTTATTAAATGAAACAACATCCATAATGAATGATGTGAGATTCGAAAGACATAATGAATTTCTTGCACAATCAATATAAGAATGCTCAAATTATAAATGTTTCATGTTCTCATATTGTGTATACGTCTTTATAAAAAATTTTATATCGATATTAATCTTGTTATTACATTGTTATTACATTATATACATCTCGTGTACATTGTTCGTATCAAAATTATATTTTATATATAATATATATTTTTAAATAAAATATTTGCAATTAATATAAATACAATTAATGTGAAACTAATCAGCTTTAAGACAATCTATATAAAAAATTCTCCGCAATGAAACATCCGCGAAATATCTTTTTATCTCACATCATTTTATTATAACTTTGCTTTAATTGATGTAAAGTCAAGTTATTAATCAATAGGGATGGATGAGCTATAAAAAATTAGGATAAAATCGGTGCAATATAAAAATAAGTTACAATATACAATTAATAATCATTAGCGCGTTTTTTATAAAATTAATTAGTAGATAAAATTTGCTATGTAACTGTAACGTTTCCTATCTTTATTTAATTTATGCTTGTGATACATATTGGAAAAATCTGTAAGTATATTGCTCTCTCGCACCCGATTTATATAATATTTAATCCCGGACGGATATAAGGAGGAAGGAATAAAACACAATTTTATTAATTAGATATTAGTTTTATTTATTTTATTTATTTATTTTATTTATCTTGTTATATATATCTTTTTTATTTAAATATATATATTTTATTTATTTATTTTTATTTCTCAAAGTGCATATAGAATATCTTTTCTAATTTTGTTCATGAGGTATAAACATTATGAAGAAATTGAAATAAAAGATTTAAATATATAAAAAAGTCAATGAAATTTCTTATAATCTTCTTTACATTTTTATATTTTTCTTTATTTTCTTTATTATTTTATTCAAATAACAAATTAAAAATTTAATCAGATATAATTTATATTTGATTGATATTCCAAATAAAAATATTTGACTAATATTCCAAATAAAAATATTGTTAATATATTAGTAATATTCATAATATTCTTACCAGTTGCCTTTGTTTCTCTCTTTGTATAGAGTACTTAGTAGAAAGGGTAAGAAATTATAATATCTTTATCAAATCTTAAATACAATATTTCTTATATATATGTTTTATGATTGTTTATCAAGCTTGTTCTACCTGTAATATTTTTCATTTTCTATTAATCTTTAATCTTTACAAGATTGATTATAACTTTCAGGCAACTGGTATATTTTATAACTAGTATTCTGTATAAGACAGAACACTGGAACCAATAAATCATGCGATATTAAAAAAACGAGTTCTCTTTCGTGAACTCCATGCGTGCATGCGAGTGCATCCTCATACGCACGATAAATCAATAAATGATCGTATTTATGTCCAGGATGAAATATTCAGCCTAATTTGTTTTAACCCATCCATTTTAAGTTAACGGATTTATCTAGAATCTACATCTACGATCTCTATAAATCCATTACCTTCAAATAAAATAAAAGTTTGTCACTCACCAATCGATGCGCAACAGCGGAGTTGACGGCATTGAAGCTGTAACATATAAATAAAAGATCCAAATTATAGCAGCATCTCAAAATAATTAATATTTCAAAAAATTATTATTGTATGCACCGAATTTCATATTCAATGCGTACAATAATAAGCAGATATCTAATGGAATAATTTTTATAAATTCTAAAAAAAAATTTTTTTTAATAGAAACTTTTACAGAATTTATATAAGACTTTTTCTCTCCAATTCTCTCTTATTTAAATCAAACAAACGAACCGAATTAATGCGCGTACGCGATTTATAATAATTAATATACAATTAATAAATACTTACTCCAGGATTGCTCCATCAGCGCCCGATACCTCCTAGGCCTGTTCCTCCCCTCAGGTTTCAGGATTGTCCGTTTCCAAAGTCCATTCATTTACACGCGCAATACTTTGAATGACACTCCCGCACTTTAACACGCGATACTTTAGACTTTAAACGATACTCCCGCGAATTCCGCGATCGCGAACCATCTCGCGCGAATATTCCATTTCGCGCGAAAATCATACTTTGAGCCAACTAGTCGGGACTGCAACGGTAATTTCGAGCAAGGGTTAAGCCCGAAGCGGAAGAAGACGGATTCGATCGACGGGATGGACGCGAATGGGATTCGCTCGACTCTTGTCTCGTGCGCATATTCGCATCTCAGAGTGACTCGAACTAACTTAGGCGCGATTTCAGATGAGACGCCAGGATGCTGTATCACAGGCGATATCACAGGGCAGGTAGACGCGCCGAGAGAGAAGATACCCATTTCTGATGCTAATCATGTAAACCATGTATTAAACAATCTAAGAAATGGGAGCTCAACCTCTCGGAACGAGCTAAAACCGGCCTAAGTAATTAAATCAACTCATCAACGCGATACATAATATGCCACCAACCAACGGTGCAACATAATATGACTGGTAGACGAGACAAGAGAAGGGACCCATTAACGACGATCCCGAACAATCGACCGAACTCTAATCCGATTCGAGCCGAGCCGTTTGTCGAAGCAGAGCGTGCTCCTCAATCAGCCGGATCTTGAGCCTGAGCTCAAAACCGCGCGAGCATCGTACGTAGATGTACATGCCATACGTGCGCGGCCGGCGTCACCTCGTGTCGCGAAACACTAGGCATGAAAACGTTGCATTCGCAACGCCTCAATGAGACGTCCCATTCAGTCGGCATCAAAAGTACGATTCTCGACGACAATTATGAAATCGGGATATCATTGCTAAGATGCAACAAACTTGGACGCGCGATACTTTGCACGGCACTCCCGAATTCGGATGCACGACATTTTGCACGGCACTCCCGAATTAATTAAGACGCGAAACGTGATATCGATCGATAGCGTTAAAAAACGTCCCCAACGTCCCCACCTGAAACAAGAAGCGAAGAGACTCACGTAATTAATCGAATGCGTAGTTAATCTGAGCTATTGTATGGGATAATATATCAAGGGTCTTTTTAATTTCTTAATTGTTACGCAATTTTATTATTACCAAGAATTTTAAATGAAAAAACAGCTCTGGAGATCTATTTTATTGATTTGTTTATTTTTGGTGGTAATTTTTATATGTATCTTTCTTTTCAAACGTGTCCACCTGCACGATATTAAAATCTCTCTAGTAAATTAAGACGTTGCTTGGCAGGTGAGTAAATAACTGGCATATGGGGCGTTGAGAGAAAAATTTCACGTCAATATGGCGCACATCCGGTTGAATAAACGCTTTATTCACGCGCGCGCACGCAGTGCCCCTCTCGAGAGATATTTCTTTCCGAGCGAAAAAAACGCGCGCGTGAGTTTATCCCCGGGGCTTTTAGGGATCA
This sequence comes from Lasius fuliginosus, assembly GCA_949152495.1. Taxonomy (NCBI): domain Eukaryota; kingdom Metazoa; phylum Arthropoda; class Insecta; order Hymenoptera; family Formicidae; genus Lasius; species Lasius fuliginosus. The sequence goes on from OX424448.1 coordinate 8,448,052, forward strand.
ATCGCCTCGCGTTCTTTCGTCGAATTGCCAGCATGTCAAACACTTTCCATATGCCTCCTTGAGGAACAACGAGTCGCTTTTGCACTTGTGTTGTTCTAGTTTGATAAAAAACGAAGAGAGAAAATTGTCAAAGTCAATAGAGAGAGGTGAGATCAGTCGTTGTTATAAAAATAGTTACGTATCAATTAAGTCATTAAATCAAATTCTCTCTAATAAGAGCGAGATTCCAAAAATTCTAATTATATCCACTTTATTGTCTTTTTCCTCTAACGGATCGGAGTCATGATCGCAATGCGGCTACTGAAACCACCACGTATGGCACGTGAATCTATTCGAGCGGATAACGAATTCTGAAATCGGGAGCCGGCGAAAATTCGTCGGCCCGCGAAATTAACAGCCGCGCCGGGTCACGCCGATAATTGTGAGCTCGGTTTTACCCCAGGCCATAATATCCAAACGGAGAAACCCTTTATCAGCGACCGCGCATGTTTCGTTCGTTCACTCGCGAGGGAAACAACGCGTCAGTCCGCGCACGGTATTTGTCTTCCGGGGAAAAAAATATCCGGAGTACACCGCGAGTTTCGAGAGAAACCAATCCCCCTCGTACGTGTTGTCGTTTCGATGCGTCCTATACCGCGATACATACAACCTACCTCTGCTAGAGACGTAATAATACTCCGTAGTGTTTTCATATATACCTTACACCGTAAAAACGCTGCGTCGCAACGTTATTTCTTCCACGTTATTTGCGTTCGGCGTCGCTTATCTCGCTCACGATCATCCCCTAATTATAACCTTCGATAAAACCTTCAGAAAGATTGAAAAACGAATGATCGATCCTAGCACAACAGTCCCTCGTCCTACGCCCCTCATTCTCTCTCGATTCCACTAGCGTTCGCCAGTGTTTATTTTACGAATAGGTAGGACGTGTAGGGGTGAAGATCCGGAGGAGAAGGGAGGGGAGGAACTTGAATTATATCGAACCAGTAGTGTCGGCGAAGATAATCACACGCCTCGCAACGGCCAGTTCATCATCGCGGTATCGCGCTCCAAGGGAGTTGATGCATCGTAGAAAGCCCCGCACGAATCCCGGAGCCGGAAAACGAAATGTACGAGTGAGGGTGGAAAAAGCAAGAGAGGGTGAGTGAGGAAAGGATGACACGAGGCGGCCGTTCTTTCTCCGTCGGATCCAACGTCTCCGCAGAACATAGTAGGAACTTTATTAGCGGTGGAAAAATGAAGTAAAAGGCGCAGAGAATACAGACATCCACTCAAATGCCGGCTCACCGCATATGTATTTCCATACTTCGCCCTGAATAATTGCACAAGATGAAGATTGCTCAGAATGCAGTTCGTTAAAGAACGTCCCATTTTCACGTCACACCTCTCTTTCATATTGTTTCTAACGATTTAATAATAAACCTGTGCTATCGAATCAAATCTGACCGCACTGTTAATTATTATTAAGAATAACAAGATGGTTAAGAAAATAATGGTAATTATGATGTAATAAAATTTAACATCTGACAATGAGTAAAATATCCAAATATAGAAACGGGAAGTATATGCAGGATTTCTGGTATACATTAATTGCGCAGAGGTGCGACTATAATTGATAATATTGGATGAGAGAATATCCGATTCTTAGAGCATTCTTTAAATTTATGTTTTAGGTGCTTTGCAGATTACCGAGTCCGATGTAAGCGATCAGGGCAAATACGAATGTGTCGCTAACAATTCCGTAGGCACAGAGTATTCTAAATCAACCACGTTATATGTGAAAGGTATGTCATTTAACTGTTATAAATGTTCACACGCAAATCCCAATATAATAGATTAGTTAATTATAAAGCATATATATATTTTTTAATTTAATAATGTGATGCTTTCATTATACCTTTATAGGAAGATTGTGCGTTGCGTAAAATCTTTATAAGCCTGCTTTAGACGATCTCTATAATTCATGACATAATTCTAGATAGAATTCTATTTATGTATAAAATTTTATATTATCCGCACATCCTAATGTATGTGTGTATCCTGTTATTTTATATGTATATATTTTATACTTCTTCAAATGTTTCTCTGTATTACACGACACATACAATTGAAAAATAGAATTCTGTCTCGCGAGTTTTCTCACAAATTATAGTCTAGATTATAGTATAGATTGTCTAAAGTAGTATTTTATAAGATACAAAAAAAATAGAATATTCTAATGAAAGAAAAAAAAATTTTAAGCCGCAAAAATAACAATGTTTTCGTCGGCCAAATAACGAACGCAACACGAGCTCATCGCACAATAACGCCAATGTCATAAACGTAGACATTTTCCTGTTCGTAATTAAAATTAATGTAACGCAATTAGGACGTAATTAAACTAAATGGACGGCACAAAGGGCTCGCGCGACGTGAGTCGCGCGTATTATGCGCCGAGACTTCTCATTTCTTGCGTTTTCACCGCGATCTCGAATCTCGACAGCATTTTGATTTAATTACCGTAGCTGCGATTTGTAAAATCTGCGTAATGGCATTTCAAATAATCGTTCGGGATTTTGTTGCGCTTCGCGAGTTTTTGCTGATCACGGTTAATTTTCTATTGTAAAATCGTACGTGCGTAATTATTCTCTAATTAGATACACCGTTACACGTTTACATTTGCATTTCGATTTAATGTCACTAGTCAAACAAACACGTCGAACATTCGATTCAATCATAACGTGACGTAAGTTACTGCAAAAAATTATGTATATAATATACTACATACACACATATGATATATTATATACAGAAAAGTTTCTCTCTCGCACTTTTTATATGCAAAAATATTTTGTTCAATTTAAAGTTGATTTATTTAACAAAGATGTCATCAAAAATATCGATAAATTTTGAGTTACAAACAATTAATGATTTAAGAGTTTTTACGAATTAAACTTCAAAAAGACAGAAAATAAGATCTTTTTTTTTGTTCTGCATATCATTTAATCTTAAATATGCATTATTTTAGTATAATTTTTAACATCGAGTCAAATGTCAAAAATTAACTGAAACTTAAAGAGATCGGAAAATTGACATAATTGAATCGAATTATCGCCTAAAAAGGAAGAGTATTCATTCTGCCAATTGTCAAATGCATTTTTCTACCAGTACGTCGCGTTTCACCGAGCTTTTCGATTCCTCCTCCGGCGTTGATCGAGGTGATGCTGGGCGGGTCACTGAATATCACTTGCGTCGCGGTGGGCGCACCGATGCCTTTTGTGAAATGGAGAAAGGATCCTGCGACCGATCTGACACCGGAAGACAATCTGCCTGTCGGCAAAAATGTCTTAAAACTGACCGACATCAAGGAATCCGCCAATTACACGTGCACAGCCGCCAGCGATCTGGGCGTAATTGACGCGACCACAATGGTGAAGGTTCAATGTTCGTATCGAGTTCTGAGATTTTTGATATCTCGTCTCTAATTATAGATATCTTCAAGCCTTTTCTGAATCGCGTTCTCCGGTTACGTTATCGCGGATTATGTGTTACAAACCGATTAATCGCGCGTTGCATTCCGCACTGTTATGCTTTCATCAGGATAGGCAAGGTCTAATCGATCCGCTTAGACCTTGCATTACGATAGCAATAATCGCTGCGAAATAACTTGTTACCGAGAGATAGTTGAAAAGGGATTCCCGCAAAAAAAAAATATTGCCGTTATCATATGCTATCACGCCTGATGAATTTATCACCTGTAACATTTTTTTCGGAAAGCTATTAAATATCGCGACAATTTTACAAAATTATTTATTGCCTCGGATATTGGAATAAATAATTTAGCGTTTCGAGATCAGATGCGATATTTATAAAGATTATTGTTATTCGCGCGGATTTTCATCACCATCGCGGTATTCGATGCTTTGATCGCTTTAGAGATAAAGCCGTAATAATATCCCCACAGCTCTTCCCGGCCCGCCGGAGAATGTTCAAGTGTCGGACATCACTGCGACGTCGGTAAAGCTGAGCTGGTCCTACAAAGGACCAGATGAGCTGCAGTACTACGTAATTCAGCATAAACCGAAGCATGTGAACCAGGCATTTGCCGAGATATCCGGTATCACGACGATGTACTACCATGTTAGGAGTCTCAGTCCGTATACGGAGTATGAGCTATACGTGATAGCCGTGAACAGCATCGGGCGTGGTCCCCCAAGTGCCCCGGTGATAGTCACCACTGGTGAAACAAGTCAGTACCATAGCATTTACTATCGTACTAATCTCTAATGATTTTTACATTTCTACCGTGGCTAGAAACGATTATTTTCCTTATCAAGATTCATGGATTGCAGTTTAAATATCGTAGCATATATCAGACAAAAAAATTTAATAATTTATAAGACAAATAAAAATTTAATAATTTATAAGACAGTCTTTATTTGATGTTGCGCTATATTAATATTTACGAATATATCGTTATATTACATTTTAATGAATTTTTCCACTAATTAAAATTTACTGTCGTTCTTACGTCAAAATAAAAAACAATGGAAAAAAATCGTTCCTACAGAAATATCTCAACATTTCATTCTTCTCTCATGAGTCTCGTCATCTCAAACTCATCGTATAAACATAAACTTAACGTGAAATAATGACGTTTGTCAAATCAGTCATTTTTTACGATACCTTTACGTACATGGAGATCGTATCTATATCCAACATAACAAAATAAACCCATTCATGAATTAATTTATATTTCATTTATACGCCTCTTAACGAACATACGTACGGTGAACTTACTCGTCTATTTAAAACGCGAATCCACATTTCGGATCCAACAATTTTTTTTTTTTCTCCCCATATTCACATTCGCGAGGAACGATCGGAGAACGGTAATGTAAAGATGTAGTGGAGGAACGGCACTACTTCGATATGAACGTGAATTTTTTGCACGTAGAATTTTTGTACACCATCGAAAAAAAGAAGCGAATTTTTACGCACATTTTTTGAGGGAAATTCTGTACTTTTTTCCATGCTGTCCGCCGTGGACGCACGATTTGATCCATGTAAGTGACAAGAAAATTTTTTTCACCTATCACCAAAAACCCCCTCTGCTCTTTGTTGCACCAAATATGTTAGTGTTTTTTGCGGGCCGTTCTACAGCATTTCGTCGCGCTTCGACGTCTCGTGTCATTGTGTATTTTTTCGCCTCTATATCCCTAGCCTCAACTGCCTCTTTCACTTTCTCTCGCTTTCTCTCTCTCTCTATCTATCTATCTATCTACATCTTTCTCCGTCTCGAATACGTCTCTTCGTCTCCTTTTTTTTTTACGAAAGAGGGAGCGAGAAACGCGGGAGAGACAGCACGCGAAATTGCACTTTTCCTACAAAATAGTAGCACACTTCTTACTCCGTGAAAATACGAAGGAGACGTAGACTTGTTCTCGCAGTTCGTATTTTCACTCCGAATTTATGATCCACTTATGTACCGAGAATTGACAATAATCGTTTGACATTTTTTTCGGATAGCGGAATCAACGAATGGAGGTGCCAGTAAGTTAAAACATGTACTAAGAGTGTCGTAGTGATACACCCATACCAATTTCTTTGCCTGTTCGTGTTCCTATTTAATTCTTTACTTCAGTTTCGTTACTTTTCACGCAAATAACTATCAGTTTTACCCTGACACATACATATATTTTTACTATTTTTAAAATGCGCACACATCGATACCTACACGTTCGTATGAGTATTTTTGTAGTTAATTGCAGTGTGATTTCTTGAAAATGTATCGATCACCGTAGTATTATTACACAAAAAGTGAAATTTTATTTCCTTCTCTTCTTCTCTATTTTTACATCGCACTAGCTCTTAGTTTTTACGGTTTTTCTGAAAGGTTTCTTTTCGGAGTTGCTTTTTTTGGAGAGGGCTTCTTATCGTGCAACTAACTGTGGTGTACATCACCGTTCCACCGTCTTCGTGTGTATCTCGTACTTTGTCCGGTCTTCCTAATAACGCTAATAATAAACCGGGCCAATCCTTTTTTCCAGAACCCGGTACAGCGCCGCGAAAGGTTCAAGTTCGACCATTGAGCTCTAGCACAATGGTCATACAGTGGGACGAGCCGGAAACTCCGAACGGTCAAGTGACGGTCGGTGTCTCTTTTTCTCCGAAATTATTATTTTTTTTTTTTTCCGAATCGCAACGAATTCACTAACGAGCACACGGTGCATGCTCTGTAGGGATACAAAGTGTACTACACAACGGATTCGAATCAACCGATGGCATCGTGGCAGTACCAAATGGTGGATAACAGCCAGTTGACAACCATCTCGGAGCTGACGCCGCACACCATTTATACCATAAGAGTCCAGGCGCTCACGAGCGTCGGTCCTGGACCGCTCAGTCTGCCGGTGCAAATCAAAACACAGCAAGGGGTACCGAGTCAGCCCGAAATGCTAACGGCGGTCGAGATCGGGGAGACCAAAGTAATGCTCCAATGGAGCAAGCCCGCTCATAGCGCTGAGAATATTCTCAGCTATGAGCTGTACTGGAATGACACTTACGCGAAGGTAAGCAACGTATTATAAATTTCTGTAATATGATATAATGTAACGATAAACGAAAAACTTCCCTCATTTTTCGAACGATAGCTCGTATTGAACGATAGCTAATTTCATCTCGTGTTTATGCGCCGCACATTTGAAAATTGGTAATGATATTAAAGATAATAATTTATTTCTAATCGTTTGGCAATTAATTGAATGGAAACTCGAGAAATGAAAAGATATTAAGATTTGTTACGAACGATTCTCTGAAACCAGACGATTAATTTACGCGCGCGATATTACGTGTCGCGTTAACACATCTGACATTTCTAATCGGATCAGGAGAAGCATCATCGCAGAATACCGGTTACCGAGAACTACACTCTGAGCGGACTGTATCCGAATACTCTGTACTACGTATGGCTGGCCGCGAGGAGTCAAAGGGGGGAGGGTGCCACGACAATACCGTATCCGGTTCGCACAAAACAGTACGGTAAGCAGAACGCCCACGAACGTAAATGAAATCGAGCGAGTTCATGCAGCGAGGAGTGCCAGATGCATGCCGATACGCGATTGTCGCGAGATAGTATCGACTACTCGAATCTCAGATCGTGGTGATCAGACCGGATAGGACGTATCCGAGTCCTCCGGACTCCTCGCGCAATCACGTATCGCGATGGCACAGCAGGTAGGAGGTGCTGTAGCGCTAGACGCTCCTGCAAGTAGCGTAAGCTATTGGACGCACAACACCTTGAAAAAAAGCCTTTTTTTTTTTAAAGAAAAAAAAAGTAAAAATCTCTTATCTTCGAAGACGCGTTTAATAGAGGAGAAAGAAAAATAAAAAAAAAGAGAGCGTAAAAAGAATAGAATATAAAGTAACGTCGATACAAGTGAAGTGTGGGAGAGTGAGAATGACTGCATGCGTTGCAAATAAGAAAGCCGTTTTTGGATGCCACTTTATATATATATCTATATATATATATACGTACATATCATACATATAAATTGCACTAAGCACTGCATTGATATATGTGTGCATTTTGGGCACCTCTTTTCATTCTCGATAATATATTAATTTATCGTCCGTTCTTCAGTTTTTCATTGTCTCGTTCCCTTGCAATTATATTAACGTGTAATTCGTTAACTCTGCGCATTTTTTACGCCCAAGTTAACACCGAGCCGCTCCGGAAGAACTGTCTCTAATCACGTCTTTTTTCGACTGTTCAAGGATCGATTCATGACTTTTTAACCTTGAATATTTTACACCACTTTAAACCTTCAATCAATTGTCACGTACCGTTTCGTTAATATCCCTCAACAGTCACCGTCGACCGTGCGTTCTCAGCATTGTGAATGTCGAATCGAAGAATACGAGAACTCGTTCGCCACGTTGCGTGCTAACCGATCATTTATCATTCGCCTCATACAAGAATGTCACAATTGTCATTTGTATTATTTTAAAATAACAAATGTACCTAGAAAATCATCGAGATCTGAACAGATCGCTAAGAGTGCAAAATTTATGTCATTTTTTTATCAATTGATAATTATTCGACGACGAAATAAGTAGTCAAGATAAACGATAATTACAGTGTATAATTTCAAAGCGGCGACTTTTTATATTCTCGTATTCTTTGAGCCTCAAGCCTGAGTCTGGTACGATCGGCTGGTAACCGTCGATTATGCCCTCTCCCCCGACCCCCGATTTTGTTTCTTTCCCTCCTATAACTGAGTGTTATACAGTCCCCGGGGCTCCGCCTTGCAATGTAACCGGCAAAGCGACCAGCCCAACCTCTATAGAGGTAAAGTGGGAACCACCGGCCGCTGAACGTCCCAACGGGAGGATCGCCTACTACAGACTGCAAGTCGTCGAGAGCGGTCGCCCTGACTCCGAAGCGATGAATATCAAACTGTATAACACGAGTTTCGTGTTGGACGAGCTCAAAAAGTGGACCGAGTATCGGATCTGGGTAGTGGCCGGGACCAGAGTAGGTGACGGGCCCCCGAGTTTTCCTATCTTGGTCAGAACTCACGAGGACGGTATGTATCATAGACACTGACTGAAAGTCTCTCTGTTTAACTCTGGCACGCGAGGACTAACGTGTAAAATCCGTGGTGACGTATAGCGCGAGAGAGCGACAACATTATCGAATATCTCGCATTAATGTTGTTCATACAAAGCATATCGTATAAAAAAAAAATGTTATTATAATATTTGCAATATTGAATGAAAATTCGATCGTAATTGTGACATGAATCTGAATCGGTCGCGGTCGCTACGAATTTCACACGCTAAGCTTCGCGAAAAAGAAATAACATATTGGGATGAAGTAATAACGCGCCTCATCCGAGAGAGCCAAAAATATAAAAGCCCGCCAAAAGTCAGTCCGGTTATACTTTCGCGCGGTTCCAGTGCGGGTTGCGAGGACACGCCGTGTTATTCTGGGTGAATGCATTTTACATATATATAATGTACATTACTATATACATATATATACTTTCGATTTCAGATTCCGCTAACGTCACTTCGTCACCTGTCTCTTTCCCCAAACTCTCAAACAACCATATACTCTCTCCTTTATCACGACTTTCTGTTCTGTATTTTCTCTATCGTCTATCTTTTCTCTCCAGTGACTCTACACTCATATATTATATTTTTTATACTGTATTTTTACGTTTCTATAATTCTATTAACTTACATTATATATACAATATATCGTAATACTGTATTATATTATATATATATGAGCTTTCCTCTCTTCTCTCACGCCATTCTTGTGTTACAGTCATAGTTTCGAGAAACGAACTATCGAATCGCTCATCGTGACGAGAGAGGAAAAGAGGACGGACACGGCCCTTTTTTCCGGTCGAGTTATCTTTTTCTTTGCGCGAACAAAAATTTTGAGCGCGCACGACTTTTTAGATTTTTCGTGCCTCTCCAATCACGCTTTCCTGTTGTTCTTTTCGCAACCTCCTTTTCACTCTTCCGATTTTTATAAAACGGCACCCACGCGACGCGAAACACGAAACGATGATGGCCCTACCTTTTTGGCTGGCAAGATTTTATATTTTTGGATTTTTTGCGGCAATAAAATTTCCAACGACTTATTCTAGCTGTCCCGAAATCTCTCCCGAAAAACCCCCCACCCTTTCCCCTCTCCCAGATTTTAGTGTGCCCACGATAATTTTTTCCAGGTGCACGCAGCCACGGATTTTTCAGAAGCTGATAACCAATTTTTGAGCTCAGCTATTAACGATGAAAGAGAAAAAGAAAAAAAAAACGAATTTTCTTACCGTTTTTTTACAGGGCCTAATCGCAACTCTCTCTCTTTGTTCGTTGCCGTTGGTTTTTTTCATCCCCCTATATAGCCCCACTTTTAAAACTTGGATATCTATTTTGACACGCTAATTAATACCTAATTAATACTCACTCAAGTGTTTTTGTCTTTCCTTAAAGCATTTGCAGGAGGATGATCCAGGTTTTGAACAGCTAGTTTTTAAGATCTATTCACATTATCGTAATATATCAACCTAATAATATGTATTCATTACACTCAGTGTTCTTTCTGGTGGTTACCGTGATTACGTCAGTAAAGATGTTTCGTTTCTCTCCTTTAGTTTATTAACTTACTCTTGCCACGTGTTATGAAGATAGAAGTCAGGCTGGCTGCCCTGCGTGCCATTATTTCCGTTTTTTATTTCCTCTTTTTTTATATCACCATTAGCTGTACAAGCTATATGAAATAAATAAATAATACTAACGAACGAAATTAAATAATAACTTGTTACATGCGCAACAATCGGACGAAAATAATGGCAAAGCGAGGGACAGCTTGCGAGTGAAGCGCTTACGTATATATATAAAAACTCTAGCGAATGTTATCTCACACACAAGAATATATATATAACGCACTTTTTCACTATATATATATATATATATTACACATATATATATTTCTATATATCTCTGATATATAAGGCTCTTCTGTCTTTAGTTGAGATTTAGTTCTACCTATCGTTTGCACATGTTTAGAGCATGCCTTCGTTTGTTTAAAAATTCCTCGACTCCCTCGATCCCAGAAACGCAACCTCAATTTTTCCCGTCACGAAAAAAGAAAGAAGCTCCCGAATTCCGGTGTCCCACCTATTTCCCCACCTCCCTCTTCTCCATCAGCATCATCAAAATCCGCCGAACTGTGTCGAGTCTGCGAAATCACTTCCTAGTAAATTATACCATTCATATTATATCATCTATATCCTATGAATGGCATGCCGATGCATGAAGACAGTTTTGCTTTCTGTTACTTCCTATCCCTGTCCCGGTTGAACAGCACCCGAAGGTGCCAATCGATCCCGCATGTCGAACATTTTATGCCCTCTCCCCCCTCCCCCTCTCCCTTTGCCGGCCCGAATAACGTCCAGCACGATTCCTCCCGATAACAAACGAATTCGGCACCGAGGGGAAAAAAAAATTGTTTGCACGATATTTATACAATAGTCGTTGAAAAAATAAATCTGCGCGCGGTTGTTAGCCACGGTATTTCTCCGGGAAATCATTTAATCGTAACGATAACTTCTCTCGGTGCGGAAACGAAGTGATACGGTACGATCGTGGTTGTTAAAAGTTTCACAACGCGAATAAGTAGAAACAACAGATCGCGAGATTGAAAAAAATAATAATTATCGAGCGAAAAAACCGGAGTTATAAAAAAGCTGTCCGATGGATTTCGAAAGCGCGAGGAGAGAAGTGTGAAACAAGGGAAAACGATAGATGATTGTGTGTACGATGCGACTCCGTTCATCTCTAACGGGCTATGAAGATATTCTCCACCTTGTGAACACGCGGAGAAGTATCATTTGTCGCGGGGGTGTTACGTCACCATGGTTGTTGAATGAAAAGTCGTACCGGCGCGCGTTCATAACGACCATCCTTTACGCCTTTCACTGCTCACCACTATGGAACCTCTCTCCTCCTCTCTTTCCCTCCTTCGGATCCTCTTTCGTTTTTCCGTCCTCCCACCTACGCCCTTCTCCTCTCCGTTCCCCCTTTCTCGGCATTATCCTGTCTATGGAGCAACTGATCCGACGCCCGTTTCATCCCCCCCCCCCCCTCCCCCTGAAGCAGACTCGACAGAGCGAAGCGAAACGATAAAAAGCACTGCTGAAAGCACCCTGCCGTGTAAGCTCGCACACATTGTCAAGCACAAAGATTCACCGTCACGTGTATAGCATATATATATCTTTTAACGCATACGTTTACTATTATTACTGACTGTCATCGTTCACTATTTATCGAGATATATCACCGCTACTATGGTATTATATATATAGTGTCTCACCGCGTATGTGCACGGGCACTTTGCAAAAGTCACGTAAACGCGCGCCGGCACCGTGTGTTACACGTATTTCTCGCACCCGCCACGCACGCATACACGCACTTCGTGGAGTCAGAGTGCCACGCGACGAACGTGCACGCACGTGCTGGCCGCCGTCGTAGTCTTGTCCCTTATGCACCGAATTCTCAAGTGCAAGCACCCCGCTTTTACGATCAATTCGACTGTGAGACAGCGCATACGCGTGCACGTAGCATTCACGTAGGACACGCGTGCGGGCGTGTGCAACTGGATATGCATATACATACGTAGAGACGTTGATGCTCACGTTGTTGCGTGAGAGAGCACCGTGCGCACAGCAGCGGCTATACACATCCGAATAAATATTGTTATAGACGATGCAATATCGTGCCGCCGAGCACCAGCACTGAAAGCACCCTCGAAAAGCACCCCCACTGTCGACTGTCGTGCAACCTGAAGCTCCTTCCTGAGGCGATCTCGAAATAGCAACATTAGCGACGCGTGTTTTGTGGTCGCGAATACTGTAGATTCGATTCTAGGATTTTTAGCCGCGGTAGAAACGATTTGACATTTGTGAGACGATGTTACTATATCGGCCATTATAATCCGTGAACGCTTGTGGAAAATCAACGAATTTTTCGAGAAAAAAAAAGATCTGCATAAGTTTATTACGCAAACGTGTTAAAAAATTTTTCGTTTGAAAGTGAACATGAAAATTATTTTACATACGAAGGATTGCCTCATGCGGATTATTTTTGTCGAAAATTTAATTTTCCGCCTTTACAAGTGCGCACGAATTTATCGATATCATGTATAATATGAAAAAATACCGCGATTGACACAACGGTTTGCGGTACGTTCTTTTTTTCGAGGTCGTGACAGGAAAGTGTGCGCGTGAATGCGTGAGTGATTGTGTAAAAGGATACCGGATGGAAGAAGGACGACGCGCGTAAGAAAGCGTACACGAAAAATAATCGAAAGCATCAGGAAAGTGATCAGTCAAAGAAGAACGGTATACAATGAAAGTCAAATCGAAAAGTTCTCGCGCGAAATTTTCTCTGCGCCCAAACGTCCTCGACGAGGAAAAGAGTCGCATAATTTATACTGAGAAAGAGAAAAAAGAAATTCGCGAGGCGTTTTCTTGAAAACATTTGAATACCAATATTTATCAGATCTTTTCTGATCATATTTTTATTTGTGTGCTCCATATCGGCCACAATTCCATGGATTTCGACGAGTGAATAGCATTCAACTCATCAGACTTCATCCCCGCCGGAAACGACCGATGATCTTAATATCCGCAACCGTAATATCCATCTCTTTTTAAGCACGTGTAAAAAAAATGGAAATGCGAAATGCATATTACAAATTGAATTCTCGATTTCTGCTCGTGCGCGAAATGCTCCAGCGCGGGTGAAGCGTACTTTATCTAAAAGACTTACCGTATGCTGCGTATGGAGACGAAACGAAAAATCCGGACATATGTGGACTGCGGGCATCGGATTCCATTAATTTTCAAACGTAATCAAATTCGTTGGAATGACATAACCGCTCGACGACCATTTTCTGTATTACGTATAATACCTTCATTCTCTGCATGCGAGACTTCGATCCGTTTCCAACTTCTGTCTCTGTAAGTCAAAAATATAGTATTTTATTATTCTCTCAGACTTCGATATGTACGAAATATTCTATTTAAATGCCACATCTTTTTCTTTTTAAATATACAATATATATATATATTTTATCTTTCATCTCAAGAGACACGCACACATATTTTTTACATGAATATCTAGAAAAGGTATGATTACAATATACTGTTTATGTAAATGTGTGTGGTTTTTTTTTTGTATTTGAATTATTAAGCAGCAGTTGAAACAACACTCTTTCGTAGGCGTAATTTAAAGTCTCAAAAGCTTCGGCTGTCCATTGATGTTCCTGATTGTTTTCTCTAATTTTTTACTTGATACACATGAAACTATATTACTGTTGTATCCCAACAAAGCGCATGATTTATGAACACAGTTGGTATTCCTTTTAGCTCGATCCAACTAGTTCCGCCAATTTGAATTAGATATTTTAGATGCCATCGACAGTTTCGACCACATTCGATCATCGAATCGCACGCACGATTCGTTAATCAAATAAACGGCACCTCTACCACCGCGTCTCGACAACGGCTGTCGAAACGTATTTGCGCGCGCGTTTTACGTGGAATTTTGTGATTTTTGCGTGGATGAATGCGCGGGTGGATGTTGATATTGAGAGAGAGAGAGAGGAAGAGAAAAAAAGAGGGATGAAGGAGAGACAAATAGTGGGATACCTTTTTATGGTATCTAAATTGAGAGAGAGGGGGGGGGGGCTCGCTCTGTTTGTCTTCCTTTTTTCCTCTGTCTTTCTCTTATCTTCTCTCTTTCTCTCTTTAATTTACCCTGTTGCCTCCCCTTTGCTGAAATGACAAAAGTTTTTGATCGAGCTGCTGTTTTTTGCGGGTGACTTTTTGGAGTTGCAAAAAGAAAAAAAAAAGAAAAACAATTTTTCCTCAGAAGACACTCCGCCCTACCGACATGTATCCCAATCTTGTATCGTGAATTTTTTGACGATAATGTCACGAGAGGAATCGCGAGTTTTTCTCACGACTGCCCAAGTTCTATAGAATACCGTAGCAATGCGACAAAACCCTTCTCTCGTTTGATACATCCTAGAAACCGTCCACCTTATTCTTTCTTATGGTTTTTCCTTCCTATAGCTTTCTTTTCGTAGTCATTTTATCATAGGTCTTTCCCTCTTTAATGTCTCGTGTCGGGGGAGGAGGGATAAGAGGAGATCCGAGATCTCGATTCATTTTGAGATTATTGCCATCAGTAGCTGCGAATATACGTCGAGCATATTTCGAGAAACGTGAGATACATTTCGCTCCCCGACACGAGGCAGGTGAACATGAGCCTTTAGTTATTTCATATTTGGAGTAGTGATTGCGCATGCCAAAAAAAAGATATTCTCACGTCTCCCGCCTCTCTGCGACCAACTGCAACCGAGGGCCAAGCGATCATTTTTTTTTGGTCTATTTAACGATCGATTGGAATCATGAATCTTGTTGCCACCGACATTCGTTAGCAGTTGCGAGATTAAATAAGCGGTGCGACTGCCATCGAGCGCATGAGGCCGGAGCGAAAGGACCGAATCGAACGAATGCGAGCGCGTGCCTGTTTCGAGAAGAGAAGGATAAAGAAATCTCTTTTACATATACTTTTTTTTTATCGTAAAATCGAGAATAGCCATTATATATAGCGAGGGTCAATTTTGATGATAATTAGTAGTGTGCTACCCATTGTGATATGCCTTAAAAAGTAAATTACATTATAATATTCTATTCAATGTACGTGCGAAGTTGACACGAATTTTTACGAGTTTTTTTTCCCACTTTTTTGGCGACTTTTGGGGCGCAGCTGAAAAAAGTGAGTATCCCTTAGCTCGAGTTGTGCCATGATATTTTTCTATACCGTCAATTTTTGTTTCACTATTTCTTTTTGTCTCCGTCTCATTTTTTTGCATATATATTACATACTCTTCTTTTGTTGTCTGTCGAAAGAGTCAAATCTCAGAGTGTTGTCCTACAGTTATTTCTTTTTGTTTGCTGCAGCCAGCGAATATATTATGACATAATCTCAAAAGACATGTTATTACATACATTACGCTGCGACTTGCGCGCGCTCGCCGTCCTTGTTTTTTGCGCTACATAGCAAAATTGTAAGTGTGATCTTGATCTTACTTAACTGTGTATACGTACGAGAGCTAGAAAAGCAGAGCGAGCACGCGATCTACCAATCGCTTCTCATCAAATCCGCGCTACGACGAATTCAGTTCTGCGTCGAAATTTTCTGTATGTACTTTCGTTTCGGCGCAAGTTTCGTTTTTTGCGAATCTTCCCATCTAGTAGAAAGCTGCTATTATTGGTTATATACATACATTATATCGTGCGGAAGTAGGTATTTAGGCAGTGCTGGTTTTTATCTGGATTTTTATTTTCCCCACGTTATGTTTCCCATTTCTCTCTTATAACTAGCCGTTTAGCGACGACGAATACTGGACCGTCCATGGAACAATCGAGTTATCTTGTCTTTCGAACAACTTCTGGAATCGCGACGTTAGAAGTTGCGACGTTGACGCGAAAACACGTAGCCGCGTGAAAGTCGCGTGTCTCCAACTTCACCGGATGGCGCGGTCGTGGTTGTAAATAAACGTTGTAAATAGGCGACGTGCATATTTACCGCCACTACCACTGCATCCGGTCCAAGAGCAAGACTCTCCCGTTTTGTCGCGGCTGCTAACTTTCGCGGCTCCCCCGACGAGGGGTTGCATTCGTTACACCCTTACTTCCGCGAAAACTCGCGTTCAAACATCTACTCGGTCTCTCTCAAGTGACTCTCATGGACTCTCCAATATTGTCGCTGTGTTATCGTGTCCAACGTTACCGCGTACTTGACCGTATACTCGGTGACGTATCTACGTGCGCTTGTATACGCGAAGACGCGCGAACCGAACACGCGGGTTAAAGAAAAAAATAAATAAATTAAAAAAAAGGAAAGAGAGAAATAAAGTATTATTGGTATTCAAATGGAGGATCATAATCGTAATTAGGGGCGTAGAGCATGGGGTACAATGTGCCTCGTAATATTGTTTGTACGTCGTTTTGTCCATGTGTGATTGGCGGCATGTAATTACCTTCTCCACTACTTCTTCATTTCTTTCATTTTTCTCGTTTCATCTTTCTTTCTTTCACGACAACTTACTTTACTTATGATTTTTCTTTCCGCGCGCTGGTACCTTCTCGTTTCCTTTTCGATTGTATCTTACCGCTACCTCATTCTCGCTCTATCGTCTATTTTTCTTTTCATTTCCGTTATAGCGACGAATTGGACGGATGGACGATAGTAGAATATAAAAGAAATGTCATCGCGTTGTATAAAAAGACTAATTTTAGTATTTCTCGCTTTTTTTCTTCAAGTATATTTTCTCTTGCGACAAAGGGTACTTCGGCTACCGATATATTAACGCTTATTGCTTCTAACATTTTTTTTTTGCTTCTGAAATGTAAATAATAATAATGATCGTACGTAATGATCTCTTAGCAGACAAGACCGACTGCGAACGAACTTACATATTCTTTCATTCCTTTTTTTCTCTTAATCAATTTCTTTAAGTTTTATACAAGTATATTATTTGTTATTTCAGATTTTGTAAATCCGTTATTTTTATTATCCATTTATTCACCTGTCCGCGTACGTCTGTGGGTATACATGAGCGTGTGTCTGTGAGTGTGACGTCGGACGAGCATAAAGTGCGCGAATTAATTATGGATTGCGTTACAGTGCCGGGAGATCCTCAAGACGTCAAAGTCACGCCGATCAACTCGACGGCAATACACGTCAAATGGGAGCCGCCAAAAGCGAAAGATCAGAACGGCGTTATACGAGGGTACCACATACACGTGCAAGAAGTAAGAGAGGAGGTCAGTTTGCGGTTGCTACACGATCAATAGCGTAGCATTCGGAAGTTTCGAACTCTTAACATGAAACTTACCAATGAAATCTTATATCTGTTCTATTCATGTATGATATCGTGAATCCCTTTATCTTTACTATCTCTATTCTCTTGTATTAATATATAGAACGTATCAATAGTATAGAAATGAATATTTAATTTTTCTTTTTTTAAATAAGGTGAAATTATTGCTGTCTGAATCATAACACTAACAATCACGCGTATTACATAATAATGTCTGTCTTAAATGAGACAATGGAAAGTACACTGTAAATAGATAGTGAAACGAGCTCGCGATTAAATTGTAGTAATTTCTCTAGGGGAAAGATCTACTGAATGAACCGATACGTCGAGACGTGCAGGAGGCTGGCGTGCTAGAGGTGACCATTACCGGACTGCAACCGGACACGAGATACTCGGTACAAGTTGCGGCGCTAACGAGAAAAGGAGACGGAGATCGTTCGGTACCGATTCACGTTAGGACACCGGGCGGAGTACCGAACAGGCCGCAAGTTAACGTAAAGTAAGAAACGCCGACTTGAAAATATTGTGCTTTTATAGGAAACTTTACCGCGACTGATCGATTCTTCTATGCACGTTTCTTTTTCAGAGTATTAAGTAGAGGCCCGGATGTTTTGGAACTCGAGTGGGTCCAACCCACTCAAACCTACGGCACTCTGCTAGGATATCGTATTCGATACGGTATAAAAAATCAGACGCTCAAGGAGGAATTTATCGAGGGCACGCGTCAGCATGCATACAAAATCACAGATCTCGGTGAGAAATATTAATACTTAATTAGTACCTAAAATATACTGTTCTATAGTAGTATGATATACAAATTTTTGAAGATACAGAATATATCTTGTAGTTTTCCTTGTTTTTTATACTTATTATACAATCAAAATCGCTATCTGTTTTTATGAATTACCCACATATATATAATAAACTATTTCTTTAAATAATAAATCTGTAGGAGAACAAGGCGTTGATTACGAGTTCAGAGTAGCGGGCAAAAATGACATCGGCTTCGGCCAGGAGACAGTGCGATACTGGTTCAGCCCGGAAGGTGAACCCACGGGGCCACCGACGAACTTGTCGTATTTTTTTCAAACTCCCGACACCGTGTGCGTTACCTGGGATAAACCACTTCGACAGCATAGAAACGGCCAGATAATCGGCTACGACGTGCAATTCAACAAGAAGAACGATCACTCTAGCACTATAGATAGGAACACGACCAAGACGAGGGCGGTATTCACTAATCTGGAGGAGAACACAGAGTACGTTTTTCATGTGCGAGCGCATACATCGCAAGGGAGCGGTCCGTACTCCGAGAAAATCACAATTATGACGGAGAAGGACATCGGCCGGGCTCCGATGTCCGTAAGAGCAGTGGCCACGTCGGATTCCAGCGTGGAGGTGTGGTGGGAACCAGTGCCCAACAGAGGGAAGATTGTCGGTTATCAGATCTTCTATACGACGACCGCTGTAGAAGATCTGGACGAGTGGAAGCAGAAGAGCGTCGGCCTGACGGAATCGGCGGATCTAATCAATCTGGAGAAATTCACTCAGTACGCCATAACGGTAGCTGCGCGCTACAAGACCGGCCTGGGAAGGCTTAGCGAAAAGGTCACAGTGAAGGTAAAACCGGAAGATGTACCGCTAAACCTTAGAGCACCGGACTCATCGACACACTCGATGACTCTGTCCTGGACTCCGCCTATAAGACTGACCCCAATGAAGTACAAAGTCTCGTTCGACGCCGTTAAAGAGTTCGTGGATTCTCAGGGTATAACACAGACGCAGATCGTCCCTCGCAGGCAGATACTATTGGAGCCTCAAACAACGAACACGATGATAAACGAATTACAGCCATTTACGACTTATAACGTCAACGTGAGCGCTGTACCACGCGATGGTCAGTATAGACCACCGGCGAAAATTACGGTCACCACGCAGATGGCCGCGCCCAAACCGATGGTAAAGCCGGACTTCTATGGCGTGGTTAATGGCGAAGAGATTCAAGTTATTCTACCACAAGCTTCCGAGGAATACGGCCCGATTTCGCACTATTATCTGATCGTCGTGCCGGAAGACAAAAGTACCGCCGATAAACAGCCGGATGAGTTGACCGAGGATATGATTACCGGAAAAGGTGCCAAGCAGGAAAGGGAAAATGCGCCTTATATCGCAGCTAAGTTCCCACACAGAGACATCCCGTATACGTTCCATTTAGGCAGCGGAGACATCTACGAGGGATACGAAAATCGGAAACTCACAAAAAATAAACGCTATAGAATATTCGTACGCGCCGTAGTCGATACTCCACGAAAGGTAAGATACATGAAACGTTTAGCGAAATTTGCGCGAGTATGTATAATTCGATAATTATTTATGAAAAAATATTTTTTTAGCATCTGTACACGTCGTCACCATTTTCCGAATATTTATCTTTGGACATGAGAGAAGTACCTCCCGGCGAACCACCACGTCGACCAAATCCCAACACTCCTCCGGATGGAAATCCGGAAGTTTCTGTAAAAACTAGCGGTCAAGAACCAGGTATGGTGTGGGTCGTTGGTCCTATAATCGCAGCATTGATGGTCAGCGTTTGTCTCGTTCTTCTATTTGTTATTAAAAAGTAAGTTGCGTTTCTTAAGAAAATAATAATTTAAAGTATGCAAGTAAAAGTTGTATATTCATCACTTTCGCTTCATAATTATTTCAGACGAAGACAACCGTGTAAAGCGCCAGATCAAGCAGCCGTTACACGACCACTCATGGCGGCGGATATAAGTTCCAATCACGCGCCGTCGGATCCGGTAGAAATGCGACGATTGAATTTCCAAACTCCAGGCATGATTTCACACCCGCCGATTCCAATCAGCGAACTGGGCAATCACATCGAACGCCTGAAAGCGAACGACAATCTCAAGTTCAGTCAAGAGTACGAGTCAATAGAGCCTGGTCAACAATTCACGTGGGACCATTCCAATATGGAAGTCAATGCGTCGAAGAATCGTTATGCCAACGTGATCGCATACGACCATTCGCGGGTTATTCTCCAAACTGTCGATGGCATGCCGGGTTCGGATTATATCAATGCAAATTACTGCGATGGTTACAGAAAGCAAAATGCATACGTGGCCACGCAAGGACCACTGCAGGAGACATTCGGGGACTTTTGGCGTATGTGCTGGGAATTGCGAACCAGCACGATCGTGATGATGACAAAGTTGGAAGAGAGAACAAGGATTAAATGCGATCAGTACTGGCCTACTAGGGGTTCCGAGACTTATGGACAAATGACCGTGACCATCAGCGATATTCAAGAGCTAGCAACCTACTGTATCCGCACGTTTCAGGTTTGCCGAGCGGGTTATTCCGAGCGACGGGAAATAAAGCAGCTGCAATTCACGGCCTGGCCCGATCACGGCGTACCAGAACACCCCGCACCGTTTTTGCAGTTTTTACGCAGAGTCAGATCACTTAACGTGCCCGATAGCGGACCGTTAGTAGTACATTGTAGCGCCGGCGTAGGAAGAACTGGTTGCTTTATCGTGATAGACTCGATGTTGGAAAGGATTAAGCATGAGAAAATGATTGACATTTATGGTCACGTCACATGTCTACGAGCTCAGAGGAATTACATGGTCCAAACTGAGGATCAATACATTTTCATTCACGACGCTCTGCTCGAAGCGGTGATCTGCGGCAATACGGAGGTACCGGCCAGAAATCTACATTCCCATATTCAGAAGCTCATGCAACCAGAGATCGACAATATAACAGGAATGGAATTGGAATTCAAGAAACTTTCCAACATCAAGGCCGACTCCACCAGATTCATATCCGCGAATTTACCGTGCAACAAGCACAAAAATCGATTGGTCCACATTCTGCCTTACGAGTGTACTAGAGTGTGCCTGCAGCCGCAACGTAACATCGAAGGATCCGATTACATAAATGCGAGCTTGATCGACGGATATCGCTATCGAGCAGCTTATATAGCGACACAAGGTCCTCTGTGCGACACCACTGACGATTTCTGGCGTATGCTGTGGGAGCACAATTCCACGATCGTTGTCATGCTGACGAAATTGAAAGAGATGGGCAGAGAGAAGTGTCATCAGTACTGGCCGTCCGACCGATCTATCCGTTATCAGTGTTTTGTTGTGGATCCGATCGCGGAATATAATATGCCGCAATACATTTTGCGAGAATTTAAGGTGACGGATGCGCGCGATGGTGCCAGCCGTACGGTCAGACAATTCCAATTCATCGACTGGCCGGAGCAGGGGGTCCCGAAGTCTGGGGATGGTTTCATCGACTTTATCGGTCAGGTGCACAAAACGAAAGAACAGTTCGGTCAAGACGGACCGATCACCGTGCATTGCAGCGCCGGTGTAGGAAGGACGGGTGTCTTCATAACGCTTAGCATCGTACTAGAACGAATGCAGTATGAGGGCGTGGTCGATATTTTCCAGACTGTGAGAATATTACGCACGCAACGTCCGGCTATGGTTCAAACCGAGGTTCGTAGACTTGTTGTTTTTAATATTCCACAAAATGCAGTATAATAACACAACACACACACACACACACGTAAAAGTAATGTCTTTGGTGATATTTTTTTTTTCAGGATCAATACCAGTTTTGCTATCGAGCCAGTTTGGAATATTTAGGGTCTTTTGATCATTATGCCAACTGACAAGCCGACTCTCGCGAACAGAGGGATCTGTCGAGAGACAAGCGAGACCGGCAGAGAGGCGAAAGAGATGTCGAGAGAGCAAAAGTACGACGTGTCTAGTACAATAAAATCGTGTGACAGATTCGTACCTTCCAAGAACAAATACAATAGTAACACGATTACTAATGTTGTGGGCAGTTAACATAGAGATGAAATGTTTATGTTAATGGTGTTACAGTAAATGCAAATATGCCGGAAATTTTCATTCTTGATATAACAAAAATACCCAAATTGTGCTGAGAAGCATTCATCAGTTTAGGCTAATCTCTTTTTAGAAATTAGATTCGAAAGTTCCCTCGCAGTTTTTAAAACGCGAGTCAAAACTGCCGTTTAGAAATACATACAATACGCATGATTGTATAAACGATGGTGTTGTATGTTGTCCTACATACGTTATTTCCTTTGTGCGAACAAAGTGAACTTTTTAATTTCCAGATATTCTCTCACGTTAAAGGATCAGTTAAGTATGACGATGTAATCAAAATTACGAGCCGTGTAGGATTCACATTCTGAATTAGTAAATTGGAACATATCCCATTGTCGAATCGATCATTCGCAAAAGCATTTTTTAAGATCTAGATAATCTAATTCTAAGATAGACTGAAAATATTACGACCATATCTCTCTCACTCAAATTATAGTGCATTACATACATGGGTATTTCTTACAAACTGAGACATTAAACCTTTCTCGTTTATTGAAGATAAGAGTGCTTCCTTCAGTAGCGATTGCATAGAGGAATGAAAAAATGTTGATGATGTTGCTGTGAGAGAAACAGAGTAATGCACTACACATATGTATGAAACGCACACATATGTGAAGATAAAAATCTACAATAACCGTATATGACACGTTTTATGTACTCAAGTACTTACTGATGTAGAAAAAAAAAACAGATTGAAAAATCAACTAAATAACTTTCTTTAGCTTTACAAAAGAGAGAGAAAGAGAGATGAACATTTCCGCTCACAAGAGACAAGAAAATTGCCATACTGCCAAATTGACAATTATTAATGCTGTACTCGTTATGAACAGTAGGGATCTTCTCATTTTACCTATTATAATAATGTTAGATAGATCATAAGAAAAAAATTGTTTTAAGGCTAGATTAAGCGATGCCATTAGGGAAATGATGATGAAAAAATGATTCGAATGAAAGAAGGATGAAAGGAAACGGTGCCTATATTCAATGAAAGGTGCACAAATAAATTTGTGTGCACATTTCTATAAAAGAAAAAAAACTAATTTACATAGAAGCACTGTATGTGTAATTTGTGTATTGTTCTTCCGAGCCCTCGATACCTTTATGTACAAAGTTCTAATGTAGCTTCTACCTCGAATACTTCTAATTACCTTTTAAATATGTTCAAATAGACAGTAGACCATAAATTTATTTATCACTTTGTATATCAGTTTCTTTTTCGATTCGTATATAGTTATACGGATACTTTTATCAAAATTAAATTCATGCAGAATATTCACATCTGTTAATGGTACATTAAATTTATCGACATTTAAAATATTCCTTTCTTTTCAAAAACTCCTTTTCCAAATATTCCTTTCAAATGCCAAAAACGCACATTGGATGGAAATTGCTATATAATATATCTGTTATGGTAAAACTATTTAATTTGGCAAGTTTATAAAATTTTTTATTCCATAGAATTACTATGTTAGTGAATTTGTAAGAAATCAAAATATTTTTCCTTACAATCATTTGTGATTTAATAAAAATGAACGTATTAATTGCTTTGATTTTATAAAATCACCAAAGTGAATGTACTTAATCCTAATTTTTATTGTGTTTACTGGTATTGCACTTATAACAATTAGTTAATAGTTAATTCTATCACTAATGATTTTATAAAAGCGCTAATTAATCTCTTTTACCATAACATTTCCATTTTATAGCAAAAACTTTTACTACGCATATTGCAATTTAAAATTGCAAGCTCTTCAATCTATGAGGACAATAATTGTGCACTCGTTTACATTTTCTGTACTTTTAAATTTGTATAATATTGTTCGATATAGCATCTTGTACCTAACACTTTAGAAACTACCGATTTAACAAAGTGTAAAGGCAATAACAAAATGTTATCTGTAGTGCTCAGAAACTTTATTGATCAGATTAGAAACTGCTTTTTTGGCATTCTTTTGGTTGCAACTATTCTATGCCTATGAAACATACCTGACATCCAACGTGTAATGTCACATTTTGTTGGCAGCTCCATGATTTCCATGATTTCATACGAGTATATTCCTTTTTCCATTAATTACTGTGGTTCGAGGGTCAGGAACTGTGACTATCTGTACATAAATGCACCGTCTGTCATTAGCAACATTATATAAATATATACAAAATGATATATATATATATATATATAAAATGATGAATAATATATATACATAGATATATATTATAAATATCATAAAAGAGATGCGAGTGTTGTGCATAAAAGACATGGAGATATTTAAAAACATGTGGGTATTTTCCAGACTACAAGTTTTAATTGAAAAAAAGAATGTGTAATCTACTCAGTATATGTTGTATCTACTCGTAATATTTAATTCTCTAGACACCTTTTATTCACGATTTTACACTTTTTTTTGATACTGTTTAAAGTACTATTTTTTAATAATGTTTATTATATTATTTCGAGGTACTTCTATACAACGGCTTTCGTGTAAAATGTTATTTTATGAATTGAAAAGATGCATGATACTAAAAGGATATTGCTTTATTACTAGAAAATTTTTTCCTTCTTTTAACAAACTGAGGGCCATCTCATTTAGCATTTAATATTATATATTTTTTTTGTGCTTGAAAAAGTATTTAATTTATTTCATAACCATTAAAATCCACGTATACATATAATTACATAATTGCATCAAATTTTTCACTGCCTGTTAAACCATTTATAAACCATGACATTTTTCACTAATTTATAGTTGTAATGATAATAATTATACTACTACTTGTAACAATAATAATGATAATACTAGTTATATAAAAATAATTCTACGATTTGCCTTACGTCTCAAATTTCACAGCATAATATTAACAATTTAAATTTACATTAACGACACATTTTTTAATTATCGCGTTAAGTTAATTTTCATAATGTTGGCAGCCCTTATTACGACTCGATATCTCGATAATATTTGGCCTTCAGAATTGTTCAGAATGTAACCATAACCTGTTTATGTCAACGTGCAGCTTCGAGTTTTTTTTTTTAATTTGTTTAGAAAAGAATATATATTTATACAGTATCTTTCTCATATAATTTCTTTCTTCCCTTAAACACAAATTCATTTATACATACATTACTTTAACCAAAATTAAATTAAATATACATACATATACTAAACATTCTTATACAAATCATGAATATTTTTAAACGAAACAAAAAAAGTTTCTGTGAAAATATCTTTTATTTTATCAGATACTATGCATAATTTTAAAGACTCTCCCAAACTGATGTGCACATTCTTCAAGATATTGCTAACAAAATGTTATACATGGTGTATGACTGAATAATGTTTATTAGCTCCAACAATATAATGACTGAAAACTTAGACACAAAACTCAAAACAATATATTAAGATAAGAATGGATGATATTTTAACAATTATACGTTGTACAATTATATGTATCGGAAGACTTCACCTGTAAATAATAATATTAACTTATTTCCAGTGAAATACTTTTATCTGATTTTTCAATACATTGTACAATTATTCAAAAGTTTACAATATAGAGTTAAAGTACTTTATTTATTTTGGTAAAGTAGTATGTGCTATGAAAGCATTTCTCGATAAAGAAACCAGTAGCTCTTAAACTTTAAAAGTCAAACGCCCTGTACACATTGTAGTTTTTATTAGACAGTTTTATTATTCTGGAAAAAAAGAGAAATTAAAGACTTTTGCTAAAAATAACTTTCAAATCATTATTATAGGTATTCATCTGTAATAAATCATTAAACATTCATCCTCGTTAAACATTTTTCTAATAATAATGTAAAGCATTAAGTTTTTTAATAGCAGTAAACTTGGCAGAATTTTTGTGAAAAACTGATCAATTTTGAGATTCTAATGTAATTATCATCAACGTATATACTTTGCCAAATTTCTTAATGGCTTCACGTTTAAAATTTCAGGCTAAAATATGTTACAAAAAACGAAATTAAATTGTATAAATATACTACTAGTTATAAGTTGGTATCGTTAATCTATAATCACTAAAATTTATTGCTACAAAGAAAAGTCCACAATATTCGTGCATTTATAAAATAATTGTAATATTGCTAAGTTTTTTCATATCATTCCAAAACTTTCGTATATATACTTGAGTAGCATGATTATTGTTAGTCTTTATAATTTTTTTATGACCTAAAATGTATAGCAATATGTGGTTTGTTGTATTCTTCTTGAAAACGTACTCAACTCGTGTCTTCGGAGCACTTTTGATATAATAAAATACGATCGGCTGCTTT
Source organism: Lasius fuliginosus (assembly GCA_949152495.1). Taxonomy (NCBI): domain Eukaryota; kingdom Metazoa; phylum Arthropoda; class Insecta; order Hymenoptera; family Formicidae; genus Lasius; species Lasius fuliginosus. The sequence goes on from OX424448.1 coordinate 8,474,726, forward strand.
ATATAGCTCCGTGCAATATATAGCGAGTTTATTACTGTGTATAAGATCGCCTCAATTTCATCTGTAGATGAATCAGTAAAGTGACTGTCGCGGATCCGAAGAAGAATATGAATTTAAAAGCAAAGAATAAGTCAAATACTAAATATCGTTGAAAGAATGGGAAATTATTTTGTGATACTTTCTTGCCAGAAAGAATACAACAGGCTGAGGAAAATAAACTGATGATAAATGCAATGTTACTAATTAACAACTATACAAAATAAATATTGTGTAATAGGAAGAGTCTGTTGACAAGAAAAAATACCGTGTACATTATGTATTGCCTCGCGGCATTAATAAACTAGTACTAACGTAAATTTGGTTATTATGATATAAATATTCATTTCAATTTCCTTCGACAGCATCCCAGGAAACGCCATCATAAATAAATCCTATCAAAATGTTACAATATAATGAAGGTTGATAACGATTTATTTTATAGAATACTTAAAAGATACTGTCTAACATTATTATATACACAAACATTTGCAAATATTTATTAAATCATAGGACATATATGAATTTGAGATGACACATTAGTGCTTATAAATTTACAAATTTATATTACATTAGTTGGTTGGCTGGAATTATTCGTTGGGGGACTCCTGGTCATTATTGAAGCAACCTGTAGCAAAATGAATTAAATAAGAATTTTATATATATACATATATATGACGAATTATTTGGTAAATCTTCATATATAAATATACATTTTCTATCACTTGTTTTCTGATGAAATCACTGGTGGCCGCTGAAATGTTTTTATCATTTCCCATTTTACATTTAACATAGCCATATAGATTTGCACCATTCAAAACAATGGCAATGCAGACGAGTAAAAGCCACTTGAATTTAAAACCAAACAATGCAACAATGAATAATATTGACCAAAAAAGTGGACACAAGATTAGCGCCAACCAAAAGATTCGCGCCTCTGTTGCATTAATTCGGTTCTGTTGTGCACCCTGAAACACAGGGTACATAACAGGCATTGGATCTATACATAAAATTATAGTTAACTGATCTAATTTATATTAGCCATATTTTAATAAATATCTACAATTGTGCAATGGACCATAAATCTATTATGTAATTATCTATTTATAATTTGCATAAGAGCATAAGTAATGGTGATTTCAGAAAATGTCAAGGGCATATAAACATACGACAGCTGGTGAACCTTGAACTCAATCTGTTTAAATTAGCGATTGTTGGAACGTGACAAGTGAAATTGATAATTCAAAGAGTTACACTTTATAATATAGTCCAATTGACTAAAATTTGTGTGATATAACATGTAATGTAACATAGAGTGATACGAGCTTACATCTTTAAATATAGAATTAAATTAATTCTGGTTATGCTTCAATGCCAGAAGAAACAAGCCATTTTCTCTATAAAGCACTTTCTTGTTAATTATTCAAATTTTAATAAAACTCAAATAATCTCTTGTTATTATAGTAATGTAAATCAAAATACATCTTAAAACATATATAATCAAGCAAACCTTTTTAGACTCAAAAACCCAATGACTTTTGCCATCGTCATCCACGTAATTCCACCATCTAAGGCCGACCATTAATCTTCCTGTAATATTCTTAACGGTCCAAAAATCCATCGATAAAAGTAGTACCACTGTTACAAAACTCGCTATGAAGCTATTTGAAAACCAACCACAAAGCATATAAACTACTATAGCTGCTATCCTGAAGGCCAAATGAAACAGTGTAATGTATGGATGTCTAGAATAATAGGAAATGATATTTAATCTTACAGAGATACAATCCATATTTGTGGATTAAAAGACATATCCTTATTATACGTACTTAAGCTTGTTGGTATTGTGGGCAGTTTCCTCTTCCTCCCCGAAAGCAATTGCATCGTCATCCATCAGTAAAGGTACCTACAAACGAGATAGTAGAACATTTTAAATAAACATATCGAGCATACATTTATCCCGTATATCTCCGCTACATTTATCGTTTTACCACAAGACTTATGCATATATTTGTATTTTTTGAATGACGTGAATGAAGAAACTCAAAATGAAAACTCAAAATGTTTCTCGAAAACGAAAGAAACACAGATGAACGAAATTAAACCCCGGAGACACAACGTTTATCCACGTTCGCTCTTCCATAAGGCGCAATTGAACCGGAACATAACTATCATATATACGAACCCTTTTTTCGTTAATATATACATACGGAAATGTGTGCGAATGACAGAACGACTTTCCACGGATTATCTCTCGCCAACTAGAATTATTCTCAAGATCTCCTCCGTAATAAAACACAATTCTTATCTATTTCACATACGAGACAATCGAATTATACTTCAGAACTCGCTACGACTAAAAGAAAAATAAAAAACATGTGGCGTCAGTATGCGGTCGATTGTGCGAAAGATCGACGTACACGTACACCTACCATTGCGGACGCCATGTTTGCACGTTGATTCAAGTGCGTCGTCTGCTCTATGTACTATATATTATTATAGGTCGACAGTGGCGCCGCGCGTTGCGTCAGGTCGAATCGTCGAACCGTCGAATGTCGTAGGTCAACGTCGCGCGCGCAAAAAAACACTCCGTTTTCTCAAAACGCGTACGCGTACCAGCGTTTTCACCATCGGACGAGGTCGATCAAGGGGAATACCTTGACATCGTTGATAACCGGCACGTACCTAAGACCTTGAGACGCGGCGCCGACACGGGCGAAAGACGAGGGCGACTCGCCCTCGTATCGTATTGTAACGTATATATGAATCGCGCGCGATCCGCGCGATTGGCCGGCATGTCGGCGGAAGTTGGTCGCGAACACAGTGCTCCGCGTGACGTCACGAACGTGACCAACCCTGTTTATCGGCGCGAGGGAGAAATCGAAGATGTTCTCGTCCGCCCTCGCGCACGCATGCTCGTTCCTTCGGTCCATGTACGTATAAAAGACGCGTTATTCCGTCGTGTGTGCGTGCGTCGCGCTTGCGGATATTCGGAAATCTCGATTCATGGTCGCGACGAGACGACGGACAGTGGAGCGTAGTAACACCACACATGTGGTGCGTCGCATCGTTCGGTCAAGTAGTAGTGTAGTCACGGTAGCAGTGTGGTAGTAATGGCTCGATGTCTGTGCGTCGGTGGTGCGCGCGGTGGTTGAGATAAGCAGTGCGGGGGACTGAGTGCACGTAGACTGGAGATCTCGCTCGCTTCGTTCGACTCTCGCGTCCGCAAACGGACAGTTCGCCGCAAGACTCCGCGCGTCAATCGTAGCAGCTCTTGCCCGATGTAACGGGAATAATCGCACGCGATGCTCAAGGATCATTCACCGATCGTTCAGGCGCTCCTCGGAACCCTGTTCACGTGGGCTCTCACCGCGGCCGGCGCCGCGCTCGTCGTCGTCATCCGAGGCAAACAGGTGAGTAAAACATCCGCGTTCGATTCCGACATGTCATTTACACGTTTTGACACCCATCACGGTGTAAAGCGACTCGTCTTTACGACGGTCGTTCGTCCTCCAAAATTCACAGATCCGACCATCGGAGTAAACTTAACCTTATCGGCGCATCCGCTCGCGATGCGCGACGCTCGCTGTTCGAAAGCAAGGATTTACTCTGTCTCTTTTTAACTGCACTTATATTCTACACTCTTCTGTGATTTAAATGCGAATTCTTTCAATCGCGCTTTCTACATTTTCCATTTTCTCTGTGTTTTTTATATACTCGTCTTATTTTGAAAGCAAAAGTATAAAGAAAATTGTGGCACAGAAAAAACATTTTATTTATTTTTTTTTCTCGTATCAAAAGCATGAATCTTGACCATTTAATTAAAAATATAAAAACTAGTAAAAAAAAGCATTGTTGGAAATGGGAATAAATTAATATCAATTAATTCAACTTTGAATGCTATTTAGATAAAGAAAAATATTTTACTTCAATATATCGCATTTTATATTGCCATATAAAATATAAACGTGGGTGGACTACACTTTAATTACATTTCTTTTCTTCCTTGCTTTCCGTAAATTTAAACTTTTCCGTCTAGGAATGTAATCTTTAATTAATTGCATTTAAAAAAATATTTGATATTCATAACTTATATAAAGAAAACAACGTAGAGAACAAGGAATTCGGCGCTCCTGACGCATGCAAAATATTAAATTTCAATTGCCGATGTTTGTCACTTATTATCGAGTGTCGACTATCAAGCAAGAATTTCAGAGCGAATGCAAAAATACCGGCCATGTGCGTAAGCGGGACTATTTTGGCCTGATTCTCGTCGCATTTAAATTTAGAGCTGGTTCAATGAAATCGCTGCAACGACGATTGGCGGGCTCGCGTAATCCGCTGCTTCCTCCGTGCGATTTAATTCGCGCGCGTATTACGAGAGCGGCTCGTATCGGATGCTTTCACATTGTTAAGGCCTGCTCAGATACTATTTGCATGAGATGCCACTATAATCCGTACGCACAGAAAAGTTAATCGATGATATAAAGGAGACAGTATCTCTCTCTCGCTGCATTTTGTATATTGTATATTACCAATTAAAATTTACTACCAATTAAATATATTACCAATTTATTAAAATTTCTCTGTGCTTTCTTTAGTGCCTTTTTGAATTGATCCATGAATGAACGGTTCATCGACACAATAAATCCTATTTTCGTTTATTTAACTGCTGTCTCAGATGGTTAGTGGTCTTCAGTAATTTTATTTATTAAGAAACAGTGTTTTTACAATTCTGAATATGTGGAAACTCGGTTTCACATGGATGTTCGGAATATCACAAAGTTGCAATAATGCTGAAATTCGAGATATGCGCGCATATTACGCAGAACAAATTCTTATAAAGAATTATATACAATATATTTCATGACGTAATACACAACGTTTCTAAAGTCGTTGTAAATAGGAAATCTGCTATAAACGTTGATTTAATTTGCAACGGTTATCCAGGTACAAAAGTTCATAATTAAGTGCATAATTTTTTGGAAAATGTTTTATTATTGAAAACCGAAAAATTGATCAATCAAACAAACATGTAAACAAGGAGCAAAATCTAAAAGTCATTTAAATTGTTCAAAATTATGTTCTTCGACAGTAATACGTATCTAATAATCGTTACGAATTCATATTTATAGAACATTTTTTAAAATGATTTCAGAAGTGCTCCTTCAATTTGTACATTATGTCATGAAGTTTGTACATTATGTCACCTTTTATATTTACAATTATTTAATAATAATCTTATAGATCAAGTTCTATTATGACAAATATCCATCTGCAAGATGTTTCGTCTTTACTGCGTTATAAATTTCAATTATAACTTTTTAGATTATTGTTAGAATGATAATAGTTATACGTCGTAGATTTTATTTATTTTTAAAATCACCATTAATATTTTTAAAATCACCGTTTTATGATATCATTTCTTTGTTTTTTAATCTGTATACGATAGTAAGATAACAAAATATATTTTTCTCCCTTGGTATCATACGTGATTGATATCGAATATGATTTTCACGGAAGTGGCAACTAACATAGAACTATGCCTTCTCGGCATAGATATCGCTTGACGTTATCTACCGCATAATAAATTTCACTTTTAATTCAGTAGAAAATGTATTAATACCGAACTGTCTGTAATAAAATTGTTAATTTACATTGCCAAATAAGTAAATCGCTTAGGAAAATTACGTGAAAGAAAAAAAAACATCGAGAGAGAGAGAGAGAGAGAGAGAGAGAGAGAGAGAGAGAGAGAGAGAGAGAGAGAGAGAGAGAGAGAGAGAGAGAATTCTTATATGTGCATTGAATATTTACAAAAAATATGCTGCTATTTACAAAAAAAAATATAATTTTTTAATGTAAAAAGACTTTCATATATTATTTATTAATATATTATATGCATAATATATTATAAAAACGCAACATAAGTTAATGATGCCTATTCTTGTTATTATATGAACTTTGTGAATTAGCAAATAGATTATGATGTACACGGCGTGTGTGTTTATATATATAAAATTAAACACATATACATATATGTATATTAGGGAACATAATCAGATTAATTCGATAGAGATATTGTATAATATTAATCGCACTTCCATTATCTCTCCTTTATACGTATATAACATTTTTTATTTTGAAGAATTAATGTTCTCTTTTACATTATTTTTAATGCTTTGTATGAAAAAATTAATATCTATCTTTTTGAGCTACGTTTGGAATGCATTGAAAATCGGAAAGAGATTACTTTAGACATTTCCTTGTCAATAATGGATAAAATCTTGGCATTTGCTTTACAGATTATTTAATTGATATTATGAACTTGATTGATACGAGAGATAGTCGACATTGCCGATCGTATTTCCACGCACTGATACACAAGATAAAATGCATGCTACTTGCACAATATTGACACAATTTTTTGATATTCTCTTGTAAATATAATGCATGTATGTTCTAAGTAAACACATGTACCACACCTCTGATATTTTAACGAAAGCTAAATTAGAGTTGCAAATTATCTTGAACTTGGCAAAGCCAAAGAGAAGTGAATATATATATTGTGTGTATATATGTATAATTCTAAAAGAAATTTAAATTATTCCTGATGCTAATAGCTTCTCTGTTAATGTTTCAAGACCTCCACAAAATCAATCAAATAATAATTTTTCTAATTTTTCTGAAAATAGTATGAATTAAATTTTTAAATGAGTAAAAATTGGAAATACAAAGATTTTGTGATACGATAAAATCACACAAAACTAATCAAAGTCTAAAATCATAAAGTCATAGTTATAGAAGCATATATAAATATATGTATAGATTTTTAATAGCACGAAAAGACTGCACGAATTAACAAACTAAATGCTGAAATTCATCCATTCTCTCACCTCCTTTATCCAAATTTTCGAGTAAAGGAACCGCTTATCTATCTATAATGATTTGTTTCCGTTAGCGTAAGCTGCTCGATGTCAGCCTGGGGTTCGCCGCCGGCGTGATGGTGGCCGCAAGTTACTGGTCATTGCTAGCACCAGCGATCGAAATGGCAACCGAGAGCAAGACATATGGAGCTGAGGGCGAGTACGCATTCGTGCCAGTCGCAGTTGGATTTCTCGTCGGCGCGGCATTCGTATACGGGACGGACGTGTTGATATCTACCCTCGGCATTCAGTCCCCCAATGTGCTTTTAGCTATGCAATCAGTCGGTACGAAACAAAGACGCAAGATCATTGCGAAACTAAAGAGTGACGAGGACTTAGACAATGATTATGATCCGTTGTTTAACGACGTACAAATTTCCAGTGGAAAGATGTACACTCGCGTCGAATCGACCACTATCGATGGTATCTCATTTTCTTCTCGTAAAATCAGCAGTTTTTTTCTCTCTCTCTCTCTCTTTCTATAGGCTTGGAAAATGGGATCAGTTCGTGATACGTATACTAAACATGTGTATACATATATCTTCGTATATGTATATAAACGTCCGTATACACTCGCCCCTCTTTGCTTTATCGCAGACATAACATGGTTTTTATCCAGGAATAAGCATTCTCTCAAATTTTTTTGTGTGCTATTTTTATGAAAAGTGGCGCATTAACTTATCTTAAAATACAATAGTTAGAATCTTTGCATGTAGCATGATAAAATCTGCTTACGCAAAAAGTAATAGTACTTATAGTAAAATTGTTTAATGAGAACATCATAATATTCACAAGTTTAACTTATAAAATTTTGATCTGATATAATATTCTCCTTCTCAATAGAGATTTAAAGACACAAAATATTATCCACGTTAATGCTATACGCGTTAATGCTATTACATTTGTCATAACTATGTTATATATAACCGTAATATATATTGTACGCGTTAATACTATTACATTTCTCAATACATGATTATGTTCAATATATATAATAATAATGTATTAACGCGTATAATATATATTGAAATATTGATTATTGACATTAAAACTTTATCTTATCTCTCTAATATTATCTTTATCGAAATGAGAAACCTTATCTCTCTATAACCTTTATTGAAATTAAAACTTGCTGATTAAATGATTAATTAAATTTAAGTAAAAATAGAATCAAATAATTGGAAAGGAAGGCCAATTAGAGCCTGGACGCGGTACTTAATGCGTAAACAATATGTGTTTCCTACTGGTATAAAATTTATTACATAAAATTATGACTTCAATATAAACTAAAACGGACGCAACATAATAAATTTTAAATTAAACGGACGCAACATAATTAATTTTAAAACGCTGCCAATTATAAAAAACGGACGCAACATAATAAATTTTATGTCGCGTTTTTATACTTGACATCGATTTATAATCTATTACGTTGCTTCTGTTTTTTATAATTGGCAGCGTTTTAAAATCTATTATGTTGCGTCCGTTTAATTTAAAATTTATTATGTTGCGTCCGTTTTAGTTTAATTTGTATTTTAGTATTTATTATCATTGAGAAGGATCCGAAGTGGGTTGAAACGTTTGATTAAGTCATAATTTTATTTAATAAATTTTATACCAGTAGAAAACACATATTGTTTACGCAAAAAGTACCACGTCCAGGCTCTAATTGACCTTCCTTTCCAATTATTTGATTTATCAATAGAGCCTTTTCTCAAATTCAAATTTATCTTATAAAATAGAGTATATTTGAAATGCTTATATATAATTAATATTTAAATTAATTTATCAGAGATCATTGCTTATTCCAAACAAATGTCTTGTTCATATAAATTGAGATATAATACATGTTTTTCCTCAGAAATGATGTTTCCTAAGAAATGATGTTTGATAGAAATATGAATAGTTGGTTGATATATGCATTTAGTCCAAAAATATCCCAAGCTTTGTATTAGCATATGCATGATATTATTTGTAGAGAAATACGTGGGACTTAAGCACACAGGTTCAATATAAACTCATAAATAGAAATATCCGACTCGCCTCTGTTAAATACATCATCTAAACTGAAATTTTTAATCCCGAACGAGTGGTGTGATTAAAAGTGTGAATGACAAAAACAGAAACCCAAATAACAAAGACAGAAAACCAACACAATAAAGACAGAATCAAAAATACTAAATCTAAACTTATATATCATTAATACAAAGTGCACGTCCGCGTAAAATATTATCTGATAATACATATCTAAATATATAAATAAAACGAAAACCAATAAAATAAATAAGCATTTTGGATCTGTGTGAAAAGTTCCATGAAGCTTGAAAAAAACTGATCTTATTAATCCTGCCTAAATAACTGCAGTAAATTTTATCGAAAGTATGTCTCTCAGAGTGAAAAAAAAAGTTCTTCTCTTCTAATCCTTAATCTTGTACAAATTGCATTTGCATGAAGTGATCCTGTGCCCATGGTTTAGTTTTTCAAAGTTTGTGCTAGTGCAGAATATGTGGTACATTTTGTTGTGAATGTTTAATTTTTCAGGCTTCTACGAACAGAATAGTAGACGTCGACAAATAGCAAATATAGCAAACAGATCATCGGAGTCGGCAGAGATCGGAACAGTTTACGAGGATCCTAATAACGAAGCGAAGAACAATCAGTGGCGGAGGATATTACTACTCGTTGTTGCTATTACGGTATATTTCTACGAGATAGTGAATAATTATGCAAACGATCTTATATGGATCGTTTGTTGCGTTAGTTATCAATTAAATAATATATACATTTCGATTTTTATATTAGGTGCATAATATTCCTGAGGGTCTTGCAGTCGGTGTAGGCTTCGGAGCAGTAGGCAGTAGCGCATCAGCGACCTTTGAAAATGCAAGGTAAGCTCTGCACGCTGATAATTTATATATAGATAATTACATGAAAAAAACACATATGCCGCAAACGATTTAAAGCGAGATGCACCATTCTTATCTTCAAAATATTTACAAATTTTATTTAATATGAATAACGGTCTTATTTGCCAAATTTTTCATAAAATATATATCTGATAAATATCAACATTTTCATGCGGGTAAAAATAATGATACAAATTTCTTTTTTCAAAAAGATTAATTGATATGATATGACACATATGACAAACTTTAATGTAAAAATCTTTTATTGTCATATATTGGATTAGGTGATTTCGCAATAAATAGAATATTTTATTAATGACATAAACATGCATCGCGATACAAAGTTTTGCACTCATATATTTGTGACTTATTAATTCAATAATGAAATTATTGTTATAAACGATTGTCATACACAATGAGTCAAATATGACAGTAAAAACGTCTGCATAAGAGTAAGAATAGTGATTGAAAATCGAATATGAAAAAAGAAAAAAAGTTTTAAAACTAATAATATACTCCCCCTGACTATGCGATGACGCGACACTGCTAACAGCGTTTAATAACGGCTGTATTAATGATTTATATCAATCTTGTCTATTCAATTGATTGTGTCATGAAGGTTAAATGCGAAGTTAGCAAAGCGGTGGATTTTAAGTATTATCATAGACGTTTTGTAGTCAAGTGCAGAATTGAAAAAAAGAACATACTTGTTGAGCAACGAAAAAATAATATTATATTATTTTCATTCTAATCTGTAAAAAGAAAATAAGTTTTCGAATTTTATAAAAGTATCCGATAACATTTTATCTCTTATATTTTTATCAGCAATTGGAGAGTCGTGATATTTGTATCACGTTCCAAATACAACGCGTTATCAATAACTAATTTTGTATAATAAAATATGCAAATTATTAAATATCGTAAGATATTTATATTTCATTAATCGAAGTACTTTTACTATAATAAAAGAGACAGTTCTTTCAAATCTTTTAATTTTTTAAAAAGAGAAACGGATTTTTATCAATGAACAATTTGTATGCGCATTAACGTAATAACGGATTAAAAACATTATTAGAGAAATTATTGAATATATTAGATAACAAATCTAATATTTATGAAACACACGATTCGAGTATATCGAATTTTTTAAACTCATTTTATGAAAAAGACTTCTATATTTCTCTCTCTCTCTTTTAAATATTGAAATTTATATTATCGATGTGTGGATCGTTTCCATCGCTCCTAGTAAGACTCAAATTCCGTTAGATGGCAGCTGTGTGAAGTTTATTCGCATCGAATAATAATATAGATGTTCTGCGAAAGGAAGCTAAGATTAGCAGTAAGAGATTAGCAGTAGACCATTTCAGTTTGATTCGGCATCATTCCTCACACCTCACTCCTAATAGATCAGGATTCTCAAGTGACTCTACGTATCTTTCACGTGACCTCTTCATCATCTTTCCTGTTGCCACTCCTTACTCGAATCTATTATCACAAGTAAGTAAGAACAGCGTGATATTGCGTTCTCAAGTGGAATTCAGTAAAAATAGAACAAGAAGAAAGCAAATAAGTGTGAGTCAAGTGATATCGAATCGAAATGGTTTGATAAGGTCCTTCTTACTCCCAATATCAACACTTCTCCTGCCCTGATTTGACAGTGTCTGCTATGGCTTATGTATATTCTTATATGTCGATGATTCGCGAGGTCACGAGCGATTGGCGAGCCGGCCGCGGCATGGTAGGAGGTCTCCATGAATGAGCTCTATGGTGGTCGACCGCGACCGCCAGTTGGAGGCGAAGTTTATTGGCTCCGGTCGGTGCCTGCGGCGCGCGGACGCGCAGGGAAGGAAGGGCACGTATGGCCCTGGAATCCGACGAGCCCTAGGCGCCGCGCATTCCATTCCAGCATCCCTCTCTCTTTCCTCCTGTCACCTACCTACCTACCTACCTACCTACCTACCAACCTACCTACCTACCTACCTACCTACCTACCTACCTACCTGCCTACCAACCTACCTATCCTGCGTCTACGTGTCCCGCTTCTTCTTTCGCGCTGCTGCCTCTCGCCTCGCTCTAACTCTTTCGCGACGTTCTTCGAACTCGCTTTCTTCGACTCGCGTTTACTTTTCGAGAATTTCGCCGTATCCCTGTCGATGTTTCGTCGCACGCAACTTTACCGGCCTGTCATAACTCTGTCAGATTTTTCTCGAGAAAGATCATCGAAATTCACGAGATGCTCCATGAGATTTCTTTCAGACACATTACATTTGTCCTCATTGATAAGATACTCCGAATATACTTTATCGTAGAATACTAGATTTTCGATTATTTTTATTACACTTTGATTAATACAATCTTGATAGGTTTTCAATTGCAATTAAGATCCATTTTTGCGGGCACTTAAGATATGAATTTGATCAAGTATATTCCATTATAAAACTTAGAAATAATATATGAACGAGAAGCCAAAAATGTGCTTAGTAATTACTTTTTATAATTTTCTTACAACTAATAGCCAAATTTGTAAACATTGATTTTGGAAGAAAATATAATTGGTTTCTCAGCAAAATAAATAAAAATATATATAAATGATTAAGAATAGTAAAATATTGTAATACATATGCGCGAACATATGTCTTTAACGATATTCTCATAAATTATAATAGAATTTTTATAGAAATAGCACATTTTTGTCGATAATACGTGAATTTGTGATCTTATTAATGACGCTACAAGTATACACACGCCAAATTAATTTAGCGAAAGATCTGAATGGCATATTGAGTAAGCATTGCGAGAAAAAAGATCGAATATGAGAGGTTGTTTAATGCAGTTCGAGTGAATATGTGCACGTCGCCGTGCACGTGAAATGAAAAATTATTTCCCATTGACTTACCTGACTTTTGCATCATTGTTATTTGACGTATGAATCGACATGCAATTCGCATAGCACTTCCTATACACGGAAAAGAGGATGGGCGCGTTCGCTGTTTCTGACGACTTATATTTACTATCGTTACGTGATTCGCAAGCGGATACGTAACATCGCGTTTATATATCGCATCTACAACGGTCAACATTAACTAAGCAGCCTTTCTCCGTATCACTAGTTGCATTGAGAATTAAATTCTTGTAACAAGCAAGTTTTTTCTTCGTGTGTAGGATGTTAGAAAAAAGATTAAAAACTGAGCAACATCCAAACATAAATGCAAAAATCATAATGTTGAACAGGCTTTAGATTTTAAAATTTAGCGATAAATAGACAATAGAGGGAAATGAATAGTAGAAATAATGATGCGAACTGATTTCCTAAAGTGTTCTCTGCTCAAAAGCAGTTTAGTGACTAAAAAAAAGTGATAATAATTTATTTATTTCATGATAATCAATTTCTATCGATAATAATCTACTTATTTAATTTTTGTCATGTGCCACCAATAATTACAATCCTTCGAAGTAAATTTTGAATTCGAACACATGAAGCGAATCTCGAATTATTTCTTCGCCGCCGCTGTAATGCCATTCGACTTTTAAGCTCTCTCACCATACATTACATTCACGTGGAATTTACAGCATCGAATTATCCGACGAGTTTCAAGTACTCGGGGTCCTTGTGTATATGTGCGCGCATGATCGTGCGTATATATAGAACTAACTTAACATCAGATGCGCCGACACACGATGCAGAGCGGCATTCCAGTGCATTCAAATGACGACGACCGCGAGAGCGACGTGGCCCTGGGCCCCGGGCCCCGGGCCCCGGAATCCCGCGGCGTCGGTGGCGAAGGGTCCATTAAGAATCTGTAGAATGAATGGACCGCGTCTTTTGCGCGCTTAACAAGTTAAGCAGTTAACTCCGCGCGCGTGCGATATGAAATCGTATGTTAATCTTATTATCATATCATAGCATCCACGATACTCTACTAAATAACGTTAAAACATTATTTAACAATCGTGATCTCAGAAGTCGCGAGCGCGACGCTTAATTACGCATTCGCGATCTAATTGTAAAATTGAGCAACGCGAACCGCCGTTTCCGGCCATAATGAAGATAAGAGCGTTCTCGGCAACGGTTAAAAAACGTCAATGAGAAACCGGGCAATTAATACTGCAACGAAAGCAGGAATTTTCATTACGACTACGGTCTAACCTGGGAATATCGCCTTTTGCGTCGCTCTCGCGAGATAATTAGCACCATCACCTTAAAAGCGATCAAATAAGCGGCGATAATAAGTCGCGCGATAGCCGACATCCATTTCGGAAGTGAAACTTCCCACGGTGTTGTACGCCCGTTATTGGTAAGTCCTAATAAGAGAGAAATTCTGACTGTGCGGCATGCAACATCGTGTTTTGTAACGCTTTCGATGCTACCGGGCTAGAGAGCGAATAGTAGTTGGTCCTGTTTCGAATGCGCTGTGCGTGTGAGTATGTATGTGAGACACGCTCTTAATGCTCGTTTGGAAAAATCGTTCAGCCTTGGACGACCCTAGCCCATGCCCTTTTCTGTCTCGACCAGTTCATAACGAACGACATACCATTCTCACGACGATTGCGATTAACCCTCTTGGTCCTGTATATATTTTCAGCTGCATTATAAGCCCGCGCAGCAGAATTCGCTTGTATGTACAGAATGTCCCTGCCTAACCACGCTTGCTTTTAACTTGTGTATGAATAATTAAGAAGAGCACTTGAAAAGATGTGAGTTTCTAATTTCGGAGCTAGAAGTACTCTCGATTTGGTCATTGCAGAAAGGATTAATTTTTTTTATTAATACGTTTGCTAAATTAATTTTATTCTGTTAATTAATTTAATAATCGTATAATACTTTAAATCTCGGTTTAAAGAAAACTATATTGCTTTCAGTTGAAAAATACTCTTATTAAAAATTAATGAATCTACGATAATCTTGCCCAAATCTTTTCAAATTATTTGCAATTTCTTATTTTATATATGTATAATGAATAGGAAATATGATGGATCAGAGAGAATCCAATGAAAGAAAAAAAAAGATAAAAACGATAAAAAATGCAACTGGTTATTCCACTCCAAAAAGAAAGAAATTACCTCGGTATAATAATACATCTTATAGGCGTTACATAAGCATCGCGATCCTATGACTAAACTCGAGTTTCCCGTCCATAAATCACGCTATCGATTTGCAATATCCGCAACGGGTAGGATAAAAAAAGGCTCGAAGGAGACCGTTGTTACACACCGCGTGCCGGTCAAGGAGAACGTCGTTAAAACGGCATCGTTATGGAAATGAAATTTTTGCGCAACTCGAGCGACAGGTTTAGCTGCTGGCAGCAGCAGACTGATCTACGTTCATTTCGCGTCCTTTTCAAGGAAACGTAATTCCTCGCGGTGGCGGAGGTGGTAACGAATTCCGGTGCGCTACGGCGCTGAAAGAATCATGAATGAAACGTTTCGCAGTTTCTGTTGCCTCAGCAGTGTTGCAGAACGACCTATGCAGATGCGACAAGAAACTGAGGGGAAAAAAGAGACAGAGAAAGAGAGAGGTAGTAGATAGATGGAAAGGCAGCCGAAGCAGATTTGTGCTCGTTGTAAACTGCTCAAGGAGATCCGGTAATGACTCACGAGCAGTGCTATGCAAATTTTTCGCGGAAATGTGTGTCTGACGTTTATTTCTCTTTCCTCTTTATTCACACTTTTTCCAGACATTTTCACATTTCTATCATTAATCTAGCAATTTATGCGTTTCGAATTTTGTCACATAAATAAAAGAGGAATTTAAACTGCAGAATAATTTTAGTATATATGATTTTTTAGATTCTCTTTTAAACAATTAGATACATTAATTAATACAAAAATTACTCGCAGGAGTGTATTTAAAAATATATATATATATATATAGTTTTTTTGTAAATACATTCTATATGAGACCATTGTGCACGTTAAAATTAACGTCATCGCCAATGTATTTGATACTCGTTACTATCTTTTATCATAACCGCGAAAATATATTTTTTTAAGGATCCATTTTTTCTCCGAAATTTATTTACGGCGCGACGTAAATGCGGACATACGGCGTTTCGGATCACCGTAGGCGGAGTACGATCGCACAAAGGGCGCGAGGATCTGATTTGTATACACACTGGCCCTTATTCCTTCTCCTCTTCCTTTTCCTCCTCCGTTGTCCTGCTCGTTCTTTTTTTTTTACGGAGTTGCTTCTGAACAAGGAGGAAGTGAGAGAACGACGAGGACGAGAGAGCGTGTGTAAAAACGCGGAGGAACCGCTTCTCCGAGTCGCTGCGCCACGTAGATGAGGTGGTGCTATGTTAAACATGGCGCCGGACAAAGCTGCCGACGAAACCATCTCATTTTGGTGCTATCCTCTCTCAGCTGCCTTATTATATACCGGCCGACCGGCGCTCAGCGCGTTCCTTCTTTCTTTCTTCCTTCCTCCCTCGGTATCTTCTCGTCCCTTTATTCCTTTCTTTTTACCTCTTCGCTTGTATTGGATCTTTCTTTTACTTCTTCTCCCAACCCCGATCTCTCCCCCTCACTCATCAAAATCTACCTTCTTCCAACATCGTTCTTCCTCTTTCCTTTATCTTCATTCTGTTCTCGTTTCTTCTCGATATCCCATGCACGTCCAATGTGAGATACGCTATAAAGATCGAGATAGCGAGCTTTTGATTTTTTTCGATATCGCTATATTTATCTTCAACGACGTTCTGGGTTTTTTAATTTATATCACCGGGTTTGTCAGACGCGAAATTAAACGCTCTTTTTGGCGTAAACCTCAGATATAAATAGAATGCTTACTCTCATCGCGATGATGCATTTTTTTGATCGATTTTTTTTAACAAAAATAATTGAGGCTCCAATTGTGAGTGATAGGAATAGATTAAATTTCTGAAAATGTATTTAAATAACAAAATGTTCATTTAATCTCAAATAGATTAACTTTCCACGATTTTAATTCGTGACGTTATTATCAAGATATTTAATATAGAAGGAATATTAAGGTATTTTTTTCTTACATACAATATATAATATTTCATCGCGCGAACGCTTGGCCGACAATGTCTACAAAATTGACATTAAACTCGTGGCATAATTAAACGTGGCGGCATCGAATTAAATCTCGGCTATTGCTGAACATTTTCCGACGTTCTACTGCAACGTGGCCTGTTACGATCCTCGTAAAGCCCGGACTCGTACTTCTAATCTTCGTCGTGGGTACTTTGCAGCTTATCTCACGCGGAAAACCAATTCTGACGTGTGCTAATAGCGACGGAAGTCTACTACGATATACTACTTCCCGCTCTCTGCACAGTGAGATGCACGTGCGCGCGTGTGCAGTTAGGCACAAATACAGGCGCGTCGTGTTAGCCGAGAGTTCCAGCACTAGCTCGGAGAGGCTCGTGCGTGTCGAAGTAATTTCTGTTGTCGGCGAGAGACCAACCAGTTCCTCGAACATCGTTCTCGATCTCGTGCCCGTCGGCATGTAAATTACGGGGGACGTTTTTTCCTTTACCGATACGCCGCCGAAATGTCACGCATCGCGCTTTCGAATTCATCATCTTTCGCGACTATGTCAGATTATCGGACGTAACTTTTTTTTCCTCTCACGTGACGCATGTTGGCGATTGTTATTAAAAATATTATTTATCTCGCGATGCAAAACAACGGAAGAAAAAAGTAATTTCTCATTTCTCACTCCTGATATCTTAACACAATGTGATTGCGCTAACTCTCGCTGATTACGAGACTTAAAATGCGCGAGGATACAAAATACGGACAACAGAGAATAACAATTGGACGGCGGTGATGTCGACAATGTTAATGAAAATTGTGTAGATGAACACTCATTAGCATGAAGCGCTCGTTCGCTGCGTTTTACGACATTCGCGAAGATATAAGTTTATGCGCGTTATAATCGCGAATGCGGGCCAAGAATGGGGATATTAAATCAGAGAGTGATATACGTCAAAGTATTATACACGCGTATTTACATAATATTCGTATTTAATGATATTGCATCGACGTATTGCAGACAGATTATAACTTCAACCGAACAAGATATAAGCAATAGATAAAAGACGCCTATATACATAAAAAAGTTTTTTGTTTAATTTTATTAAAATGCTAATTATTCTTCAAAATTGCACTACGACTGTTAATTATAAAGAAATTTGAGAAAATATTTTCTTTGACTTCCATACAATAATCTCGATCCTTCCCTTATACAGATGTTTTTAATTAGTACATCTGGCGTCATATCCTTTTCTTTTGAAACGAAAGAAATTTACTAAAACATGAGGATTTAAAATATCTCGACACATCGCTTTTAGAATTTAAAAACGCAGTTTCCTTATTAAAACTCCTAAGAAATTTTGAAAAATTGAATAATCGCATATCAAGTAATGGAATCTCTGAGCCTTAAAAGGGCCCAATACCCTACTATCATGGTCTCGCCCTTTTTCAAGGATTCCTCCGATTGTCTCATTATTCCATGAAACGCGATTACGTCGATAAGCATCTCTTCCCGTTTTGTCGGTGCACTTTATAATCATTCAGACGCGACCGACACGAGTCGAGCGATTCTGAGAACTGGACTCGCGAGACGTTCTCTAAGCTAGTGACATTCCACACTGATACTTTTCTCGTCTCGTATTTCGCGTTCACGCGTCCTTTCGCCTCGCTTCCCTTCACCTTGCTGATAACTTTTTCTTCGCTCCTTCTTCTCTTTCGCTCCATTCTTCTCCCTACTTCCTCTTCCACTCGCTGTTGCAGCGGCGCAAAATACTAAAACCCGGCTTTAGAATTTATATCGACCTCGCGGCACCTGCTGCACTTTACCGCGTCGCAGATTTCTCGATAATCATGTCATGCTTAATGCGCGATACACGCGCCGACACAAGAATCGCAATTAACATACGTTAATTTGTCAATCGTCGATTAATGAAATACTTCTGTAATTTCTTAGCCTTTCACATTTCTTGGTACACGTTATGATGCTTTGAAAAATGAAGGCAGTATATTCAATATTGATAGATTTTTAGTTTATATATAATATAATAATCGTGGAAAAATTTGACATAATTATAAAGACAATTTTCTAGGTAAATGTGAAATTTATACTGTATGCTATCATTAATATGTTACGCAAAATATTTTATTACTATCTTAAATCTAATAGAGGATAAAATACGGTGTTATTTAACATTTTAGATTATAGGCTTTGAACTTAATAAATAGCGTAAATATAATTTATTTTCTTTATTTGTTCCGAATATACTTCACTTTAATGAAATTGAAAGAGCTATCTATAATTTCTTTATAAGATATATAATATGTTCTCCTATTTTTCAAACTTTTTTTTATTTCCTTCTAAAAATCGTTTTATATCGTTTTATAGAATTGTCATTGAATTTTCCATTATTATTTAAGCAATTGGATATTTTTGCTAGATCTTTTGCATAATGTAATTGAATTAGCAACCACAGCGCGTTAAAAGGATTATATAGTTAATCGAAGTTTAACTAATTCTCCCTTCAAAATAAAACAGGAAACTATCTCGAGTTCAAAATAAAACAGGAAACTATCTCGAATCTCGATTAAAGTTTAACGAACGTTTAAGGGAACAGCCCGTACAGGAGCCTCTCGTCGATCGACTATACGTTTGAACGATTATCGGAGTCTCACGCGAGTCTCACCGAGTTGCAGTTTCAATAATTTCCTTCTTTTCGGCGAGAAGGGCCATCGACACCGTGTCGTGTCGTCGATCAGTAAGCGCGTCTTCTAGGAGAGCGTCTGACAGCCGCGACGACGCGCGCTCCAACTTCTTCGCTCTCTTCCTCGCGCGCGGGCCGATGCACCGGCGCGGCGCGGTGCAACGTCTTTGCAATGTCTGGAATGCGGCGGCATTACGCATGCGCGCCGCATCCCTTACTCAGAACAGACGAACAGCCGGATCCGTTATGTCCCTCGACGACGACCTCACGATCGTCTGCGGGGACTTAACCGAGACCTGCGGCCCGCCTCTCCGTCTCTCTCTTTCTCTTTCTCTTTTCTCTCTCGCTTGTCCTATCTTCCTTTCTCTGTTCCTGCCGCGAAGATACCTAAGTTCCTAATGCGAGATGCACACGCGCGCGAATGCACCGACGACGACGACGACATCGCCGCTGTTGCAACGCGGGAGACACCTGTTTTACGTTACCTTACGTGGCCTTCATTGCTGCTCGCCGGCGATTAATCTTGTTCGCCACATACCGCGATACACGAAGAACTCGGAGCACCAATCCTCTCTCTCGCCGATTAGGCACGATCGGCTAATGCGAATTAATTGATTCCGGTTGCGAGTGCTAACGGTGTGTTACTTGATCGAGAATAATAGAGAAGCACGAGATAATAAAGCGCTAAATTACTAATCGAACAATGTCACGATCAATTAGTGTGATACTCAGTATCCTTATCTCCGCAGCTTTCAAATGTATCTGTACACTAAATCTATGTGTGTGTGTGTGTGTGTGTGTGTGTGTGTGTGTGTGTGTGTGTGCGCGCGAATGCGAAGACGCAAAGATTAGGAATAACTTATCATATTATAACGTCAAAGTTATAACGATTCGGGAAATGAAGGGAAAAAAAGAAATAATAGTAAAATTGATTTGATGAAAGATATTAAGCGATAGAGGATTAACAAGTTAAGCGTAAAAAAAACGGACGAAATATTTCTACGTTGAGGGTGCGAAATCGAATCGCGATCGAATGCGCGACTCGCGCCACAAGACGAACGTTAGCAGCAGCGGCGGCGGCAGCATCGGGGTTGATCTTACGGTCTTATGGTTTTATGGCGTTAGACCGTGGCCGGTGGCCCCCTCCCCCCTTCCTCTTCCCCCGGAACTCACGGAGCTGAGAAGAGCCCGAGAGCTTGCCTTGGCGTTGGTGGAATGCGGGACGGGCAAATCGCGGTCGGCCCGCTTGCGCCTCGTTCCCATGCATTCCTTACTGCCTCTCTCGCCCCTCCGCCCTCTCTCTCTCTCTCGTCCCGGGCCTCCCTTCCATCTCTCTCTTTCTCTCTCTCTTCCATTCCTCTTCGCTCTCTCGATCTGTCTCTCTTATTCTCTTTTTCTCGCTCCTTCATCCTCTCACACGAATACGCCGCGCTCACTCTGCACCTCTACGCGCGCTCGACGCTTCTCTCATCTCATTCCTCTCCTGTCTCCCTCACCTTTAGTATACACACACACATATATATATATATATACATATGATACATATAGACTACATACGAAGATTTCGTCTCCTTTTCCTTTTCCTTTCCCGCTTGCCCTTTTTTTTTAATTTTCAGATTCCTCTCTCTGTGTCTCCCGCGCGGGCGCACACGCGAATTCGCGAGCCTTTTCTCTCTTCTTTCTCCCTTCCCTTTTCCCTTCATCCCTCCCGACTCCCCGTCTCGACGTTTACGCATGTGTACATATACGTACGTATATGCGTACATATACGCTCGTGCACACGATAGACGTCATTCTCTATCTGCCTCTGCCTCTCCCTCTCTCTCTCTCTCTCTCTCTCTTTCTTTCTTTCTTTTTCGCGGGTCCATATTCGCACGCGCGGCCGAATCCCTGCGCTAACATCCTTGCATCTCCCTCGGAACCAAGCCATCCTACCTCGTCCTGTTCTTCGACTTCCTTCTGCTTCTCGTTGAACACGCTTCTTTAACCGAGCCGAACTCCGTCGCGGCGAGAAAAGCCTCGTCATGGCATCTTAACCGATCGACTCGTGCCCAACGGGCAACGTTGCGCGAATCAGGCCGAGGAAATAAATATTGAGATGGAGCAATATCGTGCTGTGTTATGCACTTCGCTCCGTTGTAGTATTATATTGGTCTTCAATTTATATAAATTTTATATGTGTATGTACACATTTGCAATATTTTAATCTGTATTTCTAAATCCTTTGTGATGATGAAAAAATGGTATTATCATTATTATGCTCGAAGAAGTTTTAATAGCGGATTGGATAAATACAAGCAACAGATTATTGCAAAGTGTACAGTACAGTTTTCGCGCAGTATTAGCTGCTTACGTTCTTCGTCCTGCAGCGAGGAGCGGATAGGTGTTGCCACGTAAGGACAACCGCGGCTTTATGGAATTCAAGATGGCGTCCATGGTACATCCGAGAGTTATAGCGACCACCATGTTAGTACTAACAAACTTTTAAGTCGGCATGGATGGTCATTAAATTATGCCACAATATCCGGCTTGATTTCTAATTTTTTATTCCATTAATAGAAAATTGACAATGTCAGTTTAGTATCACGATCGGACTCTGGCTTCGCAATTGAATGTGCCTTTACAAACTCTTATCGATATGGACTTTAATTGTACACAATAATATTGTTTTTTTTAAATCTTTTTTTTCCTTGTCTCGTGGAGAAAGGAGCGACGAGAGTTCAGATATTTTCGCGTTTTTCCTCGCGAAAGAACCATCTAAATCGCCGACTTGTGGTCGGCCCGGATCTTGGATATGCGTAGATAACGGTACGAAAACATGGCACGTGTCCAGTCATGCGTTCGTGTGCCGAAACTCACACGCACGCAACTTTTTTTCGCTCCGAGATGACCGGCCCGGTCAGATCTCTTTTTTCTACTAGGAGAAATCCGCGGTCTTCGACGCGAGACGGCTCGACGCCGAGTATCGTACACTCAGCATGTGAAACATCTCTCAATTATCGCTTTATAAACCAATAAATAATGGAAAGTAAGAGTTGTTTTTTTTATCGTTTGGTAATTTTATGAAAAATTTTGTATTTATATTAAAGCCAAGGATTACAAATTACTTAGCCGTGGAGAAATTTTATGAATGAATAGCCGCCTGTTAGCCTCCTTCTCACCGTCACGTATCTCGCATAACAAGATCCGGCGGACCACCAACATGATAAACACTTTCTAATCTACGCACAAGCGACATTCGAAGAAAAAGAGATACCGGGCTAATGGCTTTTCTAAACATCCCGCCGCACATATGAGAGAACTGAGATAACCATTCGTTTGTTGTTAATTTCTTTATCGTGTCGAGACAAAAATACAGGCTTTCGCGATTTTATATGCCGTGAATTTCAGATCGGAAATTTTTTCTACAGCAATTATGTATAGAATAAATTTAGGGAAAATTTATATTTTACTTGACAAATTGGAAAATTTTTATAACCTAATGGAAATCATGGATTTTGTCGATTTTTAATTAACGTTTAATTACGCAACGTTTATGTTTCTCTACGCATCTCGATATTTTACTCGACAGAATATTACAACTATCTCTATTAAATTGCAAAATTTTACAGACGAGAAATAAGAAAAGATAAAGACGTATCAGATTAAATAGTTTGAGTATTTTGCGCAAAAAAGCACGTCTACATTTTTTTCACGCCCTTTTAAATTAAATAATTTTTTTATAAGTTTATCTTCTTTCTATTTCATTCTATTTCGGTCGAAATATCCATCGTCACATCATCGGTTTTTTGTCCACACTGCCCGAAGCCTTCATTAAGACGGTCATGCGAAAGAAAATAAGGCGGATTTCACTAGAAAAATTCCCTCCTAAAAACTCGTCATGGATCTACGCGCATATCGACTTACTCGCCAATACTTTCTCCCGGATCCTGAGAACTCCCCGCGCGAAGCATTCCTCGGCCAGGCATCCTCTACTCCCTATGAGAGAGCTCTCAGCCTCCCCGTTCCTAAGGTTATCTACCCGACTTCTCTCGTCGTGTACTTTCCTTCGTTCACCGTCCTTTGCTCGATCCGGCTGCTGCTTTGCGCTCGAATCTTTTGCGGCCTCGAGTTAACATGCGGTCGCGTCTGCATCTCGTACGTGTCGGCACGAAAGAATGATAGCTTCGCTAGTAGACAGATAAGCAACGCGCAAAATGTTATGGCAATATGATCAGCATTAGAGAAAGATCGATGCTAATTAATACGTTGCACACACCTCACTCTCGTCAAGCAACATGAAGCTTATGTTGAAGATAAATTTAAAAAATTAATTAAAAATAATAATAAGATTAATTAAAAAATCGTTACAAAGAAAATAAGTATCTAATATAACAATCATGGGACAAGGTGTCTCACTTTTCTAAATAATGTTTACTCATTTCGGAGGACATTCCCAGAGGTATAATATTATGAATGGCACACTAGCCTTTCTCAATCGTTTATGAGCAAAATTTAACAATGAAAATATTAAAATGTCAAGTAATTGTATCGTTGTACGAATGACAGTCGTGCGCGAATTTCGTTCTCTCGAGCCCAAAACTATATACCGTCCTAGTCGTCTGGCGATCGGCGATCGGCGGAATCGGGAGTAGCGGGGGCCCTGACCGTGGAAAGAACTCAGGAAGGAAAAGAAGCCCCGAACCACCGGCGGTGGTAGTGCGAAGGGCCCGCGATAAGGTAGTGGGGTACTCAGGGAAGAAGATAACCGTACTCGTGTTACAACGGCGAGGAGAAGGAGCGACGATACACGGTCAGACACAAACACATAGGCATACACATACATACACACGCATGCACACATACACAACACTGCGAGTATAAGCGACGGCGAGAGGAGACGGGCGGACGAGGACGATCGTTCTCGGAACTCGGATGACCTCCCCCGATGCAACTGGCGAACAGCCGGACTCGACGGGTTAACTGTACAACCACTTATGTACCTCGACGCCGCAGGAATGCGGCGACGATGATGCCGTCGTCGCATGAAATAACGCGCGACATGTCGCGGCATGACATACCTCTTACCGGGGACCCGCGCGAGAGAGCCCGCTTCCATCGTGTACGCCCACGGAGGAAAGAATCACCTTTTATACTGGATGATCGCCCTGCGCAAGAGCGCGGATCACGTCATTCATTCACCTGTGCTGCTGCCTCTATCGCTCTCTCGCCACGTCTATATACCGACCTCGCTGTCGCTTCTCTCCTGCCATTCGCATTGATCTATTGTTTCTTGTAAATCTCGATCGTTTGCGGATAGACGATTCGCCGAAAGAACCTGCTCTATTGCATCTGGATCGCTCGATCTTAAGTTTTTTTCTACTTGATTCGCTTGCATTCAAACGGTTAGACATTTTTGCGAATGATGCGCGTATTGATTCTTCGCGATACTAACGGCAACATTTTTGCACGACCGTGTTGAAGATAGATATTTTTATTAAGCTGACATTAATTTTATTTTCTTGACAAGATATTGTCCCGTTTTCGGGGCAATATGTTCGCTAAATTCGCGAAATATCTCGTTAATTTTTTATTTTATTTCGGTATAAGAATCACTATATTCAAAAATGCACTTTTAATAGATTTTTTTAACTCTCTATAAAAGTAAAAAAAAAAAATATTTTTTCTACTTTTATAGAGAGAGAGAGAAAGTTGGAGAACACAACATCCCTAAAACGGTATTTCATTTAGAGATAACAAAAGCATACACTATCTTAAAAACAAAAATTATCATAGGATTACGCGAGAAAACGCCAATTATTTAAAATAATAATTGTAATTATGAAAAATAATAATTTTGTACTCTGTAATTGTTAATTTAATTATCGTGAGATTAATTAATATTTCTCAACAGAGGAAGAGAGGGAACTTATATTATTTGTCAAGCCGCAATGTATGATTACTAATAACGATGACTCTTAAGCCTTACGAACGGCTTATTTTCGCTATAGCGTGCGCCTCGTCTGGTGCTCATGAATATCGAATTACGGGAGTTAGATCACGGAAGATCTTCGTTACCGCGTTCCACGTACCAGAACCGAAGGGTTTTTCTTCGTTTCAGTCGTTTCGCGCGCGCGACTCCGTCCGATCCGGTCGAGCCATTCATTCGGATAGTTAGTCTCCTCCATAAAGCCCGATACCGTTTTCTCGCTTCTTATGGGTCTTAGAATTGGATCGTCTCCCTAACTCCTCCAACGGGGCTCTCGACTGTTTCCCGTTCTTCAATTCAACTCCGGCCATGGGATTATTGCGAGAGACCTCAGGTTCTAGTTTTGTAGGAATACTATTACGCCGATTCTAAGAATCTCTCATTGAAGCTGTACCGATAGAGAGAGAAAGAGAGAAACAACATTGACGTACTCATTGCGATAACCCCAGAGTTGGATTATAATTGATTTCGCAATTATCTTCGAAGAAAATCTAACCGTCACTCGAGAAGCAAGAAAAGACACTATCTCGCCGACGATCGAAGAAATTGTTCCATGTATTTTAATAATTTTCCAATACACTGCTGTGTATAGGTGTAAAAATCGCTGGGATTATAATTACTTTAGAAATTATCGTCAAAGAGAAAATGCAACCTACTTTCTGCTGAAAATATTCTCACGCATAATTCGACAAACAACATAGCTCATCTCTTACACATCTCGCGGAATTCGATCTGTTAACGATCGATTCATCCGCGAAGTTTCGAAAAGTTCAACCTGCGTTTCTCGACTTGCTCGGAGTAGTGAATGGAAGGATTCGTCTAGAACGCCTCGGCGCGCGATGATATTCCGAAGATGAGGAGAATTCCGCGACGACGGACGGCGTGCAATATGCGAGATATCCCGCCGGCTTGTGTGTTAGACTGTGTACGCGATCTCGTCGTTCATTCACCTGTTACGTCTCTCTTTCCCGCTGTTCCTTTCCTTCCCTCTTTCCCGCTCGCTCTCGCTCTGCCTGCCTTTCTCCCTCATTCTTCGACGTGATTCTACCATGCTATTACTTGGACCATAGATCACACTTGGCGGTCCGCGAGGTCGCGGAAAAGAGAGACAGAGATGAACCGAGGTCGAGGAAAGAGGTCTCCGCGAGCTTACGGCGAAGCTAACGCTGTGTGCGCGCCTCCTTCTGTATCGATCGTGTCGCTAATACACCGTGTGATTATTTTGGCGAATAATGTACGGAGTGTTTTTTTTTCTCCTAACTGCGTCTTTTTTGCTCGTGTATAAAGAGAGATTTATCTTTATCCTGATTATATTTGAAATTAAAATCATAATTATATTTGAGAATTAATTATATTGAGAATTAAACAGTCAAATGCACAGTGATGCTAATTCATATCATTTATATGTAAATGGCTTCTATATAGTGGATAGACACACCCATTCTCACACACAACACACAGACACACAATTAAATATCATAATAAATAATTATTAATGTTAATGATATGAACACATTACATTACATCAATTTATTCGCGCCCATTTCTCCGATAATTTTATGTCGTTGCCAGACATTACAGCCTGCGTAACTGGAAGCGAAACTCGAGACTTTGTCGTTCATTGACATCTTATTTATGAGCGGCGATCCTTGGTCGAGTAAGCTTTGCCGCTCTCCGGTAAGCATGAAAGAGCAAGCGGTACACACCGGCTGTATCTAGGAAGCCTCGCGGCTCTCCGAGCGCTCTGCTCCGCTGCGAAGATGGAAAAATCTGGGGAATGTCGAAGTCGTCGACCAGTTTCAAGAACTCACCGCTGTGTGTGTGTGTGTGTGTGTGTGTGTGTATATACCTGTGTGTGTGTGTGTGTGTGTGTATGTATGTGCGCGCGCGCAAGTTGATTCTCTCGCGGAGCCACCTTGTCTCCTTTGGTTTCGTTCTTATCGTGCGATCGCGCTAAGCGTTTCTTTCTCTCTCTCTCTTTCTTTTTCCCATTCCACGGCGGAACGGCTGCTATTTTTGCATACCGCCGCTGCAATCCGCCAGTGCAGCCTTGCGCTTCCATCTTACAGAATTCGCGAATGGATATTTCTTACACTCGAAGTAAGATCGATGAATCTCGCTGCAGTTAGCACGGAAATGGCACGAGACACCGGAACGTTTTTAATAATTTCTGGTGAAAATATCATGTTCAACTATAGATAAAAAATATAAAATACACTTTACTATTATTATTGCCGTTAATATTTATTAGTTAAAAAATATATTTGCGATGGAATTATTATTATCATTTTTTGTTTATAATTAATGACGCGTACACACGAGAAGTTTAAGAATAACACTCGAAATTCGAAATTTGTTGCAGAAATCTCGCGATCGGGATCGGAATACAGAACTTTCCGGAAGGATTGGCGGTATCTCTGCCCCTTCAGGCCGCCGGAATTAGTACGTTAAAGAGCTTCTGGTATGGCCAGCTTTCGGGGATGGTGGAACCTATCGCCGGGGTGCTTGGCGCAGCCGGAGTGACGCTCGCCGCACCTGCGCTACCTTATGCACTTGCCTTCGCGGCCGGTGCGATGATCTACGTCGTGATCGACGACATCATCCCGGAAGCGCATCAAAGGTATGTACCGTATAATCACCTGTCCGGGAAAACTTGAATTGCTAAACGATTTCTATTGCGCGCTCTTTTTACAATACTCAAAATTACAACCAACTCAACTCGTTCTCAAGATCGCTGCAATGCTCGATAAAAGTCTCTCGAAAATGCATAAAAAATGACATGATATCATTTAGTGGATGACACACTTTATCATATTTCAATTATAATTTCCTAAATGATCAACGGAATAATTAAGCAAAATCATAAGTAATAAATTTGTACTGAACGTTTTCGACATCGACTGCAACTATATTTCCAAAAGAGATGAGTAATTGCGCATGATGTTATTCGGAAAACGCACGTGTTATTAAAACAAAAAAAAGGAAAAAACGTAGAAGGTAGTGTTGAATACAGAAGGATGAAGCTAGTTCGCACAGAACGGTCTTGGACGCGATTCGTTCCCTTAACTGGTTCCGGCTTCTCTCCCTTCCTTTTCCTCTCTATCTATTTCTCTCTCTCTCTCTTTCTCTCTCTCTTTCTCCTTCGTTTTTTTTTTTTAATACGTTTGTACCAGAGGCACCAGTCCACGGTGCACTTGCACCCGTTTCCGTCTCACGTTTCACCCTCGGCCCATTCAGAACGAATTAAAACCTGGGCCTAGGCTCGGAGTCAGAAGGGCGGAAGGCGCTTTTCCCACCGACACAATGACCCTTTATTTCGGGATTTATTCTCTCGCCAATGGAGATGCGGACGCGGATGGTCGTTCGATAGCGATCTCTTGACCATGCGCGATTCTCAAACCCAATCGTTCCGCAGACTTCTCGCCTTACGAGTAAGCTGATCTCTCTCGTTATCGTTTGGTATCTTCGTATATTGTCGTTCTTTGTCAGCAATATTATTTGAGAAAAACGATGCTGATTGCTGTATATACGCTTGCTGTATATATTAAGAAAAAAAGTACAATCTGCTGTGCGAATAAATCGATTTAGAGATTGCGACTCGGTGATAAATTATGGTTTTAAATTTGTATTTATCTACATTTTTTATATATTTTCTTTATAATCACTACTTTAAATTTGCATGAAATTTATTTAATTAATTAATAAAAGTTAGACCTCTCTCTCTCTTTTTTATTTATTTAATTTTAACAGGATATATATTATGCATTTCTCGTACAATAATTATTAGCGCCCCTGTAATGACATAATTATAATGCTTTCACTTTAACTTGTTATTGCAAACTCTGTAACTCGGAAACATTTCGTACGATCAAAAACTACTAGAATTCAGCAAAATCGTTTCGGCGATCGCGCGGAGCAACACAACGCATAAATAATGAGAAGGAAAGATTCGTGTTATGTATGTCCTATGAATTTCTACTCTTGTGTCAAGTGGAGACCCGCACATATAACATATATATATATATATATATATATATATATATATATACGTATACATATACGCATATATATTTATACACAGATATTAACGTGCACACAAGCATACGTATCTACGATGTCCGTATTCGAGAGCGATTACGGTACAATGGCGCGTGACGGCAGTGCCGTAGTTAGCACGCCGTCGGCAAAACGGACGTGGCGAATTTCTTTCCCAGGCCCGGCGGCGGTCTAGTTGAAGAAGGCGCATTGTCATTATAATTGGCTCCTTTTGTATTTCGCGTGCGATCTAACCGCCCGGATACCCAAGCGCGCCGCGCTCTCTTTCCCTCCTTTACTTTTCCTCTCTCATCGCGCGCGGATCCTCTGAGACAGTCGTTCTCGACTCGCTCCCTCGGGAACCCTCCGGGTGGCCGGAAAATACAAAAGTGAAAACAGATCGCTCGCTCTTTCACGTCCGCCTCGTCTTTTTTCCTCTTCTCCTTCGCGAAAACCGTTGCTCGACCTCCGCGAGCGCGCGCAATCCTTCTGCGAGAAAGAAAGTTCTCGCTCGATCTCGAATTGCATTTGCATAGGTTGCACGCAATCCGACTTTGCTTTTCGCTTAACGCTAACGCAATCGGCACATCGATATCTTCGAAATTCTAACGATGATCACATCCGAAGAGCATATTTATGATCAGTCCTTTTAGAAATAAAAATTTCCTCTTTATACGTGAACGCGCGTACAAATATGTGCATTATTAACAAGTCCTCATTTCTCCTTAAGAAATGACGATGAATACATTTCTAAAGTGCCATAAGTGCCCAACTCGCAATTTGTAATATTTGTATTACCATCGAGCTACCACAGTCGTACTTGTCAAACCCCTACTTGCTTTATTTAAAGAGAAAGTATTAAAAATTATGGGTTAAACAACCTGTACCGACATCACTTACGCCATTAGTTGTTGATCAGAAAAAAAAACTTTCTTCGTGTTCACATCGTAACTAAGATTACGAAACGGGGGAAAAGTGTTGCTGTATTGAAAAACTACATTCGCGTTTAATTAACCAAAACTGGGCTATGCATGCAATGTAATGTCAGTCTAAGTCGAAAGAGCAGAATGATCGAAAGAATGAGTAACACATTTTCGAATCATCTCGAAACTTTGATAGACTTTCGCGGAACGAAAAGTACCGGCAAAAATCAGCGCGGCTCGGCTCAGCTCGGCTCGGCTTGGCTTGGCTTGGCTCGGCATTTCGTGGAACGGTCGCCCCTCGCGCAATTTGCATTTTCCTCTGCTCGGCGAAAAGGAACGCCTGCTTCATCGCCGATGATACTCGTGTTCCGTGTTCGACGCGGCCGATCTCCACGATAGGGATATTTAAATTTATTGCCTTATCGAAACTTTCACTTATCCGGAGATAATCCGAATAATTAGCTGACATTTCCTTCTGCAACTATGCAGTTTCGATTGTAATGATTAAGAGGAGTTCCAAATTAATGCGAAAAATTGATGCGATTTAATATATAGAATGTTAATACCATAAAAATGTTCGGATATGAATAACATTTAAATTGTAATTATTTCAAGCTGTCAAGAGATTTTAGAAAACCAAGAAATATATGGAGCACGTGAGAATTTGATTAATGTTCGCAAGAAATTAACATTCCGTGAATATCGGATTCAATTCGAATTACGCTAAATACACGATAAAATGAATCGAGGATCGAGATTTTTATTCAGCGGTTGCGAAACGTCACTTTATGCGAGGGCCCAGTTTTATAGCAAACGACGACGAGATGACAACGACGACATCGGGGATCGACATTGTTATCCCGGCTACTATTGCGATGTGTGAGACACGATAATGACCAATAAAAATACAAATTTTCTGAGGCACACCGAAAAGAGGTACTTACCGCGCGGATATGATTGATGTGGTAGAACGCCCACCGAAATACAACGACGCGTATTTCGCCGGCCGTTAAAATTGATGGCCGTATATAATTTACGAAATCAACAAGCCGTGACGCGTGCAATACTGGGGTATATACGCGCGGCACGAGTGTGTGCTTTGTATGTGCTTAATACCTACTTACTTGCCGCGAAAACCCTTTTATTTCTCGCCATCCTGGGCCTCTCTTTCTCCCAGGTCGTTGCCACGGGGCCGTAGGCAGCGAGACGACGTGGATAGTGGTGGGCGACGGCGCCAGTGCCGCCTTTTTAATTCCCCGTACCCTCGTACCCCCGTCCGTACCCCCGTCCGTACCCTTCGTCCATCGCGTCCTTCGATTTTTACGTTCGATTTTTACTGCGCGCCGCCGGTTGCGCTAATTAAAATTCCCCTCCCGCCTCTCTCCCGCGCATAAATCACGTCTATACCGCGATGTTGCGCAAAACAGATCAAGTGCGAAAATTCCGGAAGACATCCAAAGAGAGCCTAAAGGACACTCGTATCTTTGGATAATGTTGAAAGGGCTCACAATCTAATTTCTCAGAACGCAATAATAAAACTGTATAGAAAGTTGCAAAAAAAACTTAACGCGTGTGTGGTCATTCTGTTATCGTTAGTATATATAAAAAAAAAAAAAAAAAAACGTTTTCGACTACAAAATTACACGTCCGAATAAGATCGTAGAGAAAAGAAAATGTTTCACGTTCGACGGTAATCAACACGATTGTAAGGATCTCTATTCCGAGCAACTTCGCAAACTCGCGATTCTCTGCGATCTTAATGCGAATACGTCGCGTTATATTTTCTGTTTACAGCGGAAACGGCAAGCTCGCCAGTTGGGCAGCCATCGTCGGTTTCCTGGTGATGATGTCTCTAGACGTTGGCCTAGGTTAAGGACGTCGTCCACAAAGTAGTCGTTCACAAAGCGCGTCCACGCTTTTGTGAACGTGTAAAAATTATGTGGTAGCGGTAACAAGTGTTTACAGTCGCGGAGACATGTCTCCTCGAGACTGGCGGTATTCATTAGACAATAGCGCGTTTTTTTCTTCGAAAGAGTCGAAAATTAAGTGCTGGAATGTTTCCTGACCTATCTTTTTTTTATTCGTCGAAGCACTCTCTTTCATCCTTAAAAACTCAGGAAATACGAATAGTAGTAAAATAGAAGATATTACGAATCAATACGTAATTCCATGATTCCTGATACGTATTCATCGAGAAACAAACTTTAACGTAAGAAATTATTGTAATATTGCTAAACACCCCTTTTATCACGGTAATTATCGCATTTCCATTATCGTTACCACACAAATACATGTGTGAGAGGGAGACCATTTTGTTATAACATATATATTTATAACATCAAAAACCGAATTTAAATATCGAAAATATCATTATTGTATACTATAGTTTCAATTTCGGTAAAATATTGATTAAGTCGGAGATATTGGAGATTGCGTTTTAATCTTGATTCGTTCGTTGTGATTCGATGTTCGATTAATCGTGTTGGTAAAAGTTGAATTGTTTAACCGTTCAAAGTATGTACATTTTCTTAAACCGGAATATTTTCTGCCTTTCTAAAACGCATTTCACTTCGAAAACGTCTTCCCCGTATCTAGTCTTCAGCGATTGCAAAAATCGAGTAAAATCGAAGACACAAAACAGTTTGGCGGACTGAACTTAACATCGAACATCGAACTCAATGTCTTTCAGGATTCACCGAGATAATTGCAAGATCGATGCAATCGCAAAAAATAACTGTCAGTAGATAAAGCAATTGAAAGAATGCGCAGCATCGAGAACTGTCGAAAAGAATTAATTTCCCCAAAATATTTCTTTCATCGAGAGTATAATATCAATAATGGATATCTCGCAAAGATATATATGAGTGGATATTAATTTCTTATCAGACATTTAAACTGATTTATATGTATAAATATTATATGACAATTTTCAATTGGCAGGATTAATTAATGCATCAATGTAGATTACTTATTGATTTCCTATATAATACAATCTATTATTATTGTGTTGTTTTTTGACATATCTTATTATATAATTGCACTTTAATTTTTCCATTATATTGTGCTATTAAATGGAACCATGTTTGTTATGCAATATTTTTAAAGATTAATATGTCCATCGATGTTACTCATTGCTCCAATAATACAAGCATGTTATCTCTAACACATGCTTGTATTATTACTCGGCCAAGTTCCGAATACTGTTAATATACGAAATTTTTTTGCAGTTTTTTCTAATCAGTGAATTAATTCGCTCTTAAATCGTTTATATACTTCCTGTGTTCATTGCCATAATTCGTAGGATTTCTCCTTAATGAAAGACTTATTGTCGCATTATACAAATCTGTTTTTCTGAAACGAAAATCTCTCTGGAAAAAATATGAATTTCATAATGTCTTTCGTGCGTGCGATACACGCGCACGCAATCATTAACTATATTTCTCATACCTGGAAGGTATAAACCTTTACGCATATTTATTGCGTTACAATGTGCTCTTTTTAATTGCAGAGTGTGCGCACAGTGCAATTTAATTCTTATACTGACATGGCGTTTACCCTATAGCACGTAACGAGGTTGCTCCCGGCGACATAAAAAAAGACCACTTTGCGAAATCCGATACACGCCTGTGATATTCCCCTCTCTCTTAAAGAAAGTTTTTTTTTATTTTCAAAAAGTTTTTTAATTTTTTTATATTTCAATTTTAGTAATGATGTACAACATTTATATTTACTATTAATACAATGCAGGCATCACACACAGTAATAGCATGGAACATGTTGTTATTCCATGTTTTAAAAGTGGGAATGTTGTGAATATATAGTGAATATATAAGTTATGTCGATATAAAGTTTATTCTATCATCTTAATGCAGGATATTGATTTTTCTCATTCCGAAAATATAGGTTCTTTATACAATACATATAATATTTATTTTCAATATGTGATAATAATATTAATATAAAGAGTAATATTCCCTTTTTATTAAAGCAATCGCCGGAAGTCGGCATTCGAGATCGATATTTCGTGACACGTGTATTTGTGCAATAATTGAAAAATATAGATCAGTCATTGATATCTGGTTCTCGACGCTGTACATTTATGTAAGATATAAAGACTATATTTTGATACACTGTCGATAGATCACTAAAGTATTAGGAATATACGAGTGTGCCGACACTCACGTATGTATAAAAAAGCAGTGATGTAAAAAGATAAGACGAAACTTTGTTGTGGATGTGTACTCTCGTTCAAACTAATAACGAACCTTTTTGACGCAGTCAAGAATTGATCCTAAATCATGAGAAGCAATATACTTGCAATATTAATATCGGTGTTCCGGTATGATAATTAATTAATTAATTTCGTCTTTCTTAATTACGCACTTGGATTAAGGATCAATTTTTGATTGACAGTTTTTTTTTTTTTTCCACGCTGTCACTATTATGTGCGCAATGTTACATCTTGTTTCTTTACATTGTGCTTAGAATTATAACTCTCGTACTAGTTTCGTTAGATAGATTTGTTAAATAGATTTATCTGGTTTCATGGATGTCGAGAAGCATCTGTCGCATGATAATTTTAACTAATATCGCGATGATTTGATAAGGACTATCGTCTTAAGCATTTATTGGAATTAATCTCAGCATTATTTTTATAATATTGATATTTATTGATGATACTTTATAAGACCAAGATTGTCAATTTCGAAGTCAATTGGGATTTTTCCTGAAGAATTTTTTTTTATTATCGTAGTGAATGAATATTGCTGACGGATCTTCTCGACGATCCTCGATCCGGACAATCGGTACCATCACTACCGTTCAAAGAGTACACGGCATACCACCGACACTCGGTTTATATTAAACCAGTGCGAACAAGCATCAGCCGAAGCTTCGATGATAGAAGCGAGAGTCGTCTCGATCAACGTTGATGGCACAACATCGCGTTGACGATTACGACATATGCGCGAGCGGTGCTTTAGCGAAATATATCTTCCGTAATTAATCATGTAATTAATTACGCGGATCATGTGATTATATCATATTGTACTTTAGATACAGTTAGTACAGTCAATTGTAAAATTTATGCAGATACATTCGGGTAAATTGCTAAAATTTACGCCTGCCTGATGCTTTATTAATTTGGCGATTAGTACTTGATTGCAGAAGGAATCTATATATCAATGAAAACGATAACAATTAATTAAAAGACCTTAATCATGAATATTTTATACGGTATGGAATTGCGTTGGCACATCGTGTAACGAATTCTCTTTTCATTTTTGTAGCTGCAAATTACATTATGAATTTTTTTCAATTACGTGCCTTCGTAACTTAATTAGTATTATTCGTTTAAATAGGGGATTAAATATTCGGAGAGTTGACAAGACGACGATATAACTATTGTCTACTTGTTATTTAGTAAAGATAAAATTGATAATTCGTCCCAAAATCTTTACACCTCGCATATTCAAGACATATTCATCGCGAATTCAATGTTGCGATGTAATGATTTACAAAGATATGCAATAAAAATAGTACATTAAAATATACGTATATAATGTAACGTATATAAAACATTCATTCCCTTTTCGTTTCCTTAAAATTAGCCTTTGAATTAACTATACCAATATTGTTAAAAATGTGTATACCGTAACAATCCCGCTCTTCTTGCTTTACCTGCGACAGAATAGATTTTTTTTTATATATCGTTATTTTTTATATATTATATTTTATTTAATAGTATTATATATTAATGCTAGCAAATGTCCTTTTATGTTTCTAGAGTGTTAACGATTTTGGAGTAACATCTTTGTAAGAAGAGAGAACTGATTTGAATATAATAAATGGCATTACACTAGGAAAGAACACTTGTCGTATGAGCGAATGCATCGATGGTAAGTTCTCTCCTTGACTCTCATACAATCAGACGCGTTAAAGTGTCGGCGCGGCTCGGCTCGGCTCGGCTCGGATCGGATCGGATCGGCGCAGTGCATCTCTCAGACTCTTCGCGTCTCTCATCAGAGTTGCATAACCCAAGGAGAACCGAGACATGAATGGAG
Source organism: Lasius fuliginosus (assembly GCA_949152495.1). Classification (NCBI taxonomy): domain Eukaryota; kingdom Metazoa; phylum Arthropoda; class Insecta; order Hymenoptera; family Formicidae; genus Lasius; species Lasius fuliginosus. The sequence continues at coordinate 8,511,280 of OX424448.1, forward strand.
CCGAGCGGCGTGCGACAAGGACGGCTGCATCGCCAGTTTGGTTTCCCGGTGCAACGAGTGCGAGCGCGCGGTAGGTAATACGAGTGGTAGGGCGCACTGACCGCGAAAGGTATGCCAGTTCGAGAACAGTGGCGGATTTAGGAATAGATTGGGAGGAAAAGAGAGATTAGCTCTGAGGAGCTAATCGAGAATAGTGCATTTTCGATAACTTTAAGGCATAGTGATTGCGTAATCGATTGCATGTACATATATATGGAAGACTTGATAAAACTGCACAATTATTTAAGTTGATACTGAAAATTTAATGATAAATTTCTGTAGAGTGATTTAAAGTAAAGAATTCGCAAGATACAGTAGACTCACAAGATCAGCAATTGTTAGACTCGTGGGATATTTTTTTAACTACATATATTTTTTTTCCCCATTTGTCAGTCTTCTTCCAACATCAAATATAAAAGTAAAGAAGCGCAGGAATAGATCTAAGAAAGTACGGGGAGTCTCGACGAGGGGTGGCCTCAAATTAACGTACTTAGAGCAGTGTGATGTGTGAATCCGCCACTGTTCAGTGCGAGACTGAGAACGAAAGAGAAAGAGAGCAGGATAGGGAGAGAGGAAACGAGCGGCACAGGCGGCGAACAGAAATGACGGCAGTGGTCGGCAGTAGAGTCCGGCAGAGTGCCGGTGAGAGCGAGAGAAATAGAGACGAGGCATTCCGGTGGAACGACGACGTCCGTTTTCACGAGCGGGATATATAGAGAAGTACATTCGCGCGTGCAACAGCGGTGAAGGGGGGGTGCGCATCTGCCGTCGCGCTCGCTCGCGGAGGGAATGGACAAAGATGGAAGCAGCCGGCTGGCCGGTCGTAGAGGAACACGAACCGCGTTCCTCTCCACGTGGAGAGGAAGGGGGACGAAAAATTCCAGCGAGCAAAGTACGGACGCGGAGATGCGGATGCGTCCGCGCGCGGCGAGAGCTTGGAATGCGCGAGAAAGAGAAATAAAATCTGTTCTCTATTTAAGAAAAATTAGTCTTGACAAAATATGCAACGGAATATAATTAATTAAAGATACGATCAGGAAATATAATACCGATTAAAATGTGGAAAAGGAAAGATTAAAGATTAATTTCGAAAGAGGGGGAGAAATAGCACAAGAGGGGGGGGGGGAGAGGGGGATAAAAAAATAGAGTAAGAAAAGAGCGAGGAAAGACGGAGGAAGGATGGTCGTCGGTGGTGCAGTAATCGGTGCCTAGCTAAAGAGGATGATCACGTGGTTGGTACGTCGGCGAGGCGCATACGATCGAGAAACGGGATGAAGCAAAGAGGGGAGATGAGGAAGGGTAAGAGGAAGGGGGGCGAAAAACGGCAACGACAGGAGGGTGGGAGGCAGGGTGCAGTGCGTTGCATAGGAAAGCCGGGACACCGGCGCTGCACCCGCCAGCAGTCTCACAATACACTTTGCCCTGCGCGCCGCAGCCGATATATCCGGTGCACGGCGCACGTGCAACGCGGTTCGATGACGAATCTCTCTCTCTTTCTTTCTGTCTTTCTTTCTATCTGTCTATCTCTCGATCTCTCAGTCGCTGTGACAACGCTTGGTGATGACAGTGTTGTTATAATTGTTATTGTTATACCTGTGTTGCGCGTGTCTTACTTATCGATTTTATTAACAAGCGATGACTTTCGTGTTTTCATTATGATTACAACATTTTAGTGAATATGAAATCTCTATCTAACACACGCAGCTATTTAGTGCTAAATAATGTGGTCCAATTATCGCCGTTTGCTTTACACCGTGATAAATGTCGCGCTGAATCACGCGAGGAGACGAAAGTCAACCTCTGGACTAAACGCTTAACGTAGTGAACGCGAATTTTAATTAGATAATTGTAATCTATAACGTTGAATTATGAATTCGTGGAAAAACAAGTCGCCGAGTACTCTCGAGTTAATTCGATATATCTCCGGATTTCCCTGACAATTTACTTCAATTCGTACGAGAAATTCACTGCCTATATGTATACGGATACGTCGATTTAGGAAATAACTAGCAGAATCGTGGTTCGCTGCGCGTCGATACGCAAGGGTGCGTTCTAAAACGAAACTCGGTTCTTCCAAGCATTAGGCATCTACCCTAGAACATTGTCCTTTCCCTTCTCATTCACGTTTCGTCTAACTTCGTTCATTCTTCGTCCATTCAATGTATCAACGTAGACTTGGTTATTACGCAACTTCTCGTTTCATTTCATACTAATCTCTATTACGACGCTCATTAGTGCATTTTTTAGCCTCCTCAAAGACACGTGGTTACATCATTCTAAAAAAACATCACATTTTTCACCATAAAAAAAATTTAATTTTAAACAATATTTACGAATATATTTTTTTAATAAAATATTATCTTTTACATTTATATATAAATCTGATATTTAAATCGTAAATATATTACAATGGATGAGAATTAATTTATTAACAAACTTACAAAATTTATCAAAGAGTTTGTTGCCTTTTTCTTCATTAAGTTGCATTGTAACGTCTCTATTTTGCTCAGTAAAAACAACAATTTTTTAATTAAATAATCGATATAAGAAATATGACGAATCTTGTCCATATGAAAAGGAAGATTATCAGGGGCTCGAATTGAATTCTAGGACAATTAAAAGCCTTTAGAACACGCGATTAACTTGTCGCGACATTGTGTAACACGATTTTTTTATTCCAATAATCGTTTCCATCATTCCCACTTACCAACAAACTTTCGACAACAGATCTTCACAGCCAGTACTGGAAGTTGTAGAATCCACCAACTGATATCCGACAATAAATCGCTGTTAATCTAATGCACCAAAAATAATAAATCAACGATAATACGGGATAAACGAATATTTTTTGTCACGAGGACTCGGAAAAATCAGACAACACAACGTAAGTATACAACATTGTTTCAGTACATAGCTTCTCTCTCACTCATTCTCTCTCTCTCTCTCTCTCTCTCTCTCTCTCTCTCTCTCTCTCTCTCTCTCTCTCTCTCTCTCTCTCTCTGTTTCATTAAAATCATTATTATTGCCTGTTCCAAATTGTATGCGATCAAAGTTATAAATTGATGCAATTATAATGAGAATGTAAAGCAATTTCTGCAAACAAATCATTTTGTTTATTAAATACTTCTTCATATCGTTCGATTCAAATTTTAATATAATTATAATTAAATGTCTATATTGAAACGCGCTATACTTCTTTCCATATGTTTGTTGCGACACACGTTTTGCTTGTTGTGCTATAAGTTGTTATAAATTCCTTCAGACTTTTTTTTCTCATGAATTTTTGCCTTCAAAGTGTTGTGAAAGATTGACCTATGACTTCACCGTTTTCTCCGTTTTAAATGCGTTATAATAATAGTCGCAAACGCATAATGATTATCGCTGTATCTATCATAACAATCAACTAATAGATGTTAACAAAATGACAGAATATACTATATGTATATATAACTAATATATCTTTATATACTTTTCCATCAACGAAATGAAACTCTTAAAAATACTATTATTATTAAACTATTTAATACTAACGTTGTAATAATTTAAATATTCGAATTCCAAACGAGTAAATATAAAAAAAAATTATAATCTCAATTATCAATCTCATTTATTTGGTGTATGAGAATAATTAGTTCATTAAAAGAAAACAAGCTTTTTAAAATTTATCTATTTACACATTAAATAATACTATTAATTATGGTTATACATATTATTATTAATGAATTATATTTATCAATTATATTACTTATATTGCTATTATTTAAAAAAACACATTTGTCGCAAATTTTCTCAATTACATAATATATTAAAAATACTTGTCCTTTTTGTCTAAATTATTTTTTTTAAGTATGTCTTAGAAAAAAACTACTCCGCGAATAAACAATTCTTAGCACACACTTCGGGAACATCAATTAATTATAAAAAAATATTTAAACATATATCTTTATTCTAAAGCAAAAATATCTCGCAGATGATTTCCACGAGCCTGACCGAGATATCTATTACTACTGATACCGTTTTGTTAACATTATATTACTGTTGTAAAACATTATATACTGTTGTAAAATAAAAATTTACATAACCAAAATTATTTCCAGATTCGCCGGGAATCAATCCCGTTATTGTTCTTGGCTTGTCATAGATCTTATAGCATAGCCAAGCAAACTTTGGCGGTTTTACTGCATTCCTTCTATAAATATCGCATTTTGTTCTACTCGACAGAGTAGCTCTTATTAACGATACGTCGAATAATTATATGTAAGACATGACAAAGAACGAAAAAAGACTCCTTAATACTTTAAAATACAAATTAATTTATTACCAATATAATGTTAATGTAAGCATTTTACGAGATGATAATAACTATATGTTCTTTTTCTTAATAAGTATATATACATATTCTTTATTCTTTTCAATGAAATCGCTCTGCGTGAAAGGATAAAGTAATTTCTTACGGAAAATCATTCGGCAAAAGTGCGCGGTCTATAAATTAACTTCTCGTATAACGAAGTCGTCCCCTCGTTTTGCGATGGTATTCGGCAGCGGGCACATACACGAAGCTTCTATACACGTGTATGTGCTTTATGTCGATAAACGCGTGTGGGTTTATATATAGAAATAGCAGCAGCGGAACAGCACCGGAAGCGAAGGAGTTCCGCCCAAGCCTGTAGGGTCACCGCACTTTGAGAAGCAAGATCCAAGACCGCGCGTACACTTAACGAAATTTTAGTGCGTTTTTTGACATTAGAAATCACAAAAACTATCGAATTTTAGATTTCAAGAATAATATTTTTTTTAAATGTTATTATTTAATAAAATCTGTACGATATGATAATAATAAGTAATGAAAATAAGAAAACGTTTAAAAAATGTACTAAAAGTTCATAGTTCTGAGATTTAAAGACTTTCTTGGTCTCATAATTTTTTACTCCATAATCAAATCAATCATTTTTCAAAGAATCTCGTGAAAGTCTTAATTCTATTAATTACTTCAATTCAATTTAAAAACTTACTTCAATTTCTTACAATTAGTGAAAAACTTAACGTTCGAAAAAGTGAGAAAATCTCTTGGCGTTTAATCGCGTAAAAAATTCTAAAAACTATCTAGAAAATATTTATATACTTTTTATATATATATATATATATATATATATGTATAAATAGAGAACGATGAAAAGAAGTATTTAACCATTTTTATTGAGAAACCAGCTGCGGCTGAGAGAAAAAGACAACATTTATAGCTTTGTATTAAATAATTATGAAAGATTAAGATTCTGATGTCGTGAATCGATTGCGGTGCTATGACAATAAGAGGATGCGGAATCGCGCAATCCATCCCACGGTTTATAGAGCGCGGTAGAGAGAAAGAGAGAGAGAGACAGGAGAGAGGTGCATTAACGGCTCTGCTTTTATTGCCTACCGGCGGTGCATCCTCCGACGCTGTGCATCCGAGCCAACCGGAAGTCGGCGCGGAGCGTTCGTTCCGAAGGCGCGTATTAACGTCTTCTCGCGAGGGTATGTATGTAAGAAAAAGCGGGCGAAGCCGTCTGTTCCTGTCGTTAACGCGCGCGCGCAGGCGTTTCCTCGCGAAACGCGTGACTTTATGAATGAAACCACTACGCGCATAGATAGCGAGCGTGCGTGCATGCGTGCATGCGCGCGCGATTTCTACGAGACGAGACGATAGTACGCGCACGCATTTACTCGCTCGTTCTACGTAGGAAGGAAGTCGCGGCAGCGTAAGTACTGTCCTCTCCGATACGAACAACGCGGAACGACCGCGTCGGACAGTACTTGCGCGACAGGATGCCGCATTCAAGGAAGTGTAACTCGGTCCGCACGAGCACCGCCGTCCGTATCAGGGGTGCTTTTAATCGCGCGATGTATCGTGCATTATTCATCGTTTAATTAGATACCTTCGAATTCTTGGCGATTCCTAATGAGCCCAACTCGAGGTCAGCTGGGCGATGGCTGGGGAAGGGACAGAGAGAGAATCTCTTTTTTTATTTCGTTATTTAGATTAATTCTTTCGATGAAGGAATAGACTGCTGGAAAGTGCAAGCACGTGTGTTCTATCTTTTCGAAATTATGAATCAAATTTCAAACAAATATATGTATGAAAATTCTCAAAGTTTTAATAGATCGCATTACACGTTTCACTAAAATCCAGAACATACATTACATTCCGGAAGTCCTGAAATTATTAAGTTAATGAGAAACGAAATATTTTCTTCGCGGGATTAAAATTGATACCTCGTAATACCTTAATATCGGACCCTCCGACGCGACTATTTTCGGACACGACTTATTCATCGGCGCGGCATTTCTGCTCCCAGCGAAACTCGGTGTACGCCCGTCCATTATTTTAAGACTCTACTACGATAATTTTCTCACGAAAATGCTTCTCAGTACCGTCGAAGCTTAGATCCGTCTCACATCTGTTTATTATTCATCGCGAGCTGCCCAGTGCATCGCATCGAAACAGCGGCGCACGTCGAACTCGTCCGAAACAGGGCCGTCCGGCTCAGGTTAAGCCACGTCCGATCAAATTCTAGGCCGACGACTGGCGGCTCTATTTCTAAATCCACTTCTATTCTCTATTTACACGCGACGGCGTCGCCGCGACGAGTTTATACGTCTGCGATATTTCGAGGAAACGAGCTCGAGATGCTCATCACATTTACAGGATATAGTCCGCGAAGCAAATAAAACACATCAAACTCCTCGGAATTCCTAATTCGAGACTTAATCACCAAAATGTTTCATGTCGTATTAACACAAACGAGCAATTTAGTCTTCCTCGCGCGATGAAATCGCGTCGCAGCGAGAAAATTCAGGATGTGTGATAGAAAAAGCAGTATCATGTACAAAATGTCAGAAGCCTACTCATATACAGAATGTCAGAAGTCCAAATTTCGAGCGAAAAATTGCTCACGAATAATAAGACAAAATCTTTTTTTGTAAAATATATTCCGAGGAAATGTCTGTATTGCAATTTTTCTCTCTTTCATATATCTCTCAATCTATATACATATATACGCGGGATATTAAATTATATAAGTATTTTAAAGTATAGAGATTAATTATTTATTAGCCGATTAATGTATCACGGAGCTTATCCTTATTTTATTCACTCCATCCTGCGATTCGATCGTTTTATTGCGCGTTCTCAATCCGAATTATATTTATTGTTAGATCGTCGAAAAACCGAATGATAAAGCATCGGATGAAACATATTTGACTCTATATATATATATATATATATATATATATATATATATATATATATATCTTTAAAAAATAATTATTGTCCGTAAAGATCGCAACGAAATAATTTATAATTTGGATTCCTATCACTTCGATTCTTACTTGATTAAATGAATATTTTACGCGAAAAATGCGTTTCGAGACCTATCGTCGCGATATATGTAGTATACATTAATTAATGTAGAAGTCAATTACCAAATTATATATCGTTTCGTTGCGGACGATAATTATTTTTTTAAAGATATTTAGAGTCAAATATATTGCGTCCGATGTTATATCATTCGATTTTTCAACGATCTAAATATAATTCGGATTGAGAACGCGCAGTAAAACGATCGAATCGCAGGATAGAGTAAATAAGGATGAGTTCCGTGATACATTGATCGTATAATAAATAATTAATTTCTATACTTTAAAATACTTGTATAATTTAATATACAGGGTGTCCGGTAATAATCACCGCACCTGTCGTGTGCAGGTAGAGCGGTGAGGGGGGGGGGGGGGGGGGGTCAGAATATATATATATAATATTTATATAAAATTTGGAATTCCGACATTCTATATACGAGTAGGCTTCTGACGTTCTGTATATGATACTGATTTTTCTATCGCACATCCTGAATTTTCTCGCTGCGACGCGATCCCATCGCGCGAGGAAGACTAAATTGCTCGTTTGCGCTAATACACTTAATATCGTTTAATAGGCTGTTATGAGAATCGTCGAGTACAGATGAAATAATATTCTACGCTTCTCAACGGGAATTCTTTGTACAATCGAATCTCTCTCTTATATATTTGAAATTTCTTAACTCTATTGCTCCATCTTGAATTTGTTTTATTTTTAGCCTAATTTTTAAAAAATTATCGATTTTTTAACGTTGCAACTGCCAATGAATTGCATCAATAGTTTTAAACAAATGACTTTAATTAGCTATTTTACATTATTTTTAAATCATAATACTTAAGTGTTATGGAGAACAATTTTTTTACATCGATAAATTCTTTTCAACAAAATAATTGATAAAACAATGCGCAATTATATATAAAATTTAATTACAAGCCTTTTAATTACGCGATAATTTCATTTTTCTTTATTTTTATTTTTCTTCTATAGCTATACAAAACAATTATGTTAAGAGGCCAATTGGATTAGTCTTGGTTAAGTAGTTATCTATCTAGAGCACATAGTATTGTGTGGATCAATATGAATCTCATATTATTTCTTATTAAACACATTCCCCGCTTTTGTCTTCTACTTTCTTGCAAAACATTAATTTACGATTGGACTGTAGATATACTTTCTTCGATATACATTATTCTACCAGGTCAGCAACGATCGATGTAATGCAAACCTTTGTCTAATATTAACTCTCATCTAGTTGATCATGTTTTTGTTAAAACAACTGCATTTTAAAACAAAAACTATAACTTAAAACGTTAAAAAGTCACTCCCTCTTTTTTATTCATTATTGCACTACACATGTTTTTATAAATTTTACCACATGAATAAGCGCAGTTTAGATTAACGAATGTGGAAAGTGGTTGTGAACAACGAGCCGCGAATATATGAAATTTGCACGAACATGGAGTATTTCGGCTTTTCGTGGGTTTCAATCCGACAACGATATATCGTTAACGCTGCAAACATCCGCGTGAAATATTTCCGCGAGAACGTAATCGCATTCGATCGAGCAATTAGCACCGCGGTCTGGCGTGGCCATTAAACACCGGGCGCTTTCCACGTGAACATCACGCGCTTCTGCGAGTCCGTAAGAATACAACCGTGACAGATATAATCGCGCGTGTTATTGCGTGCGCCTGCGTGTAAATACGCGGTATGAAGCGATGCGCTCATCGAATATCATCACGCGGGTTCTCGTAAAATTTTACCGCGTTTCTGCGAACACACACGATGCAAAGACGATCTTCAATATGCGAAGAAACGTGAGCGAAACGCATGAATATGAAACTTCTGCATAGATTGAATTTTTATATCTTTCTGAAAAAACAATTCTGCCGCAAATTCTGCCTAACACACATTCTATTTTTCTCTTGCATCGATCGTAAATTTTTACACAAATATTATTGTTTATCGTTTCCGCGGATTAGACGCAGCAATGGCCGCAATTTTTTTTTTTTTAAGCCTTTTCATTAATTCATGAGCTCACCGTGACTGATGCTCACTCGGGCCGAAACTCACCTCGACATTGTCGCAAATCGCATTTCATTGACCCAGCATTTCAATTGTTTTGTCATTTGTAATACGGCGTCTGTACTTTTAAAGATACTCTAAGCTAAAATTCGACCGATTCGGATTGTTTTCAAATAAACTTAATATAACGTATTGTTTTTTAAAGCTGTAAATTAAGACGATACGTTAATAAATAATCGTATACGAATTCGATATGAGTCGATTACAAAAAAGACAATTGTAAGAACATATTACGAATTTATCAAATATACGCATTGGACGCGTGACGCGTACTATCGTGTACTGGACGCGTTATCACTAAATGAGAAAAAAATCACATTTATTGTTAAATCTAGGACGCACAATTGCGGACTTTCGTCGCTACTTTGCTATTTCTAGTGCTCGAGAAAGTTCTCGGAGGAGAAATAAGAGCGACGGCCATTTCGCGAAACCATTTCGAAAGCTTGCTACACCGCGTGCCAGGAGAAGGCGCCATACGAATTTCGACGACAATAGCGACAGTAATTTAATAGCTCGCGCATGTTAGTAGTGCTAACTAATACATAGTTGAAGGAGCACGATTTTTGCTTTTCTCTCTCACGCAATTAAATTGGTATGTTCAAAACACTATCCCAAATATATTCATAAAAAAATTTCTTGAAAGACAGACTGGTATATAATTTTATTACGTTATTATAATTTGAGTTCAATCATATATATATATACAATATATATATAATTGAATATAATTGAATATTCTATTATTTCGTAATTAAAGTTTTAAGTTTGTTAGAAATTATGGCTACGTGATACTGTTTTATTTGTGGCATGCTATTTAAATAACTAAGATAATAATGTATATAACTCAGAATTTTTTGTTTTATGAAATTCATAAAGTTGTTATGCAAAAAATTTATTACGCATCGATACAAAGTCTGCATTATTACATAGCTCATCTATTCTGATATATTAAAGTCGTAAAATAGACATCTAAATGGCATACCGTAGTTGTCGGTATTCTCGTTGAGAAATATGTGTCGTTTCGAGTCGAAATAGCAAATGTTTATGTTCGTATCATCAGATATGTAATTTTACACATACCAAAGTATCGCGCGTTAATAAGGCGATATTTCTTGTGTAAAGCTGGATTCAGAAAAATCAAGCAAACAAATAACGAACGAATATAAATAAAAAGAAGCATTATTTAACTCTTAATTTTATACAAAATTATTTTATATATAAATTTTATGAGAGACAAAGAAAATTTATACATATATTTTATTGTCTAAAAATATATTTTTTGAATTAATAATTAACACTCATTCACACTCGTTTGTTAATATATGTGATCGTTCGTGCTTGTTTATTTGATTTGGACTCGGCTTACATTAATATAAGAACTCTTATATTCTAAATATATTTTTACTATTATTTTGCTGTTTATATAATATAGGATATACATGTATATTTTTATAAAAATATTCATTCTCTCTCTCTCTCTCTCTCTCTCTCTCTCTCTCTCTCTCTCTCTCTCTCTCTCTTCTAATTGTAAGACGTAATTTACCGGATATAAGCTACAAAGATTTTCGCGCGAGCAAACTTTTGTATATCGCAATGCTGCGTGCTCTCTTCGGCTCGTATGTATGTTGTATGTATGTGTGTACGATTTCCGTGTTTTCCGACCTCGTGTATCCCCCTTCCCCTGTGTTCACGCATACTTCGCGGCGATGTGTCGCAAAGACTTGCCGAGTCGTAGCGGCGAAAAAGAGAGAAGAGTGAGAGAGAGTGAGGGGGGAGCGCAGAGCGAGACGTAGAATGGTGAGCGTCGTGCGGCGCAAGAGGGCGGGAGGGGGAAGCACGGAACGTGTGAGCGAGAGAGGGGATCTGCGAGCGATCGGTTGCTCTACTCAGTCCTCGTCCGTCTGCCAGCCGGTTATCTACGGTGAAAACGGTTGACAGTTCACGCCTTTTGCGACACTTCTCCGGCTAATTGTAAGATCGACTGCGCGCACTTTGTTCTTTTTCTCGCGTCGCGATTCTGAGACGTTATCTCGCTAACACGGACGAATAATCCACGTCGATTCTCGTCGAAGTCACGTAAACGAAAAATGTCTCGTGTCACGCGCGACCTTGTCGCCGGGTTTCGCAAGATTCGCGAAATAGCGCGAGAGCTTGCGCCTATCGCGTTACTGTCGCGACGGCCGCCATCTCTATTTTTCGGGACTATTTGGATTTCCTACGACGAAGTCGCACATTATCTTTCGACGTCGTGATAGTTTACGAAGGCGCAAACCGGCGGAGAAAGAGCGCAGGAGACCGTCCTGAAGTTAGCTGTCATCGAAGACGCCATTAATAAAGGTATGTGTCGATAACGCGTTAACGAGCGGAAAAATGTCTATCGCGGAATACGTTCATGAGATGTGCGCGCGATTCGTTGTTCCTCGCTCGTCCGGAATACCGTCACTACCCTTTCCGTTACGTCAATTCGACGTCCCAGGAAATTGACGAATCGCCGGCGAACGAGCAGGCGGGCGAGTAATAGTGCGTATCTCTCGCGCGACTTATTCCTTTGCGCGAATCAAGATGAATTTAATTAGCGATATTACTAAAAATGATATGTAAAGTAAACAATGAACTTTATGCCAAATATTATTGTTATATCTGCGTTATTATCATAACGAATATAAGCATTTCTCATATTTACGTTACATATTTCTCATATTTTCGTAACATCGGGAAGTTTAAACTCGCCGAAATTATAATTATTTTCAGACCCAAAAAGTATATTTAGAGAGATGATTTTTAATGATGTATTATGTAAATATTCCATACACAATTTCTTGCGATATTTTGGATATTGCTTACAGTAATCTATTCTAAATAAAAAATTGTTGTGCGACTATTGTTGCAATTAAAAAATTTGCACAGTCACTACAAGAAGATTGTAAAAATATATCAATATCATATGGATCATTGAATGGAAAGTAGCTGCAAAAAAAATTATACGCGTATGAATTGCTCTTCTACGATACATGTAACTTGTAAATCGTTCCGTCTAAATAAACTTTTTTACATACATAGATACAAATCGTGATACTTCGTGTGAGTTCGTGAAGCTATGCTACGAATTGCTCTCTCGACGATTGACTCGCGCGATTTTTACATGCATAAAATATTTTTTATACCTAACTAAAAAAATAGGAAAAATATCAGTTCGGAAATATATCTTTGCTTATTATTAAGCTTTACGTGTACGGATTGTTTAAATTTAAAAATGAATGATGGATTCTGATATGACGAGGATTGAATTTATTTTATAAGGGTTATTGTGTAGACGCTCCTCGATATCACGGCTATAGTAAAAATATTTATTTGATCGCCGATACAAAGATAAAGACAAAAGAATTGGAGAATTAATTATTTAAATCAGTTTATTAGAAACGTTAATTCCGAACTCATGAACCGAGTGCACTCGAGATCTCGAATCGCGATAGTTATTTTGTAGCGCGAGAACGGGCGAGCATTCCGTTCGAGATAAAGCTTACAAGTACTCCTGGCGAAATCTAGTTACACAAATCTGAGATGAGCAGGTCTTTTCGATCTGTCTACAATAAGCGGATTTTAACGAATATGTACTTCTCGAATAGCTATGTGGGTCAAAAATCTATGTAGGTAAGATAAGTCTTATCGTGCAATTATATCAAAGTACGTTTCATGCTCGTAAAATCGCGCGCGCGCGCGTCACGTGTAAATGCTAATAAATATATGTAAACACGATCGAAGAAACGGGATAAAAGGAATATAGAGAAATGTATAAGACACGAAAAATATAGTTAGTAATTAAATGCGCCAATTATATGATATTATCGATTATTAATGTAGCTAGGTATAGACAAGCTTTGCTATGCCCTTTAACTAGCAATAAGTAGCACTGTTAGGAGAGAGAGAGAGAGAATTATATTAATAATGTGAAAAACGAGGCATTCTATTATTTCCTATTCATTCAGATAGAATAGACGAATGGCTAGCTGGTCTTAATGAATTCAAATATAGATGTTAACAGAACAATGAACCGCGAATAAAGGCATTGAGTCAATTATTTTTTTCACAAGATTTTCTAACAAACACGTAAAATTTGAAGAGCTTTGTTGAATTTTTGTTAAAGTTACGAGAAGAAAATTTATTAAACGAAACTTTTTTGTTTACACCTTTGTCTCGTTTTTCCACATATCTCGATTTATCCTAATAAGTGAAAGGGGAGCATAGCCGAAAACAGGGCAAGTCCAGCGAGAGAGAGAGCACGACGGATCTGCGCAGAGCGGCGAACGTGCCTTTATTTAGACAGCCAGCCGTCGATCGAACAGTAGTTTTCGATGTTCCTCGAGCGAGGAGAATTAACAACTCGACATTCAAGCGTCCGTGAAGAACGAGCGATGAGATCGAAGAGGTGAACGCACTAGCGCGAAATTTACGTCATGCACACACGTGTGTATGTGTGTGTATGTATGTATGTATGTATGTGTCGCGGCACGCACGTGCGCGCTCGCGCGCGACAGTGTGCGTGCGTGGGATCGTTTGATCTTTGCGAATGGCGCGAGTAAATCCGCGTATTATTAAATAGATAACGGCCATAAATTTGGCCGGGTTACATAAAGGCGCAAAAGTGCGCGTTAAGGTCCAATCGTTCTATTTCCGTGCCGGCGACCAGAGCGTGTTTTAAGACAGCGACTCTCAACCGCATTCCCCGACTTCCCTATGGGAGACGGAAATCCGATGCTGCTATTCGGCGATATCGACCGGTCGATCGCGAGATCATGCCGAAAGATCGGACATAGGATATCGTGATATCGTGCCACGAAATTTATAGGAGATTAAAATATTAGCGGGTATCTTTTTACTGGGAATATTATTTAATTACTGTATATGTCATTCTTATTTAAGTTTTTATTTAACACACAGTCGCTAATCTTTTAATTAAATTTATCAAATTTATCTATTCTAAACTCCGCGATTTGCAAAATATTATTTGAAAGAAATTTTTTATTATTTACGATTATCACAAATATAATATTATGAATAATAATATAATATTATGTGAATAATATTGCTTATACTGCATTAGTGAATGTTATATAATATCTAAACATTATGAAATTAATAGTACGCAATAGTACGCAATTTTGGTTAATAAATCAGTCTTTTCGGAATATGTAGAACATCGCTAAGAAAACTTTCAGATACGTTAACAAGATAATAATCAAAGACATTTATGTGAGGATTGTGTTTCTATACATTGTTACGTACATAACTTTGTCTTTGATATAAGTAGATATAAGATAAGTGGATATCTTCTATATAAGACACACATATATATTAAATCAGCCAACATTCCTTGGCAAATACATGTATGATATGTAGGCGTTTATGAATGAAACCAAATCCTTTTAACTCGATTCTATTTCAATAGCTTTTCGTGAACTATCAACGTAACGATAATGTGATAGAGTCGTCCTTAAAATGCGGTACGTGCGTAATTCGAATTGTGCCTACGTAAAAGTCACAGGTCGTTTCCGTGGCTCGATAAGAGAATGCTCGATTAGAGAGTCACTGAATGAGAAGGGTATGGAATAATACGCACGTTCGCGGTTATCATCGTTTGCTTGCTATAGGCCTGTTTGCTTCTTATCAACGTTGCGCGCGATAATTTCTTCTCCAAAGTGCGAGAGCCACAGCTGAGTGACTACACGTTTTTCTACGCACACGCACAGATATGATCGCGCTATTCTTTCTTGCTTCTAGCGTGACAGGGATCGATTGCAAATCTAATGTGTGTGCGCAAAAAATGATTTATTATTAATATCGAATCTGATTTGAATATAACTTGGACGAGAAAAATTTAGATTATTAAATCTTTTACATATACAATATTGTTCGACAAAAATATGATAAAAGGCAAAGTATCTTCAGCAATCAGTAAGATTGTTTGAAAGAGGAAAAAATATGGATAGGAAAGAAAGGGAGAAAGAATACACATTATTTCCGAAAGAGGTAAATATCCACATTAAGAAGAAGAAGACGAATAATGCACATATAGAGCGCCGAAAAATAACTCATATGAAACGAGTCTAAGATCTACCTCTCTTTCTTTCTCTCTCTCCCTCTCTCGTCATAGAGATTTTTCCGCGGCGCCACATTACTGGCGAACGTCCAAACGAGACGGCAGCCCCGTGCCTCGTCTATTTTCGTTGATTCCGATCTTCCTGAAAAGCCAAGCCCAGCAAACTGGTCGCGCTCACCCTCAATGCTCCTTCCGCCAATGGTATTTAATGACTGCCGCCGCCTCGTCGGCATACTCTACGAACGCGATTAATATCGCTATAAAGATGACAATAATCATGACATATCGGTGTCGCGCTTAACGAATGTCGCGAGTGATAAAGAGACGATGTGCTGCATAAGATGTATTCATCTCGCCGAATCTTTAAGAACATTTTTTAAGAATATTGCGATACATCTTTCCTTGCATTCTCGCGCGATGAATAACTTTTTTTCAGAAATTAAATAAATCGTGCTTGCGTGTGCACATCATATGGGAAGAAAAATAAACCGCTTTTGTAATTGTTATTGTAACTAAATAACTCTATAACTATATAAATTAATTAAATTTTGTAATTAACCATGTGCGATGTTGGATCTAAAGGAATTTTATCCCGGAGCAAAATCAATCTTTGTTATTTTCTCTCTCGCTTCTTTGGCGTCGCCGTCTCCGTCTCGATCATTCGTTGCACGCATCAACGCTTCTCTCTCAGTGCGGCATGCAACAGGTATCCGCACTGACGTCACAGCGTCAGGACGAAGCGAGAGAGAGAGATATGCTACGCCCCGCCGACAAAGACGATCAGATCGGAGACGAACCGACGGAAAAAGTACGCCAAAAGTTAGATAGAGACAGTGAGTGTGAGAGAACGCTCGCGGTGGGGACGCTCTCGGAGAATCATACGCACATGCGAGACTCGGCCCGACTGAGAACGTCGACTGAATCTGCTGTCTCTTTCCTTTCCGCAATTGTCCCTTCCCGTCCCGTTTGCCGCTTTGTTGGCCGACGAGCTCCGGGCTTAACTCGAACCGAGTTGTGTCACCGCGATGCGCCGTGTTACGAGGCTGTTATCCAACGCGCGCGCGAAAATATGCGACGAGCAGCGACGTATGCGTCGACGATGGTGCACGGTTATTACGCCAAGTCGATCGGGAGGAATTTAAAAAATCGTTTATTGAATTTTTTTCTACAAGTCGAGATAAAGGTAGACAGGTCTCGCGGCTTTTGCCCAAATTAAATATCACACTTGATGTACAAAAATTCCCGTTTAATTAATATATACTTTTTTTCTAGAATTTTGGAACAATGCTTCATGGATTCTTTCGAAGAATCGATTTCAAGAATTTCTGTGATAAGCGCAAGTATGTATTACGAATTTTTTTTAAATCGCCAATGCGGATATAATTTTGCAATTTTTTTTTTCAACGCGGCAACACTTTGCGTGGACTTCCGTCGCGCGCGCACGATTCTATTTACAAATACCTTCGGTCTCGTCGAGAGTCCGCCGATGTGTCCGTTACTGTAATTCCGCGAACTGCTTTAACAACGTCATGAATCACGGAATGACTACGTGCGTCGTAATGTATGCGCGCAGAAACGAGAGATAACAGGCGCTGCCATTATTTTCGTATGCGATTATTATTCCGGACGTGACGCGGCTGTGCCGTTCGTGTGAGTCGCTTCCACCCCGATAATAATACATATCGATAACGATGGCAATAAGGGCGGGTGAATTATATTAAGATTAAAGAAAATTACTATTCCCAAGAAAAACGTAATATTTAAATATAAGATAAACTAGCTTCTCTAGAGCGAGATCAGTAGAATTGGTATAGTGATAGGGAGCGTTTTAATCTTCTTTTTTTTATTTATTTAAAATCGGAAAAAGTTTTTATTTTTAGAACACTAATATCGTAATAGAGATCGTTGCTTCTGCTATGCATGTACTACAAAACATCTCATACTTATCGAGTCATCTTTTATCTATGGATTTTTTGATCGAATTAAAGCTTAATTTTATATGATAAACTGTTGAAAATAAATCTTGGAAATTTTGTTACAAAAGAATATACGCATGCAGAATATGTTATTAAAAAGATAGAAGTTTATTGGTTTTCTTAATAAAAAATTGAGTTAAAATAAAAATTCATTAAAATGGATTAATTAAAATTGATCAAACAATTCATAAATGTGTTGCATATATCTTGCGAACTATTTTGAATTGCAAGTTTGACGTTTGCCTTATCTAATAGGAGGGTCGTGAATAGAGTACCTCCTCCTTTTCCGTCCGCTATGAACACGAGCGATGTAAATCTCTCCCGGGAATAGTTTTAACAGTAGTGCGCTCTCGCATGAGAGGGACGATCTCGACCATAAGATGTGCGTTCTCGAAACAAAGTTCGTTTCGCGTGCAAGTACGTGGCCGCGTGTGTGTGTATATGTTTGCGTGTGTGTAAAATAGGGTACGTATGTACAGTAAGCGCAGTAGACCATCCCGTCTCGTCGCGGCTCAGACCTTAATGACGTCATTATCTCTAATTAGAATTCTCATAGTGGTAACCGCCGGGACGCCCCGTTACCCACCTTTCACAATACTTTGATAGTGTATCGATGCTCCGTTCGCGAGATACCGGGAGTATTCTTGCGTGCCTCGATGCTTTACTTCCGGCTAAGCTCGACACGCTGATTTCACTTCCGAAATGCCGAGTAATCAGATAATTCTGAAACAGCATGCATATTTTATTGTAGCGTACATACTCATTATATGCATCGATCTTTATTGATTGTTGCGAAAGAAAGAAATATCGAGATGCTCGATTATCACAAATCAATATATCGCGCAGTGTCGTCAGTTTGACATATGGTGTATTTTGTCATCTTTATTTTGGACGTGCTCACTAGATTATAACGCGATCGTCAATTTAGCATTTATTTTACGGAGAATTTGAAAAAGTCAAAATATCGGCTAGTTAGCGAATTCCCTCTCGTCGGATTATAGATCGTGTAAAACGAACCGCCGAGCATAGTCCGCGCGTGATAGCGCGCCGGTAACGAGAATCGTGTATAGGATAAACTGCGGATGAGCAATCTGGCTGTGTGACCAATCGTCGGCGTGCGTCGCGAGCTCGAAGTTACGTCATCGAAAATGCCATCCTCTTTTTCTCTCTCTTTCTGTCTCTCCCTCTCTTCGCCTCTCTTTCTCAGGATGTAGCGATAGAAGTGGATCATCGCGGAAAATATTCCTCTCTTCCTCCAGCCCTCTCTTGCCACGCGCGCAGAAATTCGTTCGCGAGTCGCCGCCGCGAAGGTCGCAGCAGAAATTAATTTTGGTCGCGTTCCTCCTCGGTTCTCTCTCGTTCCGCTAATTCGATCCGCCTGATCCGATAACGGGTGTCGCAAGAGCGAAAAAAACGCAGGCTGCAGGTTAGAGCCGACACGCATATGTAAGAGAAACTAGTATCGTATGTCGTCGGTATCGCATAGTCCGCGCGAGTCGAGTATCTCCAGAAGTATTCCTCTGTGTGCAATGCGTAATTTAAACCCTAAACTTGAAATACCAAGGAGGACTTGCGGATTTATTGTTAGAATTAAATTGTAATAAAAATCGCGCAAACTTTCGAAAGTAAGATCTAATGGAATTTTCGTAATTGGATGCTTATTAAACGTCAATATGATTATCTTAAACTTATATGTGTAATTTAATTGAATATATACAATGATCTGCATAATCGCCGCAATTTAGAGAATTTAATTAAAACGACGATGTTTTAATCACGCGGACAAATATAATTGTAAGATTGGACGGTGAAGCACAAAACAGATATCAAGTATAATCGATTGTGCGTAGATGCGCGAACGTCGCTTGATATTTGCTCGCTTGAGTTTTTCACGGAACCGCGGATGACCGGACGCTACGCGACCGCGTCTCTCTTTTTATTATTCTCCGTATCGCCGGGGTCGTTTGTCGTTGGCGTCGTTCCTTCGCCAACGTCACGCGACAACTATGTGCGCGACACACCATTCTCGGAGACGTGCGGCCGGGATTGCAAAAGGTCTTACGTTCGTAGTTTGCTGAACGACCGACGCGACGTCGCGATATGATTCTACAATGATAGATAGAACGTGCGTAGTTTTGTCGTTGCGTCAGTCTCTGAATGATTTACCGATTTGATACTATCATCGGAAATATCTATCGTAATTTTGATGGTAACTTGGATTGGTTTTTTAAATATGTCTTTTATAAAAATTATCGTTTATATCTTTTAGCCTTATTGTGAAATAAGATAAATAAGTGATAGCTTTTTGCGCCGGCTGTATAGTTAACGATAAACCTTTAGTCACATATTTCTAAGCCATTTAAAATTCTTTTATTCTGACAGAGTGTTTAAACATTTTCATTTCCATATTTCCCGGGCTAGTAAGAGCCAGATGTACATGATAGTGCGTCCGTTTTAAAGTTTTTTCTTTTTTTGTTTTAAGAAAAATATCGGGATGAAATTGCTAAATCTAGAATCAAACCCCCGAGTCTTTCACTTGCCGGACGATTGCTCTTATCACTATTCAAATCTCATGCTTTTTTAGCCTACGCTTCTTTAGGGGGGGTTCGGGAAGATTTATTAAAAAGAAAAATTTCGAATTGAGATTTATTTAATTACTTGGTATCGCACCAAGGAAAATATGTGCTCTGTGTACTACGATTCAGTTTAAAAGAAAAATTAATTTTCTTTGAAATTGACGCACTACCATCCGCGTCTGGCTCTTACTAGTCCGGAAAATATACTCCATGTTAATAAAATTAAAAAAAAATTAAATTTTTCATAAATTTTCATTTTTTCTCTACAGCGTCAAGAGAGGAGCCTCTGATAGTAGGACTCGCAGATATCAACCAAGACAAAAGAACTTCTTCAAACTTCCATAAAGGTAAATAAAATAATTTCTAAGACAATATTTTTTATAATCGTCCTACTAATTCTAAGATTCTAGACCTTCAAACGAGGTAGGCTGAAAGCTAGTCTTTGCGAAAGAACGTAATGTGGGTCGCATGGGACGTGGCAAGATGCTGCTAAACAGAACCATATACGGTACAAATATCTAAGTAGCTGTCTCGGTCCGTGATATTTTCCTTAACCTCCTTTTGTAGATATTTAATCTAGAGATCTTTCGTCATCATTTCGTTATTCGCGCTTTCGCGATCTTATTTGCTTCTACTTTAAAAGTCGCATAATTGATTTTCGCAATATCGAGTCATTGATATTTCTCGGAATATAGTCGGTATCAATAAGTGAGTCATCTCTAGGAAGTGCAAATAGAGAATACACAATTTTATTTCATGTGTGGAATTTAATATAATCTTAACTGCAAGGATACGTGATATGGTAAACTAAAAAAAAATATCGATGCATTTAATCGAATTTTTATTATGAAAAAATTAATCTCAAGTCTTGTGCGTAATTTTTGTGTTATAATTAAGCCGATATTAGGCTGTATATTGAAGATTAGAGTTGAAACAATTAGAACAAAAGGAGTAAAGATTTCTGATTGGTCAATCCCAATCTTTAATGCATAATCCAATATCGAACTTATTATCCACTTGAGATAATACATTACATTTATCTATTCCGCGTTACGAACAGAACTTCATCACGGCGCCGCGAGTTGAGCACCGCTGGCATGCCTAGACGCCGTCGCGGTCGGATCTTTAAACTTTAAAAGCCATCGCGCGGAGTCGGCCGCGAAACTATTGACGGCTGGACCAGGAACGACGCCGCTGTCGGTCCGTAGACCCCTTTTCCCCCTTCCTATCTTGACAAGGGAGAGAGGACCCTTTCGAATTTTCTCCCCTCTACTTTTTTCTCCACCCCCACTTATCTCGCTCTCGTGTCGGCCTCTTTCTCTTGTTCGCGGACACAGTAAGTAAGGCTTCCACCGTGCGGCCGCTTCCACCGCGATTATGCAAAACAATTATCATGGAATGCGGTCAGCTGTTCCCAGACGCACGCTGACGTCACGCGCGTGCTTTCTCGCCCGGGCACGTGCGCAGGCGTCTTCTTAGAAAATAGCACAATCGTCACAATACGCCGAAAACGTACACGTTATGATCGACATCAACTTCTTTTCGTATCTTTTCTTGGGGGAGTTTTTAGGACGACGCGCGGTCGTGAACATTGATAGCGACTGATACGTGGCTGGGGATTCATGAGAAGAAAAATCACTCTGATCCAATTCACTATATCTTCAGTAAGCTGTTCTGTAATTTTGTGCGATAATCTCACGCAAAATAACACTTTGACATGCAAGTAATACTCATGTTCTGATAATATTCACAGATAATTCAGGCAATATTTCTCGCGTTTTTAAGATATTTCTACGTTTTATTAGAGAAGTACAGTACTGCATCGCTTTTTTCGGGTAATTATATACATTAATTATCGATAGTCATCATTATGGCGCAGAGGCGTAGCGAAGCGACAAGCGTTTAATTATTTCACAACTCGGTATCACATGTTGTTTAAGTTCACGAGAGATAAGGGCGTTTTATGTTCTTTTGCTAGGATCGTCGGTCGTTTCCGTTTTCTCGCGAGATAATCAGACTGTATGTAACAGTATCGTGTCATATACGGCGCTATATTGCCATTGTAATACATTATACATTTTAATGAGATTTATTCGAACTAGATGAAATTGAATACATAAAGCTTTCTTAGTACGGTAGTTATGAAGAGTACAAAAAAAGAATAAACTGCTTTTATACCAAAGTTTTTTATATTAAAATTTATAAATGCAACAGCGATCCGTGTCATATCTCCTTATTTTCGTTATTAAATGGAACATGAAGGAGAAAATAAAATAAATTTATAGTATAAGAAGTATATAAAAGTTGCTATATGAAAGTTTATATTATAGTATAAAAAGCTATACAAAATTTCGAATTTTTTCAAAACAATTTTTTTCGTAGAACATTTCGTAAAACAATTTTGTTCTACGATTCCTATCATAGATGCGTTGAATGCCCTGTTTAAAAATCTCTTACCGTATTTATTGTTTTACTCCCCCCCCCCCTTCTCTTTTTCTCTGTAATCAAATATGATCATTATCATTGTACCATACTTTGTGTTAGAAATTTGTCCGAAACGAGCTTTCGTGAAAACATGAGAACGTGCCTCTGTTATAATATCGTAGCTTTATTCGCCATACTTCCGTTATATTTTTCTTTTTATATATATATATATATAATACGTCTTGAGACACGCCACAATCTTGAAATTCGTATACGTGCTGAAATTACATCATGCAGCTTTACAGCGAAAATAGGCAATTCTATAAAATTGCCAAATTGCACCGTGCCAAATACTTCGCTGATGACTTTTTATAATTAATTTTTTGATCCCTGTGTAAGCACGCGATTTATAAAACTCGATCGATGGTGAATGGTTTCTACGTGAATATTTGACTTACAAGTGACTGAAAGTGAAATAAAGTATTCAGTTCGTCAAATTTTTTTCCGATACAATACACTTTATTACGTTTTAAATGTGAAGCAACAATTATATAATCGAAATGAAAAATGTAATGCCTTTGAACAACAGAAATATTACTAAATGCCCTCGTTTATTGCTCAAACACTGTATTCTTTTTGTGGCGTTTAAATGACACTCGCGATTATTAATTGCTACTCAAATACTCGTATCGCGCATACATAATCGGTTTACAAATATTTTATTATCATACAATGCACACACATATCCGCGATAGAAGATTAGCAAGACCTTGCGTAAAAGATTCTCTGATCAATGCGTAAAAGATTCTCGATCACTCGAGAAATACGTGATTGATCCGATAGGATCCAAACATTTTATCGAAATTTATTATTTTTTTTTTTTTTAATACCACATGAAACATAGCTTTCCTGTAGCACTTTACTGGCCATAATAAATTTAGTACGTTTTACGGAGATAGAATTTTTATTATTCATATTTTTTATATTATTCTTTCATTAATAATGACGTAAAAAAATATTATCAGTAATATTGTTATTTATTTTAATACAGACACTCATTGCAACATTGTAAAGATTTCAGATACAAGAATTGGACTTGAAAATAGTTTATTAAATAGAACTTTTGAAACGTTGTGTGTGTGTTGTACGGTTTAAAGATTATTTTTTTTGATACATTTCATATAGCCTCTTTTATTTATCCATTATTTATCAATCTCTATATGATAATCTCGAGTATACACATTGCGTAAAATACTCATTAGGCCAGAAGATAATCTTACTGAAGGCGATTACCGTCGAAAATAGCATTATATAGTTTACTCGATTGTCATCGGTGATTTAAATTCCGTCCCATTTCGTTGAGATAGCTTCGGTGAAAGATCTCTATCTGACGCCGCAGTTCTTTTTTGCCGTAAAAATGCTGTGGCGACTCTACGGCCGCATAGAGGGTCTCCCCTCTAAAACCCGCCGCGAAAACCCGCCTCTATTACGCAGCAAAAGCCTTCATCGGCTTCAACGGTGGCCTCTCCGATAGTAGAAATACTGGTCGGAGGTGGGTCTTTAAAAAATTAGCGAGGTTCGGTCCGCACGTGGGTTCGTTCAACTCTTTATCTGTCTCGCTCGTTCGTTCGTTCGTTCACTCGCATGCACGTACGCACGAATATCTCTCCTCCTCTCTTCCACACGCACAGATTCTTCCCTCCTTCCTTCTCTTTCTCTCTTCTAGTTCGTTCTCCGACGACCTGGGCATGTCCACGTGAGCACGGAATGCTTTGCCAAAATGACTCATTATTTCTCTAGCTCTCTTTTTTCATTTTTTTTTTAAATTTTATTACGTAAAATTATTTAGTGTCTTTCTTTTTTTCATCTTTTTTTTTATAACGTTCCGCTTTTGAAAGATTAGATAATTAGAAATTTCATAGCTGATATAGAAAAAATTTTCTTTCTAATGAAATTAGAGGTGTCTTCTAAAAGGAAATATTAGAATTATAAATATGAATTTATGGAGAAGTATAGAGAAATACATTTGTTCGGGAATATATTTCGTAATGCGTTCCTTAGACTTGACACTATGAGTGGAAGTTTTTATTTGAGATATTGAATTCACGAGAAATCTCGGATGCTGCAACGTCATTTCGCGAAAACTGATGCATTTGACGTTTAGTAAAGTGACTAATGCTCAGTATTTCATCATGAATGGATAAAAATAATCTGCGTGTAATAATAACTTCATTTCCTGCAACACCGATAAGGGAATAGATGTGTTTACGAAGCCAGCGGTTTTATTGCTAGGTTGAATCAAAGGGAGAAGTGTACATGCGGGTATGCTTTATAATTTGCAGAATATATGTTAGTGAATCGAAACAAATGGCTCTCTTGAAACCTAACAATTCTTTCTCCCTCTCTCTCTCTCTCTCTCTTTTTCAAAATCGGAATTTTTTTTTCCTTTTTGATTATCAAATAAAAAAGTTTTAATAGTAACAATATTTTATCTGTAACGATTGAAAAATAAATACAGAAAACAAACAAGATTAATAATATTGAAAACATTGGATAAAAAGACAAAAATAGAAAAAAAATGAAATACTTAGAATATTATTAAGAATGCAAAATATATCTCATATACATATATGAAGAGGATTATATCTTATTAATATTTTTTCTTAATATTTTGTTTAACAAACTTTTCTCTTTTAAGCGCGGTCTCTTTTATAATGGCATTGTTTTGTAATTTTACTAATGGGATAGTATAAAATTACACATGTATAAAGGGAAAAAACACGAAACATAGGAAACGTGTAACAGAAATGAGTAATTTACTACTATACTTATTGTTAGTTCAGATTATCGCGGCCGGCATTGCGTTATTGCGCTGACAGAAAATTTTTTGGACGATTATTATTTTCCGGAAGACGACAACAATGTCGAGAAAAGGAGGAGGGAGAAGCGACGACGGGTCGTAACAATACGGTATCACTGCTGTTAAGATAACCGAGGACGGGGTTCCCACGTACGTTGTAATATATCGTTGTTTGAAACTTGCCCATGTTTGTAACTCTAGGGGTACAAATCCTCTAACCGGCATTTTCTGCACTGAACGGACCTTCGTATTTTGCTATTTTGTGAATCTTTACATTGTTATTTACAACTACTACCTATGGAGAGTTAACGATCGATGTTTACAATGAACGTTCTATAACTTATATAAACATTTGCAGCATTTGTCGAATCCTAATATAAAATTGTTCATTGTCACGTTCAATATGTATTGCCAGTAAACAAATTAGGAATATCACGCGAAATCTACGTAATTTTGAGAAGTTTTGCGTAGCCGCAAAAGAATTATTCTTATGTCTCAAAAAAATTAATCTTTTTTTCTGACAACAAAAACGCGACATAAAACAATTGCTACCTCATTATGTTTATTGCGTAGAAAAGTGTGTAAATTAATATTATACCGATTTTTTTAAAACATAAAGTGTGAAAAGATGTGAACCGGCATATAGTCACTATTGCGTCTCGAAAATAGCAACGAGAGAGGAAGAGAGAGAAATAGAGGCATGCACACATTAGAAACGGCTATATGTATATGTACGAGTAGCGCGCTTATTTTTTCCCTCGTAATCAGTTCTCGGATCATCCAATCAACAGAGTTCTAGGGCTCGTGGACCAGCACCGACGAATCATCGGGGCACGTATCTAGCCGCGATGTAGCTGTGTGTGACGCGAAGCAGCGTGGGAACTCCTTCGGAGTACACGCAGCGGTGCTCAATCGGGCCGAATTATTGTTGGCCGGAAATTCGCATGACTCCCTCGCCTTTTAAATTTCGAATCCGGCGATTTGCCGTACGAACAGCGCGCTATCGAAGTTCGCACATTAATTTTGCGATTTTCCCCGCAGGTACGTGCGCGCAAAGTCGAGCGGAGATTAATTAGGGGCACGTTGACGATAAAAATACGACCTCGCGTTCCCGCGATCCCACATGTCTCAATTCTTGCTACGGAAATTGTTAAATTAATCCGATATTGCATACATTAGCTGAATAAATTATCTCTTCGGAGACTACGTAGAATCACAATAAAAAAGATTTGTATAAATAAATGAAAAAAGAAAATAAAAATGAAAAAAGAAATTTGAAGACTCTTGCTTCTCTCGTAAATGATTCGCTTGCAGTTTTCCATGAATCATGGAGCGATATACTTAATTCTGTTTGCTTTTTTTTTTTATACGAATATAAAAAAGGAGATACATTGTAATGAATAGTAGATCGAAAGAAAAGGATTAAGGCTCAACATCTTACCTTGAATGAAAATAGTATATCGGGATCTTTAACGCGAGACTCGGTAGGAAATTACGGCGGGGATGATGGGTCAATGTTTCGTGGAATGCGGGAAAATAATGGAGGTCAAACTTCCTCGGGTCTGTGCTCTGTGCCTCGCCGCCGATGAGATGAGAGGTGGTTGGTTAATCGGAGAGAGGCTGTACATCGTAGGTATATCTCTCTTTCGTCTCTCTCCTCGCTTCTCTCGTGTACTTTATTTGGCGAGTTTTTGCCGTGTTTTACGAGCGGCTTAGCGGCGCTTTTTATAGCCGGCTTGCTTCACAATGCGCCATCACAGTGGGTTTTTACAGACGTCCTGTAGAGTATCTAAGCGGCAGTGTGTGTGTTATCGAATGTGTGGGTATTTTACATACGCGCCGTTATATAATGAGCAGCGCGCGCAGACTGTTTCCCGCTGCTTAAGGCTTCCGACACATCAGGTGAATCCGTTCGCGCTTCTTCCTTCGACGACTTTTAGCAGATAATTATAAGTGGCGAAAAAAAGTGCTTAAAATTTTTCTGCAATTTTTTTTATTGTAATTTACTAAAAGCTTTCATACAAAAGTTAGAGATTTTACATAATTTAAGAAAGAAGAAGCTTAAGATTTCTTTCTCTCTATAAAGATAAAAAATGGCAAGAATAATCTAAAATGAGCAATTTGATAAGATTGTTTTTAAGTTAATTAATTTATTATATTCATTAATTTTATTCAATTATAGATAAACTGGCATAAAATGATGAAAATTCTCTTAGGACCTTTTACGCAATCTGTGCCGGAAGATTAGAAAACTATAGAGAGATTTAAATATCTGAATCTCTTTTAGAAAATGATCTCTCTTGTTCACTTATAGATTATCAGATACTTAATACGCTCTTATGAAATGATATATCTAAGCTCTTTTAAGTAATATTTAAGAAAGAGAGGGAGAGAAAAAAAAAAGAGAAAAAGAGTACATATACAAGATGTCTCAGAATGTCTGTCTTAATTTTAATGAAGGATTTTTACATCATTTTAATCACGAAAACACATACGAGGAAACGCTTGAGAATATATTCTGTATATAATACATATAATGAAATATACACACACAGTTATTCCTTTTTATAATAATATATTTAAATATTGCATATATGATCTTTAAAATAAGAGATTATAAATATCATTAACAGTCATCAAATAACAAATTATATTTAGGCAATGATGCGTAGCCAAATCGTTTCTTTTTGATATGCTCGAATTTGATCGGTCTCCTTCGCAGTACGTTACACAAACGCGCATGAGTATTTATTTATACTGCCATGCATGTGTGAATACTTGCACATAAGTGTACATGTATAGGTGTACAATCATGCACATAGATTTCACTCTCTCTCTCTCTCTCTCTCTCTCTCTCTCTCTCTCTCTCTCTCTCTCTCTCTCTCTCTCTCTCTCTCTCTCTCTTCTCTCTCTTCTCTCTCTCTCTTCTCTCTCTCTCTCTCTCTCTCTCTCTCTCTCTCTCTGTGTGTGTCTTTCTTCTTTCTCTCTCTTGTTCTTTCTCCATTCAGTTACTGGCCATGAATGAACCGCAGACTCTTCATTCTTACTGTATAGCAAACGCTTTTTCCCACACTTTAATGCCACAATAACCATCCTTCGAAGATCGAGGCTGTCTCGTCGATCTTCTTTATATACTATGGCGATGTTGCATTTGTAAATTTAATATTAATACGAAACGTTAACATATAAAAAACATTATTTTAGTGACATTACACGATGATTGCATTAGCAATTATTATAGACATTATCATTTATTTAATATTCTAAGTAAAGCAAGCCCTCCCTTTTCCCAAATAATTTAGATAAGATATACTTACAAAAGTTATATATACAACTAAAATAATTATTATACATAATATTGCACGTCTGGGAATTTTATAATGAATAAAAGAGCAAATTCTATAAACGCGCACATATATGAAATTATTTTATTTTTATTTTATTTTTTATAACAATGCGTTCTTTAACAATGTGTTTTAGCTTTGTTGAACAAGTGTTCTAAGAATTAAAATATTATTTAAGTGACACATCTCATACGATAGAAAATATTTCAATAAAATTAAAGCTATTCAAAGGCAACGATGTATTGTCTTCTTTATATTTCTTTAATGATTTCTTAAATATTCTGTTGAGTATGTGTCTGTCAAGACGATTATTATTATCCGACCACAAAGCATGATTGGGTGAAGACACTAAAATTGTATTCACTGATGTTTACTACCGATCGTGACGATTCCACCGACTGTCGACACGTGGTCAACCACGCATAATTATGAGTGTTCTCATACATCCTTACTTAGATTAATATAAATGAATATCATGCGTATGTGTGTAATAAGTAAAAAAAAAAAAACACAAGCTAATATACAGTTTTATTTATTATGTTTATGAAACTTCACAATATTAAATTTGTGGTTAAGGCACCTGATTACACACTAAAGGATATAATGTAAACCGCAATTTTACATTAAGAGAAATAATATTAAGTTATATTCATTGGAGTCTTTTATCGGATTTTTCTTAAAAAAGTGAGGTGAACGAACCCCTTAACTCGATTATACGATCGATGCTTTTTTTTGCCATGTTATAATTGGGTCACGCACTCACGTCCTTATGAATCTATATTTCACATACACGCGCGTTCTGTTTCCGGTCGTTACATCATTTCTCTCCTTGCCAACTACGTCCCAGACTTGCCGTAATGTTCATCGCTTCGGAATGAGCAGATTGAAAGTTATACATTTTTAGACACTTTTAGATTCATGCCTAGAGACGATTAATGATTATATTAATGATGATGTATATTATTATGTTGACTGTTATGACTCAAGTAAAAAAAAAACGTCGATATTTTTTTTTTTTTAACGTTCACTAAAGCAGAATTAAATCTCATTTAATGCTTCATAGCTCTTGCGCCGAAGAGAGGATCCGTTTTCTGTTGTAAATAGATGCATACATGTAGTGCGCATTGTCCGTGGTATAACGACGATATTCGAAGAACCGAAGGGGGTTGACCGGATGAGAGCGAGACGTTTTTAAAGTCTGTGCTCCCTACATCTGAGTCGGGAATTAGTTTCGGCGCGTTGCCCGCGTGTTCGAGAGATATTGACTCTTACCAATCTCGTAACCCTTTCCGGTTCGCCTACGACACACTGATAAATCGGGAAGCACAGCTCGACGGAGATGGACAGCTGCGAATTATTTTAGCAACGTAGAGAGAGCATTATTAGAGAAGGAGACTTGCGCTCTTAATATATTGGACATATTAATTATCTTAAATTCCAGTGATCATTTATGGATCAGTTTAAGAAATATAACGCGGAGAGAGGGAAGAGGGGGGCATGGCAACCTGGAGTCATTATGACGGGAAAACTTACAATTAGAGGTGTGATACATATGTGTAATTTACTCGAGCGTTCGCATTTCGATCGTCGGTTCTGTTATCTAGCAAAGCACAACCGAATAACCGATAAAACGTTTGCGTCATAGCGCCACCTGCGTCAGGCACATGCGCGGCCTGTTGCGTAAATATACTTGTAACGCTTGTGCACACGTATGTATGTATCTACATTGAATATACTGAATTTGTGTAAATTTGCGCGCGCGCGTGCGAGTCGTCGAGAGACAATATTGCGTAACGTGGGATGCGAACGTGGGTGTTTATTTCGTCGTCTACAAAGGCACAATGCGATTAAACAAGTTCTTATTAGAATGACGAGCCTGTCGCTCTTACAAGCTGATATGTTATCTGTCGTTTAAATTAAAGGAGTATTAACAGAAATCAGAGAGACAGAGGAGAGAATTAGATTGAACGGTGTAAAGGGGAAAAGGGTTCAAAACTCTCTTAATGAGCATGTAATATTTGCTGAGTAAAAATGCTCGATCAATATATGTAAATATTATTTAAATCAGAATTTGGTGAAAGATTGATAAATCTAAGCTTATCACGTCTCTTACAATTTAAATTTAGAGTTTCTTTTTTTCTCATGAAAACATAATGTTATATTTTAAAATAATTAATGTACAAAGTTATACTCTAAATTTTCTTTAACAATATGTTCCTCAAGAATCCTTTTCTTTAACACCATGTATTGTTAATTGCATTCGAAGCTTTGCGGGACGTAATATTTTAGTAAAAGAAATCATGAAGAAATAGCTGAAAAAAAATCTAATAAAGATATAATGTCAGTAAACGTTCCTTACGATTTACGGATATAAAAAAATATGTCACATACACACACACACAAGTGAATGCACACACACGCATACATGCATACATATACACGTACTTCCGTGCTTGTATTACGTAAAAAAACTGAACATTTGTCCGTCAAAATTAAAATCGACTCGTTGAACTGTGACTCGTACGCGTTCTTGATGCGATTACGATAGCGTTTCCGTACGTATATATAACAGAAAAAAAATTCGCTTATCTGAGTACGGGCCAGAGAGTACAAGATTTCTCGGGGAGGAGAATCGCGTTCGCAGCTCTCGATTTCGTAATCTCGCCTTCCCGTATCAGTGTCCGATTGCCTACCCGTCACCTCCCGTGCTCGCTCCAGTTTGCCTCCGAAGGTTTCATTCTTCTCCCGTTTTTCGTCTCTGAATGGAGGCGTCAGAATTCTTATCAACTGCCGGGGAGCACTCTATATTACGTCATACGCGAGACCACGCGGCAAATATGTTGTCCATTTCGAGCGGAGCGTTGCTGCTAATTATAATTATATTCGCTACTACTAATTATAATTACGTCTCGGTATAATACTAATATTGCGTCGCACGATGCGTGCTGTGAAATCTTTCATTGACACGTGAACGCGAAATCAAAATTAAATTCTCAGAGTTATTTCACGGTAATGTAAGATTAATTTGCTGTTCAATGTAAATAGGACGTGCAATGGATTCGTTAGTTGTCGATTTCCCGCAGTCATTTCCATTTTCTTCTCTTACTGCTTCAATGTGCAGTTACGATCGATTATTAATGTTTCATTGTACAATCGTTTCTCTTACTTTTCTCTTACTTTTCGCGATGTAAAAAAAAGGAAGTTGTAATATATTTCTCTTAAAATATGTACTATACATCTATACTCTGTCTCTTGAATATCATAAGAAGATTGCATTCTTTTGCGCTTTTAAAAGTAAAAAAAAATGCCTTTTATTTATGGATTAATTTTTCACGATGTAATACATGTATAAAGTCTACGAGAAATTACTACGGGAAAACGCGTCGGCACACAATGATTCGCTTTCGAGAGATCCGCTGGCGGCGTCGCTTACGAGAACACGGTCAACAATTTTTCAACGCCGCCTTATCGCGCCTCGAAGAACATCGCGGCGCTTATCGCTCGCGCACGCACGATTGTGTCGCTTTGCGTTAACGCCGTGCTCCGGGGTCTCTTTAAACGCATGCATCCAACGCGTGTTCCTCATTCGCGTTCACCAGGCCGAGCTTCATTCACGTGTGCCACCGCGCCGTCGACAATCGGGACCGGATATCGCCCGATTCTACGCGGCGATTCTATATCCCCGAGCGGCTTTTTCGACCGTACGAAGGTCACGACGACCGATTAATCCTGAACTGCGAACTGTGTTATTCGACGCGTGACGCAGGGAGAACGCATCTCTCGATATCACTTAATTATCGTGTTGCATGAGTGCGTCTGTACTTTGGGACCCTAAATACATAATAATATGCAATGAGGCTAAATTAAAAGCGTTTAAAAAAATTACAGATTATTTACGGCTCTTAATTTTGCATTTCCGAGGCTTTATATATATAAGGGGGATATATATGTATATCCCCCTCTCTCCCCACAAATTTACATATAATTATCGACGTATTACGAAGATATTAATAGAATATTTTGTGCGCCATTTGAGAGAAAAATACATGCGCATAGAGACAACTCTTCATCGGTTGAATAATAGAACAAAAATTTTGACATATTGACACAGGAAAAGTGGGAAAATTGCTGAGAAAGGAAACTACTTTCTACGACAAAATACCTGCGTACAATCATAATTGTACATTTTGTTTGCACTCTTTAAACGATATTTCCATTTGATTCAGCCGAACGCTCATCGTTTAATTAAAGCCGAGAGCAAAAAAACTCGTCAGTAGCGAATAATCGCAATTGGGTTTCTTCGCGAAGGCGCACTTCGTCGGGTTATTGACGTGTTATTCGAGAATTTTCTTTTCCGGTTACGTTTCCCGATCGCTTCAATTATCCTTTCAACGTATGTAAGGTGAAATTTCATTGCGTGCGCGCCGATCGGTGAGTACCGCGGTACCTTCTATCGGAATCGTTTGCCACATACACACACATACAGGCATACAAACACCCCCCCCCCACACACACACATACACACACACATACACACACACACACACACATACACATATATGTGGTGCCCGCCCACTAGCTGCCGCCACACACGTTGTCGCCATCACCGTCACAAGCTGCGTACACACTGTGTCGCAATCCGTGATAAAGTAACGTATTAAAATACGATCTACATAATACGCATTCACTACATGACAATCACAATTGGGTGATCATAAATCGACGAACTTCCAATTGCGCGTATGCGAGTCCGAAAGCTATGCCTGGGGCGAACCTACTTTGCTCGAATTAAAATCAAAAAAATTGTGGAATATTTTCGATTATAAATCGCAAGAAAAACTTTCAACATGCTCATTTTTTAAAATATTATCTTTTGCAGTAAGTAAGTAAGTAAGAATAAGAATAAGAATAAGGGTCATTGTGTGCGGAATGAACGCGGCTTAATGCTGCGTTCGTGCCATGACTGCGCAACGCATAGGAGCTAATAACGCTTGTAAGTGAAGGTTGTGATGCTAGAGCGAAGACACGGAATATGTTATTTCATTGCTTGCAGATATATTCCTCACGCATACTCTAGCAAGTGCAGCGATACTGAAAATAGAACTGTGCCTTTTACGAAACGTTTCTTTTGAACTCCCTTCTCGTACCGTAACGTCCTGCTCGAGTCTCTATTACATTGTTGTAATTATATTCCGTGTATTCCGTTATACATAAATATGTATAACGTGTATTTCATAAAGTCGTGATTATTTCTTCTGTAACTTTAAGTCTTTGTTAAATTCTATTATTAATATACGTTTTTTACTACTACTACTACTAATAATAATAATAATACTACTAATATTTTTAATATATATATTAATTTATAATTTTGCAGAAGTGTATCTTATTTGTTGTATATTTTGCTATAAGTGATATAATGTGATGTGTATGTGTAAATCTAACTCCAGAAATTTTGCCACAAATGCATCGCGTGTGTATAAATCGATCTACTACATTGTTTTTAGAAAGTACTCGAAAACTCGCGAAAGAATTAAAGTTATACCGCAGAATAATCGAGAGTCTTAAATTCTGAAAATTAATTATATTACAATAACATTTATCAATTAATAACACACGCACATGCAATATGCAATGGTATATGCATCCGGAGCTCAAGCAGCATATGAGTATGCACCATTGCATTTGTATTAGCTGACGGGATACACACATTGCATAAGCAAATAATTTAATAAATTCTGTTTATAAAGTTATAATTTAATAATAGTATAGGGGAAAGAGAAACGAAAGGTTCCGAAAACAAGCCACCATTTAAATTTAAATTTCGTGAAGCCTAAAATATTTGTCACTTTCCACTCGAAAGTGTAAATATTTATTGCCGTTGAAATCAAAGATTCAAGATCCCGAAGGTTCCGTCCTCTTTTCGAATGATGAAAGTGTACAGAAAAAGATCTCGTCCGCAGATCGATTTCCGCTCGCATCGAAATCATTATCGCTCACGTTTATCTACCGAGGTGAAAAATTTCGCTTTTTTTTTTGTGAATTTATCTACCGGAACAGCTTGTTTCGCGCTAATACGATATCACACAGCATCAGCAAAAGTTTGATATATAGGATAGGTTTCTGAAACAGGTAGCCAAATTTTAAGAGTATATTCTACTCAGCCTAAGGATGAAAAAAAGTATGTCATATGAACGTGAGTCCGGAAACGTTTCCTTTCCAAATTATAAACCTACCGGACCTACGTTCATAACATTTTTTTCATTCTTACGGTGAACAGAATATGTTCTTAAAGTTTAGCCACCTATTTCTGAAATACCCTGTATGTCCGCATAAATTAAATCTTTTGTACAATGTAAAGTTTATTTTCTGTATAAAATATAGTGACAGAATATAAATAGTGTGTTCGGAGTGTCTCTTCTATCCTAAGAATTACAGCAACGCACTCGTGAACAGAAAGATTTTCAAAACTATATTTATACCATTTTCAAGATAAGTGGCTCTCACATAATTCTTCAATCTTTTTTTTCATCATCGAAAGAGAGACGGTATCAATGCACAACGTTTTTATGCTTGTCAATGTCCGTTTCTGCGACGTGTGCAACGCGGCTTATTGCACCGGAGTGGGAAAGAAGAGACAGACTCTGACGGAGACAGAGAGCCGGTTCAGTAATGAATGGATTAAACACAGCATGACGTCACAGGATGGATTATATAAACGATGGTGCGCGTGACATCGGACGTAGGAAGGAAGTTCGCTTCCTTTCGTACCTACAAGGTATTCCGTTCGTACGTGCGCGCATTACTTCGTGCATGGATATGTGTGTATATGTTTGTATGTGTGCACGCGGCCGTTTCGTTGCCGAGGGGTCGTTCATTCGAAAGCGGACGAGCTCGGTTAGAATCTTAATGACGACAATGCCGCCCCTTTTCAGCTCCTCGATACAGTAGCAGGCTCTTGGTACGCGAGGCGTCGTAACACAGTTCAAAATTATCATATTTGCCAATCGTAATAATTCCTATGTTCTAATTGTTGGTTCTTTTTTTTGTCTGGTTACAGATTGTGCCGTTGTGCGTGCAACCTTGCGTGTGTAAAAGACCATTGGCGGTTTCAAACGATGCGGTAAGTCTTATTTTGCTTTTATATAATTACCTCCAAATGATTTTTCTAGACAAAAACACGTTCCACACGCGTGATCCACATGAATCACGCTTCGGAAACTTCCGTTATTTCAGAGCAATGTGATCGCGTCTCAGATAATTTCACGCTCCTTGTTTTAGATTATCTGAATCAAATTGCTGTATCTCTCTAAGACGTATATAAATTTATAATAAATAGGTTGACGAAAACTTGATGTAATAAGTCTGCAATAGCTAGCTATTAGATAACCATTAGTAACAGGCATACAAATTAAATAGCCATTAGTTACAAACTGTACTGATAATAATAAGCAATAATACTGTGAAATTACTGGTAATAGTTTTATAAATCATAATAGTGCTTTCCACAATTATGTGAGCATTGTATGATGTATGTCACGCAGGTTATAATATTTCATAAATAATGTTTTTTTTAATTCTTATCCGGGATGGAGAGGATAATGCTATTGATGACCCCAGTAAGTTCGAATCGTGATATCTTTAATATACATGGACTTTATAATTGATGTTAAGTCTTTTACTATATTTGCATTCCTTTCAATACGATTTATATATAAAACTAATGCGTTCCTTTCTCTTTAACCAAAATATATAACTTTAACCAAATATAACTTTTATAAAAAGGTAAAAGATTTTTCAGTAATTATATAAATGAAAGGATGGGACACGTGCTGATTCCATCCATTCTAATTACATTTCTGAAATAATATTACTTTACCAATTAAGAATTAAAATTAATTAATCAAAATTTACCAAATGAGAAACAATGGCTAATTAAATATGTGCGTACGTGTTGTGTAATATCTAATGTAAGTAATACCGTATAATTTCTATTATAATATCAAATTTTATACACATAAATTTTCTAACGGTTTGCCCATATATACCAAATTTGTTAAAAATGCATTGTCTCATCATATGAATACCAAAAATTTCATCGACAAAAAAAAAATATTACCGTATCTGTTCTATAAATATGTAGAGATATACTTGAACGAAACCGCGCGCCTGTGACGGAGACGAATTTAATTTACGCACTTTATTGAGAAATATTGTCTGAAGAGACAAACGGCTCAATTTTTGCGATCTATGCTCGCGCGCGACGCGACACGACACGTATTGACGATGGATATCCGTCCCGTTTCTTCGAAAGGTTCTCGCTAGCACCTCGTCCTAATTATTACCGTATAGTCTGGGAGCCGTCTGCGGGTCGACGTCCGTCGTCTCGGAATAGAAGCGCCGCGCGATGCTCATTACATTCTGTCATCTACGAAAGTGTCGCGTTTAAGCGAATGTACTACTCGGTCTTGTGATTTCCGGGTCGTCGTTACCCAACAATGACAGATGGAAACGGTTTACCATAATTATTTATTTTATGAAGAAATATCAGCAAAATAATTACGGTGACTCACACGTTTAAAGCCAGCTTTTGAACGATCTATAAATTCGCGGTAAAATTCAGGACAGGAATCTATTTATAATTTTATATACTTTATACATGCGGCATGCATTATGCTGCGTAATGTATGTGTCTTGATATATGTATTTTATGTGTATTTTACTTCGATTTTCTGTATTACGTATAAAATTATAAATAGAATTCTGCCCCGAAATATAGATATGATCTCAGATGGATTTTAGACATATTCTGATGCACATTTCTTAATTAATTCTCAATTTAACAAAACAAAAATATCGCAAACAAATGCGAAATTTTTATTTGTTGCTCTTCCTCTATCTCTCTCTTTAACGCAATTTTTTCAAGAATGCTATAAAAAAAATGTTATCATATTTTCATTATATTAAGCACTAACGATTGTCAGTTGAAAATCTTGACCACAATTTTTGCTTTATCGTTGCATTTCTTTCGATTGCATCATCTCGGTAGTGAAGTTACCCCACTTTTTCCTCTCGTCGGCAATATCACGATGATCACCCCGAGACCGGTTAACAATCATCCTCCTCGAAGGGCAGGTGCGTAGGTCTGCTTTATAGGGAAAAGGGCAGCTGCTTGTTCCTAGACACAAGGAGACGAAGGGCAAGCGAGCAGTGTAGGAAAAAAGGGGAAAGAGAAGAAGGAGGAGGAGGAGGAAGAAGAAGAAGGGCGAGAAAGGGAGGTGGCTTGCTACTAAGGTAAACGATATAATGGGGACGTAACAGTGGGTCCTTTTCAACGGCAGATGTCCTGGTCGAGACACGTGCCCGCGACGTGGTCCCCATTTTCGGGCTCTCCTCTGGCCCCCTTCTTTCTTCTTTCACTCGTATCGCGCCTCGGACAAGGAACGAGAGCGGAAAACCGCCGAAAAGGAAGGGTCTCCTCGCGTAGTAGAACCTCGCGTTCTCTACTGCGTCATGTCGCTTCCTTTCTTCCTTCCTTTCTCTCTTTGCCTGTGTGCCTCTTTCTTCCTCCTTAGCTCGAAGGGACGCACCAGCTGCTCTCGTTGTACAGCGGATTTCGCACCGGTGTAACGGCGAGGCCGTTGCTTCGCGTCCCATTGTATTTTTGCGCAACGAGATCTTGCGCCGGGCCTTTACCGATCCGAGGATGCCGTCTTCCGGCGTTTGTCTCGGGGAATTTTAATGTGCAAAATCGAGGGGAATTAAAATGAGAATTAACAGAAATATCCTTATTATATGATAAGAACAAAATATATATATATATATATATATATATATATATATATATATATATAATACGGATGACCATTATTAGGTGATATCACATTTCCAAGCAGCTATTTTGAAGTCGCCTACAGTTTGCGGTTTTCCGATAACAATTATCTTTAATTTAATTTGACATTGACAAATTTAGGATGTCCCAAACCAATTACTCTATTGTCATATATTTAATGGATCGTATGGAACATTTTTTCAGTTCGGTACGGAATCGTTCCATTTTGCATAAAATAAAAATTCTTTATTAAACCCCTTTTTTGTTGTAACACATGCCCGCGCGCATACACACACACACACACACACACACACACACACACACACACAACATACGGGAAGCATTTAACTTTAAGATCTGTTTCCTCAGTAACTGTTTCTTCGAAGAATTCTGGGTAAATCCTTTTTTACGGAAATCATTTTACGTTCATGTGGAAATTCTTTTTTTTACGGAAATCATTTTACATCCATGTGGAAATCTTCTGAGAGAGAAAAGGGACAGCGATGCATATTTTTAGATTTTCCTTTTTGCAGATAAAGCTTATTCATATATGTATTCAAAAATGAGCTTTGTTCATGAAAAAATTCACTTTTCATCAAGTTTCTCGATTTCGAACATTTCGGACTCCGTGCTACAAAATTACACTCACTTTTCATAATTATTGTGTGACTTAATAACTGACATGTGATTTTGTACGGATATAAATTTATATTTACACAAATAGATTGATACTTAAAATTATTACGATTGTAATACACGGATAAACTCGAAATCTTTGTAAATTGCTCTTGATGATCTGCAATTCTCGAATGTCATTTCTACGCAGTTATAGAGATTTGGCGTCTTAGATCGCTAGCAAAAAATCGTTACTGATAAGAAGATTGCATAAATGGAGAGAGTTTAAAAAGGATTGATATGTCGTATTCGTGAACAAGTTTCGGGAAGGCACGATTACAACGCCGTGTCAAATTCTTTCGAAAGGCAAACGTTATTAAGCGATGCATTTCGAGGAAAGCTTGCCATCTTTCCTGACCGCTCTCTGGCTTAAGTTCGGATGAAAAACGATACTTTTAACAAGTTTTCTAATAAAGTGCACACACTGCAGGATGTTTCTCACAAGGCATTTGAAACTCTTGGGACCACCGTATGACAGAAAGGAAACATGACAGTCCGAAAACCGCCGATCTTATTGTTAGTCTTTTTAGGCACATTAACACACATGTGTACGTTTGTTTGTTTCCTGTTTAAAAAATATGTATATTTAATTACATCTTTTGCAGTAAAATATGAAACTCAATAATATTCAATATATCTTTCGATGACATAATCGAAATTAGAACTCGTGGAAATTACGGAGCTTTTTCAACCACACGTGGATCCTATTCGCCTCGTCTTCGTTATACATTCGTCGCCAAGAGATAATATCTTTACATTTTGTCTTCAATGAGTTTCAATTCAGTTCCCGTGTATGCCTAAAGGCGAGCTTTACGTCACGTCGTCTGAGAGCCGCTGCGCGCCGTGCGACTTTTTGAGTCGCTTTGGTCCCACGCCGGGACTATGGACGGTGTATACACATTAATACACACACACATACGCACACACGGTCTACGATGCAGGTCTAACGTGCGGTTACGCATATACATCTACGATGAAGCCTCGTTTTACACACGCGCATGTATATACATTACGCGCGATATATCGAGCGCGCATTCCTGCTCGATACCATTACGCGATCGACACCGCGCTTGTCGATATGCGCCGTGATCCCGCGGCGATACTCGTGCGTGCATTATGAAACACGAAAGCCCTCTAGTCGAGAAATATATACACGGTTACGAGACAGACAGGGAAGAAAGATGCCGTCTCTTCTATCACATTATATTTTAATGGCGAATGTTTTAGCTAGAGTTCGAAGACGATTTTTTCTTAACAAAAAAGTTGCTCGTTTCGTGTTTACTTTTAACTTTGTTTAACGTCCCCCTTCGTAACTAAGCCTGAAATTAAAATTCTGATGAAACAAAGACCATCTGAAATGAAAAAATAAAGATCATGATTTTATATTCGTTTATTTCCTCTTTTGGGGCTTAGATCTGACATCCTGTGAATTAAATTTTAAATTCTAAATATAAAATAAGACCGCGCGAAAATTGACCGAGGAATATGAATTCATTGTTATTTTCTTTCTTTGTCGTTGAGAGAGGGAGAGAGAGAGAGATTTGTCAGAAACCTCTTATTTGCAATCATTAATTACTTGTAAACTATGGGTACCTCCATATATATGATAATGATTAAAAAACTGTTGAACACCCGGTAAAGGTTTCCGGTAAACATTCGTAGTCATGATGCAGCGAATTGTAGTAAAAAGCTGGCAATCATAAAATAATACCCGCATTGACTTCACCCGTGTGCGATTACACTTTGCATGTTTATATAAGCAATAATGTTCCTGCTTATACGTTCCATAAATCTCATTACAAACGTTAGCATCACATCTTTTGAACG
Source organism: Lasius fuliginosus (assembly GCA_949152495.1). Lineage (NCBI taxonomy): Eukaryota > Metazoa > Arthropoda > Insecta > Hymenoptera > Formicidae > Lasius > Lasius fuliginosus. The sequence goes on from OX424448.1 coordinate 8,552,408, forward strand.
CCAATCTTCTCTTATTGTTAGAGACAATTTTTTTTACCGTTATACACCGCAATCTTCGAAAAATCAACATTAGGTATTTTGACGTTAAATCTTAAAATTTAATTTCTATCGAAATAAAGAAATCTCTTTTTATCTCAAGAGAATATTAAATTTATTAATATTCTCTCTTATTAAAGTTATATTGAAAATAAACTTGATTGTCGAAATTCTTTAATATCTCAAACACAAAATTAATAAAATTTAGTCTGACTTTTCATTCCGAAAAAAGTTTACTTGGAATTCGGCATAGAATCTTGCCGATTATTTATGAAATATCCCATAGAGTTGTTGATACGCGTACAAAATTTCGAATGCGAAAATCAATGATCCACGAAAATATCATCGGGTTCCCGCGAAAGCTTACGAACGAAAGATTTTACAACCTTATTACCGCGCGAGAAAAAGATCAGATCATTTCTCGACGTCCGTCTTATAAAAAAGCAAAACTCCTCGAGGAAACCATGTCAAGGTCCCGCAGCTGGTTTTCTCCTCGAATTCAGACGCATTAAAAACGTCACGTGATCGTTTACAATGTTTGCAAATTTTTACGCGCACTCGAGCGTCAATAGAATATAGCTGATATCAAATATTTTTCGTTGGAAAAAATATCTGCTGAGAAACGCGAGAATGTGACAATGGTTGAATTTCCAAACGTATAAACTTCCAAAAATGAAAACCTTGTAAAAAGGTATAAAATTTTGAAAAATTTTCATACTTTTTTTTTTTACAAAACGATGTCAAACGTTTAAAGTCTGTCGCGATATCGATTCATAAATCCGCGATCGAGAGCAAAATGATGCGACAGAACCTCTTCTGAGAACCTCTGCGGCTACTTCGATTCTACTTCGACTTCCTTCGACCCGAATGCAGTGACCCGTGCTAACGATCGCGAATAGCCAACGATCGATCTTCGTGATCCAGGGTGCTGTGCAAGCGAAGAAGTCGAAGACCTCTCTTCGTGAAAGTTCTTCAGAATTTCATCATATCCGAGACGAACAATTTTATTTTGTTTTTTTTGCTTCCAGCTTTTTGCTTGTTCAGCTCTGTCTCGTTTTCTCTGATGACGGTGTCGATGGCTTTGAAAATATTCGCCCTTCCGAAAAGTTTATGAATAATTGCGAATAGAAGAAAAATACGATTTAAAGATGACGGCGATCGGAATTGTAGCAAAACTTACGGAATGTTATGCGATATGTATCGCCTTTTCTATTATTAAAAAAAAAACATTGATCATATTATTTAAATTTTTAAGAACCTTATTTTGTTTCTATTAATATATAAGCAAAGAATGATTCTGCAAAATATTGTTAAAGCTTATATGATATTAAATATAATAGTAGAAACACAAAGTCCGTGTACGCGAATTGGATCTAATCCATTATGCAGCGATCGTCGTCTACCTTTTAAAAGCTGCATAGACTGACAGTGACATAGTATAGGCATTGGTATACCAAGATGAGCGTGTCCCATTATTCATGTACATTATCGATAAATTATAATACGACGAATCGATAATTGAAGCTCTTCAAATTTTCTGTTGTTCCATTTCCAGGTATTATCCACCGATGTCCATTTTCTATACGTAAAGATATGTTTCGTGGCGATTTATGCTTATAGGGCGATGAAGCAAGCGCATCTAGCGATAACTGCATGTATTGTGTCAGAATATGAAATGCTTTAACGTCGACGCTAAAAAACACGAATAAAAATGAAACTCGCGTATGTATTTCTCGCTTTACATTTAATTCAGGGCTTTTATTTAATCTTTTAAGCCGAATAAATATCACGCAGTTACCTAGGTAGTTTTATATATATGATCGTCACACTAAACACAGCAATGACGAAATAAAGCGTTATTTTGTCTTCGTGTTCCACAGACCTCGATTCAAACGTGTTCTTTCCAAAAATATTCGCAGGTACTTTCGGTTGCGTAAAATAGATGAAGGTTATTGTCTACGAAAATATTCACGGACTAGAAAGAGTATACTTGAGAACTGAGAACTTTTCTCCATACTCAAGGTATATGTATATGTAAATAGTAGACGTAGCTATCCATAACAGCTTCTATTTAAATTGCAACATTTTTTTACACATCTCGAGCGTGTAAATCCAAGTTTCCTGATGCAATGCAATTAATATCGAACGGATTATGTCGACACGGTACAAGTTACAAAATTGTTTCGCGACACATGCATACACACGATACGCCGTATGCTTCGGCTGTACAAGTGCAATGTACTAAGCGGCATCCGGGGATAATAACCAGACGCAACTCGACAGAGACGAGTCCTGGCAGTCGGCATCCTGTTGCAGTTTATCTCGCACGTGCGCGTGCGCGCGCGCGTAATGTCTCATCCGCGTTTGATGATCTTCACGTTGCACTTTCGTAAGGCCCGATTGATAGTCCCCGAGCGTCAAAACCATCGTCTACGAACGCGCGAGCGCAATCGCAATAAAATACGCGAAACGCAATACGTATACTTGCGTATTCGCCGGGATGCGTTAAACGAGCGAACGGTGAGATATCTCGCCGTTCCTCGTCACGTCCTCTTTATCGGTACAATTCGCGCCGCCGCCGCGGCGAGTCCTCGAAAACACATTTTAATACGATTGAAATCGTAAAAGTGCTGTCTGTCGCACTTGGCGTGACGCACGTCGACTCTTTTCGTCGCGAGTATACCTCTCTAAAGGCAAAATTGCCTTAATCCTCTTAACCCCCTGATGATGTATGGATCGTCGGGATTCCGAGCATTGCTCGTCCCCGCAAATGTCCCGCGCGTACATTGAGGAATTTTACGATTTACGAATTAGACGTATTTTCCACGATTTATAATTAACAAGTAAAATTAACAGGTAGAAATTAAGTGTATTTTCGATGATTTACGATCAACAAGTTAGGTGAAATTTTAATGATTATTGATTTAATTCAAATACGAAATATCGAAATTAAAAATCTTTACATTCGATCGTATAATATCGTACAGATATAATTAATGATAAAATAAAGTAATTTTCATAATAAAAAATTTTTAAAATTAGATCCTGCAATCTCGTTAAGAATTACAAACGTCTTGATTTTTCGTTTGTTAGTGGCGCGCAATAAAGACGATAGTCACTCTTATCAAATGCATCGCGAGAGCGATGTTCAGGAATGTTGTACAACGCAGCAGCTTCTGACGTACACGACTTCTTTGAGTGGCACCGATCACGTCATTCATCATGAAATTATCATACGATCGCTCCCTCGTAAACGCGGAGAGCGCATCATTTTTTTTTTTTTTCGGGATCTTCGCCGAACGTGTACGATACATTTAAATATTCGGGACGAATAAACGGCTGGTTATCAGCGGCCACGAGATGCCTGTGATTGTCCACGGCCTCACACGGGCTGTAAACTAACGAGCCACGATGCGAGACGAGTACGCAACGACGCGTTGATGCTAGGTACGGGTCTTGGTTGCTTCTACGTCTCTCCCTCGACAGGGCCGCACATCGACCGCATTCCAGGCCGTATAGCGTGCAAAGCTCAGATTCGAATGAATTGCGAGATCGAAATAGAAACAGTTCAAAGACTTCGAATTCGAGCGGTTCGAACTAATGATCAAACCGAATTTGATCGGTACGAAATGCTCCTCGAAATTTCGATAATTCAGAGCGTGGAAAATTGGAGCGAAAATAGCAAATCTCTCTTGCTTCAAATCGCAAATAAATGTATAAAAGGATTATATTGCATTATCCAAATTAAAATGTAATTAATATGATTGAAGCTTAATCGATCCGTCAAAAATAGAACGAAGAGATTTTCGCAAATAATAATGTGACTGCGTGTGCACACGTAGTAGTAGTTTAAGTAGTAGCAGTAGCAGCAACAGCAGTCGAAAGCAGTAGTAATAGTAGTAGTAGTCCAACAGACGCGCACAGTAATGTAATAGATGGTGAAACCAGCAGAAAGGTAGAACACGGTGATGATTCGGTAAGCAACATCGCGGTCGGCAGTGGATACCAAAGAGAGGCATAGAAGAAGAAGAAGAAGAAGAAGAAGAAGAAGAAGTGCCTGGTGAAGACGGGAAGAAAGAGGAGGAACGGAAGGATGGCTGGTCAGAAGGTAAAGAGGCGGGAGTGAAGCAGAGGACTAGACTTGTACCTGCATTCCATTCCCACTGGTCGTGTAGATCTTTGTATAGGTGGTCGTCCTCCTGCTTCCCCTTCTTCTTCTTCTTCTTCTCCTCCGCTTCTTACTTCTACTCTTTTCTTTCCACGGAGAAAGAGAGAGAAAGGCAGGGGAGAGTCCTTCTTGATAGGCTGTCCTTTCGTCTATCCTACTCCTTCTCTCCGTCATTTTACTTCGGATCCCCTGTTCAACCGGATCAGGAGATCCTCGCAATGAAGACATCGCGAGCATATATTTCGCGGAATTCCCGAAATTCGCGACGAATCGTCCCTGTGTGAATAGTCTCCTCGTCTCTCCCCGAATCATTTCCATTTTATCGCGAAATTCGTCCTTGCAGGGAGACGGGAATGTCGTCTCTCTGCTCGCCGCACTCGCCATCCTCCTTCGACTTCCTATTTCTTCATCCTCCGATTATCTTCTCGCCCGAGAGCGGTATACTTCACACTTTGTGGAGTGATGGTACACGGTCCCCTACGGCTTTCTCCATTTCTCCCCTCTTCCCGGGCTCGTTTCATTAGTCGCCTCTTCCGTGGACACCCCACGGTCGTTCGCACTTCGTCCGCGATCTCGTCTATTTTTCTCTTCGAACTCCCCGTTGATAACCAGCTCGCGTACACGAAGAAAAGAAACCGCGCCGCTCTGATGCTCCGCGATTTCTGCCGAAGATGTGTTCCGAAAGCAAACGATATTATATATGGCGAAAGCAAACGATATTATATACTCGAAATGTAAAGCAACTTTATATTACAACGGACCTCTCTTGGGAAAATTATTAATTTGAGTTTAATTATTAAAATATTTAGATAAACTGTAGTTAGAGACTTCAAATTTGTATGTATGAAATAATCTTGAGAATGAATCTTTTACTAACGAGAAGTCGAATCTAAAGTCATTATATACTCTGCACTCAAGAGCGTAATGCTTAAAACATCTCGCGTATTAATAAATACTATCAACATATCCATCTTTTCCTCTCTGCCAGCGAATTTTCATTACAAAGATTAAGGAGCATTCAATGTCGTTCTCGAAATAATGCCGGATCGTGGAAAAATAGCCTCGTGAAGCGACATGGGTACGACTCTCCTTGATCGTGTCGTCGGACAGATATAAACCCGTCAAGTTATTCCGGAGTTGCGATTCTCTTAATTAGAACAATTAACTGCTCCAAGAATAGAAAGATGACGCGTCGGTATTATGCGCGCGCGCGCGCGCGCGCGTGTGTGTGTGTGTGTGTGTGTGTGTGTGTGTCAGAGCTGCATACGTTCATCGTGACGATTCGCATAGCCAATGAGTAACGTTATCGCCTTCCTATCGCGCGCTATTAAACGAAGTCGGAGAAGCCATAAAAAAATGCAGAAAAGTTGAAGAAATTATTGCAGCAATCACACACCCACGCGCGTGTAATGTCGGAAAAATACGAGGAAAATCTTACGAAAGCTTTCGGATATAAATAACGATATATAAATCGTTTAGTAGATGCGATATTCATTAATGTCTTGACATTATTGACGCTAATTATCGTTGAGAGTTAGAAAAAATATAAAAAAAAACACGAGGGAAGGGTGATTTGCAGAAAAAAAAATTTATAGAAATAGACTAGAGCGCGTTGGAAAGATACGTAAAAACTCCTCTCCCTCGTAGTTGTTTACCTATGTTTAATTTGCGAGTGCATATACACGGGCAACACACGTACGCCACGTGTCGCTCGAAAGTTTAGCAAACTCTCGCAAAAGGAGGCGGTAACCCTCGCCGTTGCCGAAACACGAAACGACGATCACGTAGAACGAAAAGTTAGCCTCGTACGGCGACCTCTCCATGTTGTCGCACGTGCTGATGTATAACTTACTAGTGTATAACGCAAGCATCCCGAATTATTCACGCACATATCGGATCAGACATTTCGACGGATTGCAAGAGTTCTATTTATTTATTGTATGACGAATCGAAATCTCGTAGACTGATGACAAGAAAAAGAAGTAACGAAAGCATTCATATTCCAAAAATTTCACGGATACATATTTCCGAGATCGAGAGAAAACGAAAATATAAGAGATGTATGATTCCCGCAAGAGTTTCAAATTGCCAGAGTTACGAAGTTGTAGTTCAAAAGTCAAAGGTTGGTCAAATCAAGAAATAAAATAAAATATGCAATATCCAATAATCGATAATTGTCGAAATCGTAAAAGTAAAAGAAAAATCAGTTCCATCTGAGACAATTATCGACGATTGCATCTCTTCGCTCCCTCGTTTACGTGTATAGAAAGATTTAGTTTGATTGGAGTAAGTTTTCTTTTAGCCTATTTCGTATAGCGGATAATTTTAGGGCGTACAAACATAGTTCGATATCTCGACCTTCGTGCAGCGAAGTTTCTATTGATCGTGAGTTAGTTTAGAGCAAATTACGTCAATCGGGAAGAAGGCTCTTCTCTATGACGTCCCCGCGGGTAGCTATCGACTTGCTTGCAACGATATTGTTTCGCAATAATTGAATGAATTATGAAAAAGGGAAGGGGGGAAAGACAAAATATTTGATATCGATATTTTATCGTTACGTATTTCTATCGTTACCAACCGATCAGTATTTTATCGGAATATAATCCACGAGTAATTCGAGCGTAATGCTTGATTAGATCTGTTTTTCATCATTATAACTTTAATATTTAGCTTCAAATTTCATTATAATTCTCAAATTAAAATTTCGTTAAAGTTCAGGCCTCCACTTTTGTTAATTCATTATCAATTCTTGCCAAGATTTTCGGAAACGGACGACGAAATATTAATATGACAATGAGAATGTCAACACCAAATTAGAATATATTAATGTCAATCGTATCAATTTTTTATTTCATGTCCACAACAAGGATAAATTTAAAAATTTTTTTCAATATATCTCTTAAAAGAAACTCTGTCTACAAAAGAAAAATTCCGTTTCAAATTGATTCAAGAATCCGTAAATATGAAAGAAACTGTTTAAATAAATATTCATTTGCTTCTTGTTCACCCAATTGTTTTCAACTACGTGAGAAATAAATTCGAGAAGGACGGCAGCCTTGTCAAGGTGCTCTCCTCCGCGCGATAGGACTTGCATAGAAAACATCTGCCTCGTGATACGTATACCACCCCAGGTCGTCCATCCCCGTCTCATGATCGTATGTCGTACGCACGCGGCATTCATTTAATCGGCATTCACGATTGTGACTCGGCGATGACATCAACGCGCCGCCGCCTTTTTTCAATGTGGTTTTGTAACGCGTTAATGTTTCTTTAATCGCTCGTTACCCGCGCATGCTTGCCGCGCGAGATGTTCTCCGAACCATATTGAATGCCCAGAGCGCCTCCATTGTATGCAAATCGATCTCGGGACGTGTCACATTTGCGAGACTGTAACGCTCAAATATCGACCTTTGCTTCGCCTTGTGTGTGTCCGGTCTCGGTGGAAAAATTAAGGAGTATTCATACGTTATACGCATTATCTCGGTAGTATGTGGTACCATCTGTCTTATAATCTGTCTATGAAGAAAAAATTATATAAAGTGTAAAATAATTTTTATTATTAGGAAAAAAAAACTCACTCTTCGGACATTCGTTTTAAACCTTCAATCTTTTTGCCTGTTATTATCATTCTTTTCCGCGAATAATGCAGTTTATGATATCGCTAAAGTATAATGGATAGTATAAAATTTCCATTTTGCTAAATCTTACAAGCTTTTTTATCTTATATTTTTTTTGTATATTATAAATTTAAATACAAGTGACGCAACAATTTTCTTGTAAGGCTAATTTTTGTCGATCGAGATTTCTCAGATTAAAAATAGTAATATTAATAGTAAACTTCGAATTTTAAAATATTGCATAAAAATAGTTAATAAAGAGTGACATGAATTGCAAATTGTGTTAATTTCCCAAATGACACAAAAGTCCAAGAGATATTTAAAAGATGTATTTAAAAAATTGAAATGCTTTTTAACCAAACGTTACATTTATATACAAGCAGAATAGTCACATAATCGCAAATAAACTAAGTTACACACAAAAAAATTAAAGACAGCGAGAATCTCTATCTTCCAGATATCAATGCGGTTCGACAGCTGTGTAAACGTTTTTGTAAAGCGATCTATCATGAAGAGAAGACGCGTGATGTATCGTGAGTGAATAACGATCGGGCTCTAACGAGACTCGGATAATCTCCCAATATCTTTTTTTGTCGGATTTTTTTTTTTTTTTTTCGACCACTGTATCGAGCTCCGGAATCGATTCGCGCCACGCAACGCGACGCGGATGTGTCACGCACGTATACATCCGACCCGACCCAAGTGCGTGCGTGCGTGCGCCACCGTTCTCGTCCGTGCGCGAGATTCTCCGGAGGGGTCTGTCACGCGTACAAATAGCTGACCTCGCTTCGTCGCCTCTATCAATGGCTTGCCGCTGGACTGAATGACTTTTACGCCTCTTCCGCTTACTACGCCCTTTCGCACGAGGCGGTTCGCGCGAGATTAAAAACCGGTATAAATTTCGATGAGCTCAGCTCTCTCGATGACGTGGACGCAAAAAATTAAAATCTTACGTATTATTATATCATGAATAAATATAAGAATTATTAACTCATACGCGTCTAGATTAAAATGTTTCGAGATTTGAACTCGAGAGTCTTATCGGTTTCAGACCTTTACAAAGAGGCAATAAAGAATATAACTATTTGCGAAAAAAGAAATATTTAAAAATGTATAAATACTTATATTTATACATTTTGTGATAAAAAATATCTTCGAAATCCTTCATATAAATTTGATTGCTGCCTCTGAATTTTTTTCCAGACGCGCGTGTGCGAAACATGACTCGTACATCTTTTGGTTTGTGTTAGTAGGAGTAACTCGCTTGACAAACTTTTGCGTAATAAGTTTTTTTTGCCATGCAAAAATATATATGTTACAGCAAACATATTCAAGCTATTGACTGGATCATGTAGAATTTCTGGTCGGTAACACAGAGAACTTGTATAAGGATATATCATTGATGATCATGTAGAGATCACGTCACTTACAATCGGTAACTTGCACTGTGTCGGTACAGAGTATCCTTAGATATATGTTAATTAATATACCGGCTGTTTCCCCTGAGATTAATTATCGACACGGTCGCTATTATTATTTATTTATTTTTATAAAAGATGAGTTCTTGGACGAATTTATATTTTATAATTGTTGCGAATAAATATATTTTAATTTTTTTTCTTAATTTCTCTCTTCTATTGATAGAGAAATAATGTATTATTATATAAACAATAATAATTATATATGACTAATAACATTATATATGAATTTTTCGCGTTTATTATTAAATGTATGCTGCCCTTCTCTCTTTTATTACTTATTTCGTATTTCCCATTGTTCTCTGAAATAACAATATAACAAATACCTATTCAATCTCTTACATATTTTTTCATCACATGAATTAATTCTATATGACATTATATATGACTAGTAAAATTACATATGAGTTTTCCGCGATTATTATATTAGTAATTAATTATAAAATGTATATCCTCCCCTTCTCTCTTTTATTACTTATTTCGTATTTCCCATTGTTCTCTGAATATAACAAATACCTATTCAATCTCTTACATATTTTTTCATCACATGAATTAATTATTATGCATCACGTGAATGTCATTACACGTATTCAATTTTATTTGTTCAAGTGAAAATTACAACAATTATTCTCAGCGGAAGTAGCAAAAGTGTGAACCTAAGGAAGTAGATTTCTCCATCCGAATAATCTAATTTGCGAATATACATTGATTCGATATACGTTGAAGAATTATTCCGATAATCGTTCTGCGATTCGATCCTTTCCGTTATTCGTACAGACGATTATCAGGCAACGTTTCGCAACGAGATAACACGCAATCTCGATAACAACCGGCAACTTCGCGCGCGTACATTACGATGTTCCGACGATCTTCGCTCGTTAAGTTTTACGATCGCTCAGGACCGGACGGATAACCGTCGCGGCCGATCTGACCGCGTTAATTAGATAAAAGCGGCGGTCGGATTCTCGGAAGGATTCAACGCGCTGCGTAATCAGCGAGCGAACCGGTCGACGGTGCGTGCTATTACGAGATATCGACATTACGATGCGTCGTACTCTTCCCCTTTAATGCGCCTCCCCCGCTATCCCAGAAATACAGAGTGAAAAACAGTGAACACCGTTCAAGAAAGACGGGATGTACAGCCCGAAGTCTCGTTGCAGATCATCGTAAACGTCCCCTGGCCCTCAAATGTCACTGAACAAGTCTGTTCAGTCGTAGATTCTACAAGAAATTCGAAATAAATTTTTCCTTCCTCAAAAAAAATTGCGAAAAGCTATAACTTTAAGATATTCTTTATTATATTCAGAGGGGGAGAGAGAATATAAACTGTCTTGACATTTGAATTTTATATTAAATTTATATCAAGATAACATCCAGTCGATTGTAAAACGGGAGATTCGTCAACTATTTACATCTTCGTTTAATTCACCAAAGTTCGTTCAATGTTGAATAATCACTAATGATTATCGATGCAACGACAACGAAACAATCGTCGTTAACTAAGGATTAGCTTCTGGTGATAGCTTCTGGTATTCTCTGTAAAGTAGTAGGAAATGAAAGAAACGAAGACCGAATCCTCACACGCTGATTGCTCCTCTTTTCGCTGACGTTCTCTTCCATGGAATATAGCCATCGGGTCGCGAGGTCGCGCCGTATCTTTATCAGGACTCCGTATAACTGCCGCCGCGCCGTTATCAGCAGACCGATAAAGCACGTATAAAATAATGTATGTACCGCGATGGACCCTTACGAATGTTTACTGTCCAATAGCGAAACCGCGAAGAATCGTAAAATCGCGTTTATCCGCGCTTACTTTGTATCCGCGCATGCGAAAATTAAGCCCTTAAAGTAGATTAATCGTTAAAAAACATCCCAGTAACCACAGCGTAATTAGCAACCATCGGTCCACATACGGACATGATTTTAATTGGAAGGAACCAAAAATTTTGCACTGTGAAAAACATAGAAAGAAAAGAGAGATTGCTGAGATGTTTTTTATAAAAAAATTTAACAACAATATTAATCTTCAAAAAGACACAGACAATTTAAATCCGATATATGACACGTTAATACACAGAGTATGATTGCTTGTTGTTTTTTGTAAAGTTTTTTTGTAAAGTTCGTTCCAGTGTTTTTGTAATGTTTATGTTTTTGGACGCGAGACAATGGTAATTTTACATACTTGTCTTCTGTTTCGACATTAGTCATATCACGGCTTTCACTTTGACAGCTTGAAAGGTAACGTTCTTAGTACCCTGTACATTACATCCCAAATTGCGGTTCGTTTCTCATTGTTAATATACGATTTTTCATTAATTTTTATAGCAACACTTGATAAGGGCCCGTACCCAAAGGCCGAAACGTCGTGTGAAAATTTTTGTATTGGCCAGTCAGGTCGCTTTTTAATAAATTTTATAGATTAATCTTTCTTTTTTTTTTTAGGGGATTAAAGTCTGGCAAATTGACTAATCCACTTAATTCACAAATAGTCTGTATTCTATACTACTTGTAAAGAAGAGATAGATTTATTATCCCTCTCTCTTTCCGAGAAAGATTACAATGGAATTATTGGTAATATTATAATTATCGCGGAGTTCCTTTACGATAAAGCCAATTATACGAAAATCACGATTACGAAATAATCATAATCGAATGGAGAAATAGCAAGAGAAGAAGTCATCGTGTTAAAGAATGCGCAGGTGCCGCACTGCCGCATTGCTGCGAACATTTAAGGAATTAACAGACACGCGATAATACGCGTTTATGTAAGAAATGTTCTTTTATTCATCTGCGCGCGAGGATATTAAACATCGGTTTTTTTTAAATCGCTTTATAACATTCCCCGCTGGTACGATGAAAACCTCCCAAGTAGATCTGTCGATTAAGGATCGATGGAGAGTTTAAATATCACTGATCATCGTTCCCCGCATTCCTCGAGGTCATCGTGTTCGGTCCGTGTGATGTTTGACCTGTCCAAGCGACACCGCTTTCCGTGCATGTCTCGCACTCCGAACGCGTCAACTTATTCTCAAATATTACCACAATTTCATTAAAGGTGTAAAAATGTCACGGTAACAATTCGCATCAGTAATAAAAAAATTTGCTGTAGATAATAAATAATATAAGTACATGGATTTTTAAATTCGTACCTTTACGTTGAAATCGACGAGCGATGCGTCTTTAATTGTTTCCTTGTTATATTTTTAATTATTGCTGCGAAATATTTGTAATTAATTTGAATTAATTTTATTTTAATTTTTCTTTACATTTTGTGATTTTTTCTCGAATTTTGCCTTATTATGTTGCGGAATTAACATTTGTTTCGTCGGACTCTTGAGAGGCGAACCGTTACCGTTAGTCCGATCTATCGACACATTTTCTAATGATCTCTTAAAGATATGCTGACGGCGGACAAGTACTCAGTTCCCTCTCGCTCGAACCTCGCTATCAGAGAGACGACAATTTATAAAATACAGAATAAAATGTTTTCGCACGGTAATCCACTTGAATCTAATATAGCCCACTAGTTTCTGTGCTTTCTAGGGATCTCTTAAAACCTTAGCTGACTCGTTATCAGAATAAATAATAATATGGTTCATTGATGTAATGCAGGACGCGTGCACGCAATAAAGCTGAGGAATGTATTATTTAGGGAAACGTACATTAAAGTGTATCCCGTAACAAATGCATCGCGTTTATGTATCGCCATTCTCCTTTCTTCCCTCGAAAGGGAGCTTAAGACACAAACAGACAACGAGTTAGGGCGGCGGTCACGGAGGGTGACCGATTCTCGAAATTACGATTTTCGGCAACGTCTGGCACACGTCTGCCTGTTATTTTAGGACGTTCACAGAAATTCGAGGCCCGGTAAGAACGTCTCTTTCCCGAGGGCATCGGCCATCCGTCGCGCCCCACTTTAAAAATCCGCAGAAGTGAAAGCTGTGAACGAGGGCAAAGAAGTTCTTTTCTTTTCTTCTCTTCTTTTCCCTTCTCTTATTCTTTTCTAGTTTGTCGCAACTGATTTTTTTTTCTATTTTCAGGACCGTTGACGTGCGCGACGCGGAAATTGGAGGAACACGAAGGACACCTTTTAGAACGCATACTTGTAGAAAATTTTCTCAATGATCTTTTCTTTATAATCTCGCAATTCGAGATTATATCAAGCTTAACGTATCATATAAGCATATTTCTAATTAATAAATATAATCTTAGAATATACCGTCTCTTACGGATTGGACGATGCTATCGAGCTACGATGAAATTGGAGTCATCGCCGGGGCAATTAAGACAAAACTGGTTTTCACAATGAACTGACAGATAGATATGATTCTGAGATCATTGTGAAAGCTGATTTTGTTGAAGTATCAACGGGACGGACCTTGGTGGCGTTAAGCTCGAAGAACAAAGAAATGGAAACAACACGAATAGTAAGTTTCGGGGAATCAAAATACGTAACAGTATATATGATTAATATTAGCTTATTATACATAATATCTATATCTATACAAAAAAAAACTTATTTAAATTAAAGTTATGTATGGATTTATGTATAATTAATAACAATATAAGTAAGTATATATAAATATATGCAGCTACCTATATATAATATAAAATACATAGAATGATTAGCAATCTTACAAGCAAAAATGTCGTTTCCTTCTAGAAGTAAAAAATAAAAAAAAAATTTATACAAATTTGCCAAGATCAAATTATTGTTTTCGACACGAAACAATGAGATAATGAAAAGCGAAAAGCGCTTTATAATGATCGCGATGCCGAGAATATATTAGTTTTAAAATATTTCCACATTTTATTTAAAATATTTTAAGGTATACCCTTATACTATGTATCATAGAGTATATTGGCACACAAAAAATTCAACGTAGGATACAATACAAGTAAGACTACGATATCAGCTGGAAGTGTTTTCCCTCGAGAACGGGAAAAGAACGCTCTAACGGATACTCACCAATTAAACATTTAGAGCGCGAAGGAAAGAGAGAGAGAGAGCAATGTACGTTTTTTTTTGTCGGAATTTCCGGTAGTGATTTATCAAACGGGAAAGATCATATCTGACGGACGCGGACGGCGGCAAGAAACGACTCCTCGAAGTTACGAGAAGAAGAAGAAGAAGAGAAGAAGAAAAAGAGGGGAGAGAATGCTTCGTGAGGCCTCGTATCCGCGTGCACGCACCACGTGTCCATGTCTCTGCCTACGTCATCCTATGTATTATATCTCTATATACGCGTGCACGTATGTCGCGTGTGTATATTAGTGGAATACGCGTGTACGCATTGCGTAGATATTCTAATACACGCCCTAATAGGCCCGCCTGGCGCTATCAAGTGTCAAACGGACCGAACGTAAGAAAAAGTCCTAAAGGCGCGTATCGCGGCCGTCGCGGGCTTCTCTTTTTGACGAAAAGCAGCCGGACGCGAGCGGCAGAGGAAACTTTATACGGTGTCCATATAATAACACCGGCATCTCGCGACGCTCGAGTCGCCCGCGCGCGGGTCTCGACGGATACACTATCGGGCACTTTGGAAACCCTTGCCTCGCGTCAGGCGCATGACAGCTCGAGGGAACGACGGAGTGTCCTCGAGCCTGAAGAACCCGGCCGGGGTCTCTCGGGTCCTTTACACGCTAAGATCCTCGAGCCGGACAAATTCGGCTTCTCCGAACGTTGGGCGCATCCTTCGCATTCCTCGAGGACGCGCGCGCTCTCCTCTTCTGCGGATCTCTCTAGTGAATAACTTTTCAGTCAATCCGTTACGAGATGAACGCTATGCATATTGAAGATAACGCAGGCGTTAAACTTTCTCTCTTTACTCTCTCTCTTTACTCTCTCTCTCTCTCTCTCTCTCTCTCTCTCTCTCTCTCTCTCTCTCTCTTTCTTCCTTTTGCTGGTAACAACGCAAAGATTAGTGTTGCTAGTAATTGTAATTAATCAAACTTTTTTTTACCCGCTTTTGTGTTTTATTATATATTATTTAATATTATTTTTTAAATACACGATATATATTAAAATTTGCTCGCATCGCATCATCGGCGGTATAGATTCGTCACGTTTTCCCGGTAAAAACTGCGTGCGGCGGCGGCTCGTAAAAATCACCTGGCAAATTGGAGAGGCCGAGGTGATATACGATGTGCCGCTCGTGTTTCGCCGTCGGTGACGGTGAACTAGCTGGTGCCGGTATCGAAGAAGTAACGCTATTGAGGGGGGTTGTGTTGGTGGCCGCGAAATGTCGGTCGCGCGTTAATAACCCGCTCCGGTTCGGGTGGACCGGATGAAATTTATGGTCCCACCAAGCGTTTTGACAAGCGCGCGAGGAAATTTATCGGCGCGTAACGAGAAGAGGGGGAAAGAGAGGAGAGGAGAGGACGTGGTGCAAGGTGGTGGCACTTTTTCGTTGGCCAACCCCGGCGACCATGTTTTGAGCTATTAGACGAAACAAGGCCCCGCTGTTTTACGACCGCTCGCGACCCGGAGCGTGCCACCGAGGCACGATCCACCGTCGTTAAACCTGAAGGCTCGGGGAATGTTCTCCGATCTGGCGCAATCGAAAAACCTTAGATTTTATGGAAAGAAGGAGAAAGAAAGAATGATTTCTAATCTCGGAACGCGTAAAAACGCTCCATTACTCCAATTTAAAGGTGTTATTATATTATCATTTTTAATTTGTAGCGAGAAGAATCCTTGAAAAGGATGAAACGAGCAATGCAATGAAAAATGTGCAACGAATGATGATTGACTAATTATTATTTATAATATTATCGCTTCTTCCATTATCACTAGAGAATTTTATTACATGAAAAGTCTGAGAAAGAGAATCGAAGATACTTTAACCCATCTTTTTCTAACAATAAACTACAGTTTTATTCGTGATATGAGATTATAGTATGTTGACATAAATTAGATGAAAGATCGATCTTCCAATAATAGTTAAATTTTAATAATGTTTCAGCTGACGGAGTAACAGGGGGGGGAGAGAAGTAATCTTTTCTACTCAACGAGATTATATCTAAGATTGTTAACTGCTTATTATTCGAGTTACGAGGTCGAAGCGAATGAGGTTTTTCGGAAAAGGTATTTAAAAAGTGTCATAAAGTGTGTGTGTATGAGTGTACGCGCGCGCGCGCGCGCGTGTGTGTATGTGTGTGGATATGATGCAATAAAATTGATTAATTAGACGGCGTCGGGGACACTTTCCAAAAAACCGCATTCGAATCGAATTTCCGTCTTATCGGTCCAGAATTCTTATATCATCGCGAGAAAAGCGAGACGACTTTTACGAGCCGTCATCGTCGTCGTCGACGTCATCGTCGTTTAGGAGAGAGTTTTAAATGACATCGTAAAAATGTCCTGGCATGATTTTCTCGAAAACTCGTAAATCCTCGTTCGTGCGAGAGCAACCACTTGTGCCTCGCTCGCTCGCACGATTATTGCGGCCGAGAAATGTCAACTTTGACAACCCGAACATGCGCGTACAAGTGCGAAGGAATTCTAAATAAATTGTGCTTTTCCCAAACCGATCGACCGGTCTCCTTTTTTTTTCCTTCGGTTTCTTTTTCTCTCGTGGAAAAATCGTTCGTCGATATCTTATATCGATAAAAATTTATCAATTAAAATACATGAGATTGCAGAAATATTTTATCTCGATTTTCTCGTATATCACTCGACGTAGCGGAGGACCGCGAAGGGAGTTAATGAATCGCATCGCGTTCTCCGTCGCGCGTAATCGATAACCGCGCTCATTCTCACACTGCCTGTAGGAGAGAGAGCGCTTTTTGCTGGTCGCGGTTGGTCCGCCATCGCTGACCAGCGATGCACGTGCATAATGCACGGCACACGCACGCGTACGCGCGTCTGTCTTTCTTCTTCTCCCTCTTCCTCCCTGTCCGAGCTCGCGGATGTGCGCACCATCGCACATGCGATTCGCTCAAGTTGGCGGACAGCGAGGTCCAGCCGACTCTCTCTCTCTTTCTCTTTCTCTCTAAACCGCCCATCCTCTTTCTGCCTATCTTTCTTTCTTTCTCGGCCGTCATCATCTCGGGCATCCGAGCTTTTATCGGGTCCGAATCGCCGCTAGCCGCTTGGCCACATGTGTGCCAAGCAAAAAGTCCCGCCTTGAGGCTACGCTCTCGCCTTCGTCCTCCCTTGCGTTCGTGCCCTGCGAGCTTTGAGGATCGCGACCGAGGCGGGTGGCCGAGGCGGGTAATAAATTTATGACGGCTCGCGGTCGACGGAATTTGCGAGCGAACGCGGAAGAGGCGATCGTGCCGTGCGGTGGAAACTTCGTTTTCCGACGTTGGCTGCTGGAGAAAAGTGATGCTGATTTTATTTTAAATCCGTGAGCGACGTGAAGGGATATAATAAACTTGACAAGAAAAAATTTATTTTATAATCATAGATAATTTCAATGCAATAAGATTTTAAACATTTTAAATTATGATTTTAAGACTCGATTATTTGAAAACGATTACTTATGTTTTTCTCGCAAAATGAGGTAGAAATTACGCGATGGATTCCATCGTGTAAATATTTAAATAAATAAATGAATCGAGCCCTCTCTCTGCTACATCCAGCTGTCGCGTCCGGCAACGCTGCGTCTTGGCATCGTGCTCTTGTAACTTGACCCCGAAAGACCTCTCTATCACGCTCACAGACAATACACGGCGATGATAATTTCCCTTTTTTTTTTTTCACTAAGAGAGAGAGAGAGAGCGAGGAAACCGGGGAAAACTCGCGTATGGGACAACGATAAAAACCTTTGATGAGGCCGCGTATCCGCGTTTAACGACTCGATATCCACGCTCGATTTTTATCCGTATCGCCTCGATGATAATGCATCTGACTCTTTAACCGACTATGTCTCGATTGCGTTATTGTGCCGATTCGTTACGATCAGATCCCAAAAAGCGCTTGGAGTGCATATAATTTTTTCCCACTCCAATTCTTATCAAATCGGTCCTCTTATCGCGGTGGAATAACGTGCGAGGCCCAGAAAGAGGTCAATCACCGGCGGTTCGTCATTAATGCTGCATTTATTTTGCTCATTACAGTTTGCGTTGACGTTTTAATTACGAACGTTATTTGTTTAATATGAAGGTCGTAAGATAAAATACGATCGGGATTGATTGAACGAATCTTTTTATTTTATTTTATGGCAACAATTAAAGTCATCTAACAGTAATGAAATATATACATATTTAATATACACGATTAATTTTTAAATAAAAATGCAGTGAAAACTGAATGAAAAGTTCAACATCTTTCAAAAAATTCAATGCAGAAGTAATATTTTTAATTTTATTAACTATTGCGGAGATAAATATCTCTCATTATATTATAATTATAAAACAGCGTAAAATTACATCTATTATATGTCGAACAATTAGTGATACGCGATACACGTCGCGTAAAGATTTTTAAACATGATAAATCCGATAGATATGTTGAGTTTCACAACGAATTCGTCCCGTTTCAATTTTCCAAAATAAAAATCGCTGGTCATGTTCACTCATTGTCAGTAAGACACTGTATCTGCGATTCACTGTGAAATTCAAGACAATTTAGGGTCGCTTTCATTGACGTCTGTAAATCACAACACGCGGTTCAACTCTTTATGATCTAACTTAAAAGTCGACCTAAAAATCATGCTAACAATCTTTCTAATAACTGTGAGTTCTTGCCTTCGAAATTAATGGGGCTTTTTACCGCTTTATAAATTCAAAATAAAAAATTTAGATCGCATAAAACGTCAACCGAACAGGTTTCGTTCGTTGGCTTTGACGATGGAAAGGCATGCGCGCGTCACATCGCCGATAACGTGATCGCGCAACAACAATACTGAGTTATAAATTATAATAATAGCCGAGGACATTGTAATCGGAGCCGCAATTAGTCTCAGTCGCCACTGGGTGACCTGAGTGGGGAGCGGGTTTATTGTGTTCGACCGTTATCGCGGCAATTTTTCATCGCGACTTCCGATAGAAACTCCTCGCTTGATCGTTTGTGTCCACTTGAAGGAATGTTTGTCTTTATCTACGTATAATTTTGAAAAAAAAACTTATAAATTTCTTTATCCATTTGTTTAATGACTTGTAGGACACCGAACGTTAAGTCTTGGAAAGAGACTGATTATTTATGGTACTGTTACTCCGTCTTGCTTAATACTAGAAAAAATGTCTCCGATTGAAGAAGAACATTTATTTTTAAATATTTTTAAATTAAATTATTAAGAATTATTTTTAATTAAATTATAAGAATTATTTTTAATTAAATTATAAGAATTATTTAAATTACTTTGCATGAATAATCGCGCAACTTTTAAACATGTTTAGATAGCTTCTTAAAAATATATTAAAAATATATTATGAATAAATGCTGAGATACAAGTGGTGAGTATTTTTTTTTGTGTATATAATATGATATAAAGATTATAAAAAATCCTGCAATTAAGGCTCCGTATTTTAATAATCGAAAAATAATTGCGTCACTAATAAGATAGATTTAATTGTTATAATCATTTTAGCTATTAAAATTACAAAAATGTCAAAATGGTAGTCGTAAAACCTTTTTTTTTTTTTCTTAACGAACGTTTATTATATCGCCAAATTTTAAACAGTATTGACAAACTGACGGATCGACATATTTCGTAGTTCTCGATTACAAGGACTCGAATACGAGACGAATCAGTAGGTCACGTGTCGGTGTCGCCTCTCGAATTTCAAAAGCTTTTTAAAACCGGGTCCGAGAAGTGAGACGTACCTGCTGCGTGTCATGATTATACGGTGCGTCGAAGTCGCCCGTTAAGAGAGCCGAAGGAGAGGGTAAAATTCTCCGTATATAAATGTCGACCAGTATATTGCGACGTCTTTACCCTTCCGTATCTGAAAACACGATAGGGACGGCGATACGTTACAGATTACAAATTGAATATTCCCTTCTAGCTACGTAATTTGTATCTACTATTGATTGTCAATGTAGCAAATAATCTCTACAATCTCTTTCTCCCTAGAAATAACAATTGATTTTTGAATCATTTAAAGAAAAAAAAATATTTAATCTAACAGACTCTCTTGACACGTATAATAATTATGTGTAAATTATCTCTTGTATATATATTACACTGTATTTTTATTTTTTTCGCAGTTTTCATCTTATCAAAACTTCAACTTGTACAATGTCATTCTGTCGGATACCGATTCCTCTTTCCTGCCGGAATGTTAAAAGCTACGACGATAACGCGAATATTCGTACAGCGTGATTTCGCTAAACCGATAATATTCACGGATACACTACACTTGTACACATGGTGCTTCTAGTACCTCGATACTAGTGGATACTCTCGCTCTTTGTCAGCCATACCAGTCGAGAGTCACTCACGAGGAGAGTGCTTGAGACAGTGCAGAAGGCCTCGACTCTCCTCTCACTTTTTCCTCTTATATCCTCCACCTTAGGTGACGTCGCGGCATTTATAGTTTTTTCTACCCGTTGCGAATAACTTTCGGATCAGAAGCAACGGAATCCTTTCATTTGGGAATCCTGACCTTCGAAAAGACTTAGAAGTAATAACGAGTGTGACTCTTCTTCGTGTGAACGGAAAGGATTGAAAAAAAAATCAGAAAATATTGAGAAAACATTAAGGATTGCAAAGAAAAGAAGGCGTTTGAAAGCGTGTGATGTAATAACAGACTCGTGTGTGGAGATCTAATTCTTGTATACACATACGATACATATGATATTTTTATAAATTTACATGACATATTGAAAATTTTTTCTTACTATTAAATAGAAAACATAAGTGTGAATGTCTCATAAATATATATTTATTATTAACGATGAATTGTATTTTTACGAAACAAGCATATCGCAATGCTTACATAATACAATTATTTTGAATGACAAATACAGTTACTATATTTCTCATAAATTAAAAAACGTAATTATAACGAAAAGCAAATATAATTGCACGTATAATTGCACGTGAATTTCAAGTAAACTTCAACCGTTCCCACGTTTGATTATTGAAACGACGTGAGTTCTCCAGCCAAAGGCCCTCGAATTTTTAGTCAACGTTTGAAAGAAAGACGGGCTTTTGGCAGATTCGTCGTTCACTGTCTTATCTCGCATGCGGAACGCAATTACGTTAATGCATCATCGACGTCAGTAAGTGCTGCGGAGAAAACCGTCCGCGCAGAAAAATGGAGAAAAAAAAAGAAGCGGAGCAGAAGAGATCTGGGGAGGGAAAGGGATGGATGGGCCCTGCTCCCGTCTTTCAGACGGCGTCTTCCCGTATCTAACATCGGCATTGGACGAAGAAAACGACGCGGCCGCGGTCGGCGACGTCTGCGGTAAATTCAAGACCTATAAAACGTACAAACAGACAAACTTCTTTCCGAGAAGAAGCTACCGCGTCGAGCGTATCGCGGATCACTCGCTGCCAAATGCCAATTATCTTTACTCGCCGCTGGCAATTAAGACGTGCCGCGCTCGTGGAACGACCGGGAACGAAGGGTGAAACGGCGGTACATATCGGCTGCCAAGGAACGAAGAAGTACACATATTTCAGTTTCATCGAAACGAGAGCGTGAACTCGTGAAATGTCAATGAGATGCCAATTAAGTCGCAGATTTTACGCGTTATTCTTTGACATTAATGAATAATCCGAATCATACGTAAGAAATAATAGATATAAAATAATACTATGACAAAACGTTATCTCTTTTTTTCTCAACATTATCTGCATCTTCGTGAAAAGAAAGTATACATAAAATTTATTTAGCTTCAACCAACAGATCACTTTCTTGTTTAGTAAAATAATTCCTATATGAATGTAGAAAATAAGAGCCACTTTAGATATTTTTCTAACTTCATTATTATAAATTCTGCATTAAATCGTATATATATATATATATATATATATATATATATATGTATAAATTTTTCTATCGAAAAAATATCTTGACACATCT
Source organism: Lasius fuliginosus (assembly GCA_949152495.1). Lineage (NCBI taxonomy): Eukaryota > Metazoa > Arthropoda > Insecta > Hymenoptera > Formicidae > Lasius > Lasius fuliginosus. The sequence goes on from OX424448.1 coordinate 8,574,685, forward strand.
CGTGACAGGGTGTACGATTTATCATAAGTCTATCGAAATTTAGATATTATGCGTCGAGAAGAGAGGAAGATTAAAATTTCTGGATACGAACCCCCTTTGGTTCTTGGTGATAAAGCTGTAATCGCCAATACTATGTACCTAGGTGCGCGGTTTATCGATATCTACCGCGTAATTACCATGGTAACGCGACGATAAAACGCTACTCGTATTTGACTTGCTATTGATCATCCATCGTGGTAAGCCCTTCTCTCTCTATGGGTATGTCATCCCGTCTAGTTTCACACGTGGTGGATCTGCTTACTGTGTACCGAAAGAGAGCGATCGATTAGATTGCCTCGGCGCGATCCTGACTTCGTCTTTCCGCTCGTGGAAGAACAACGAGTGGGAAGAGATGTCGTCTCTTTGATGACCGGAAAACGACGCGTCGCGCGACTTCTCGGCGAATTTAATTGATAATCTCAGCGCGCGAGTAAATAGACGAAACTTATCTCCGGCGGCTATTTAGAGCGATTCTTAAAACGGCCTAATTGCCGCACTAATTAGAGCTATCGGTCGTGTCGGCAGATAAGCTCTTCGATCCTTCTTCATATATGTATCTGTCATATATATGTGTATACCGAGTGATCGAAACGAAAGCTTCATGACGATCGTGCAAATCTTTCCTATAAAATATTATAATCCCAATTCAAGCTATGAAATGCAAAACAATATCACTTCATTAAATAAAATTTCGTAATAATTATGCAGTATCAAAAATTATATTCTTGCTATATTATATACTCGTTATGTTTTGCATTTTACAATTTTAATGCGATTTTATAACAAATTGTTTTCGCTAAAAATATCAATGAAATTGTCGACTCTAAGCTTTTCAATCACAATGGCTTACGCGTGCCACGAGGCGAGATTTCGATGAATGGATAGATAGTAGGAAGGATATATGTATAACCAGCCGATAGCGTACCGCAATCTGAACAGCTGTAAGGGGTTTACAACTCTTTATTCTGCAGGACGCTGAATGCCCGAACTGTCGAAAATTTTATCGATACTATCGTGCTCAGCGCTCAAATATTTAGTCATCGTACGAAATGTCAACGCACTCGCGATCGGTCCTATTCTCGCAGGAGGGGAATGTCCTTTATTCGAGCGAGAAGGTAGAATATCCTAATTCGAGCGAAGACGCAAATACTATAATAATATACGCAAATAATATAATACTCGATTAGCATGTTTTTAGACGAATAATCAAATTCGTTCGCATTACCAGCACACTATTATAGCAACAAGAGATGTATAGTTAAAAATATTCATCTCTCAATTGTACATTTAGTGTTGACAATATGACAATACTGATAATTTTCACGTTAAACTTCCATATCATTGTCCATATTTAACAAATAGAAGTCACAGACTAAAAAAAATCACACTTGGAGAAAATATGCCGAAGAATATGCGCCAAATAAATTTGTGTAAATTTCGTAAAGTTATTTCAATATATTTCTATTGACAAAACTTTCTTAACAGCTTAAGCGTCTAGCAGAGCGTTTTATTGAGGCTCATTATGAAAATATATGAAGTTGAAAGGTGACATGGATGTTTATATCGAGATAAACGAGGATTCTGTGATTTCCAGGAACCAGCACCCGGAAGTCATTCGATGTTAAAGAACGACCGCCTTCCAGTAAATCGAATATACGCGACGAAATTAAAATAGATAAAGCGTAAATGCCGGCTCTTTCCGACACCCAGCAGCCGTACTTCAATAGATGGTACTGTCACATTTGCGTCACGATTGTTTCTCGGACTCGCTTCGCTACATCTTTTTCGTCCTTTCCATGGATTCCTATCATGCCAAAGGGTCAAGAGAGCTCAGGCACGATTTCCGTCGTTTTGCTTGTTCTCGTCGGTACTTTATCGAAATCTCGATGACTGACAACGATGTGAAGAAAAAATCGGACGGTCATACGATGATACGAAGGGCTGACTCTCGTCAAGCTCATCGGGCTCTCCTCTTTCTTCGACGACGAGAAAGAAAAGGAAAAAAAAGACCGACCGAGTTGATCTAACCCAAAACCCATCGTAAGCGATCGTCGCAAGATTTATCGAGTTATTTTTATTAAAATGATCTAACGTAGCTCTCGAAAATAGGCACACATGACTCGGTAAGAAGAGTTAGGTAAATATAAATGTCGAAGAGGAAATATAGAGAATTCTCAAACACATGATAAGAAATTCAAACAGCTCCTTTGTGACGAGCAAAAAATAATTGCGATGTCTAATACATTTAGAAAAAGTATGTAAAAAATGCGATTTAAATTTAGAGATTAATGATTTATACATCTCTCGAATTTTCGAAATCTACGAGAGTTCGAGTTGAATGCTGTGAGTGTCAAAGTACACGTGTCAAAAGATATACGCGTACAACTGGCGTATCGTTTACACGTGCGTGTGTGCGCGCCTCCGCTCCTTTTAATCTCCTAAATGCGGATAAGTGACATAAAAGTCGCGACGAAAATTCCCACGTCCCTCGCGCCTGGTAGATTTCGATAAGCGCCCTGTTTGCTCGACGTCGACCCAGAGTCTATTCGCGGTTTTTGGGCTGTTAAAAAAGGGAAGTAAAGGGCTGGACAAATATTTGAGACGCGTTATTACCGCGTGTGACCTAGTCCGGGTTATACTATTCCATTGCGCTATATGCGTATATATCGTTGCAAATATCATTTAAGAAAGCGAGATAAGAGACTCCACGTTGATATCGCCGAATCGTCGCACGGTCCTTCTATGTTTACGTAAATACGGAATTCGGAAATCTAAGACTGTCGGTATAAAATTCTTACTTTCAATAATCTGTATTTTTTTCTTGTAAATTAAGAAATTATGTTGAAATCAGCCAAGATTGAAAGGACATTCCAGATGACTCTATGAATTTTGTATGATTTGTCATAATTTAGATACATTATTATACGGAACAAAATATAAAGTGAGACGATACTAATAAGTATTTCTATAAAACCTATATGAACCGTATTAAAAAGTGTGATAGAAAATATACATGTCTACATATAATCTGGGAAGTTAGGAACGAAAGGGATTAAATGCGACAAATTGACTTTAGTCTCTTTTTGTTTTATTTCTACAAATTAGCGTACATCTCACTTATAAATTACGATTTAATGCTCGTCGTCCAACGTGCACAACTACACCGAGACATTAACCTACGCTTTCTATCAATTCTCGTAATATTGTGAATAAATATCTAAGTACAAAAGCACGGCTGTGTCAGCGTAGTAACTAGTATTAATAATATACGCAATCTACATCATGTTTTAGTACGGAGCTGTAAGCTCATTTACATTAGCTGCACGCTCGATATTCAGGCTAGTCGGTCCTCGATATATCGGTCGTCTCCGGCAGCGATTCTTTTACAGAATCTCTTTGTAATTTTCAAACATAATAGAAAGAGAGTCGTAGAAATTTCTTATAATATTCAATCTTCAATTTTTTTTTATTTTCGCAATTAATCTCTTTTTCAAGAAGGCATGAATATAATTGGAATAGAGTCGCGGCGAGTTTCGGCTGTGCGACAATTTTCGAATTCTGAAATACTTTGGATCATTAAATAAAAAAATGCCAAGCGCACATTTGTTGCCACCCTCGATCGTATTTCAGACGTTTATTTGAACAAGGCGTGCACGAGCGTACGGCAAACCGATCGACGGTTTATAGCGTCCATGCGTCTCGCGTATATACATATATATGTATGTATATGTAGTATATATTATTACATTTGGAACGCGCCGTTTGGCACCGTATATATCGAGCGGCCGCCTGTTTGTTTGGCCTGAAATTCTGCGCTTTGGAATGGCCGGCTGTCATGGAATGATGTCATGGTGAGTATCGTGGCCGCGCCTCATCCACATAGTAGAGACTCTCAAGCCGGAGAATGGCTAATCTGCCATTTTTCTATCGTGCAAAAAGTATGTAACGCGACCGTTTCTCGGGGATTCAATGATGTGTTAGTAAATAATTTTTTATGAACATAATTATACCAGCAGAGATTACATAAAAAATGAGGAGAATATTAATATCTTATTTAAATGAAAGTTACATTTTTTTATTTTAATTTAAGAAGGAGATCTTTAATCTTTCTTTTGTTAAAATTTAATTCAGCGAAAATATAACGACACCAATTGTAACAATATAATGATTTGCCAGACGCAAAACTATAAATATTGTAGCAAAGGTATATTGTACAAAGATATAAAAAATTCTCAAAAATATAAACACTGAGAAGAAAAAATATGTGAGGAAATGTGATTCTGTGTGCCTATCTTAAAGAATTGAAAACTAGGAAAAGCATAACTCGAGTGATTTGATTCTGCCAGTCTCTGACTTGTGAGTGTATCTCTAGTAAAGATATACCTATAGTAGATTAGAGCGCAACCACTTTCTGCGATGTATGTATATATATATATATATATATATATATATATATATATATATATATATTTCCCTTCATATTCTTTATTTAAATTAGGAGAAAAAAAAATGAATTCGAGACGAATTCTGTTAATATTTTTTTTTTTTTCAAAATATTCACAATATTATATAAATGTCATATATATTATGCTCTTTACATTCTGCGCTTTTCAAAAGGTGCGATAAACTCTTTCCTGTTTGGCTTATGTATATATTGCTTGTTTTAGTTAGTTTAAGGCAGATATATTACGTATGTAAGTGTTTGTAGAATTTGTACGTGAAATTAGAACGCAATAAGATTCTAATTTCGATTGTAAGTTTTCAAAAAAAATCTCAAAATGTATAATTTTTATATTTATTGTATTCTCTTTTTCTAGATTCGCAATGCTATTAAATGTTAGAAATAATATTAGGATTTCCTTCCTAACGAAGGAATGCTGTCCTAAAACCGATCTACAAGTGATATCTAAAATATTTGCGTTACGCAATAATATTATAAACTTTATCACACAAAGCTCTCGCGCATTAGCTGCGCATTCTGCGTACAGTTCGCGATCAAAAATTAGCGTATATATTTATTAATATAATTCGTCTTTGTAATTATAATCATTAATTACATTGTATTTGGCTATCTTTCGGGCTCGATGCCCAGCTACGCCGCAGAGATTTAACATCGCGGTGATTAATTCAATTTGTTTATACAATCTGCGTGTTTGTAACTCTGCGTCGATATAACAAAAGTCGACGTAATAAAATAGTGTCTTTAACGCATCGTTTAATGCGTTTCATACAAAAATATATCCGTAGAAGTATCTACACGCTCCTCGGATCTGCCAAAGAATATTTTAAAGACAGATCTTTGAACGAATTTGATACCAATGTTTTCTTAACGAGAAGCGTTTTTCCTGCGAAAAACCTAATTATATTATTAAAAATAAAACCGTTTTCACGTGTGAATAAAAGTTGTGATTAAAATCCTCCCTTCTCCCCGTAACAAATCTTTAATTCCTAAATAATTTAAAGGACGATTTCAATAACTGTATGATTTTATGTTGACGTATTAGCGCGCGTAGTAATTTCTTTTATTAATTATTATAATTAAGTATTTAATTGAAAATTTCGAATCAAAGATAATATTTGTCGATATATTAAGAAAGAAACGCTGTATCAAATTTCAAAAAATCTGAATCCTTGAAATACTTTTCGGCGAATCTGGGACGATCTATGCGAATTTTTTCACTCGCTTATTTCTGCGTAAATCGAATATTCAACGGTACTTTTCGCGGCGCATTTTAGCACTCCACAAAAATGATAGACCATCGTCGTGTTTACCTGGTTTTGATCCTACATGTAGTTTGGCCACGTCTCGATGCCAGGTACGTAGCGATGAGCGTATTGCGCATAGGACGTGGACACGTGCGGATGGCCCATCTGCGCGGTCGTGTGCGAGTGATGCGCGTTATGGGCGGATATGTACTGGACCGGTGGAAGGGGAGGCTGCAACTCATGGTACCTGACCATCTCCTGAGTCCTATCCTCCCATGAAACCTCCGCGATCGCTTGCTCCGAGCAGTGGCGCTTGATAGGCCTCTCGATCTCCTCCTCATATCTGGAAGCAGGATGTATCTCGACATCTCATAAATTTTATCAAAAAATCAGCACAGATCAGGAGAAAATAGAAATCACTTATGAACGATATTCACATCGATTATAATCGAGTATTTCCTCGAAAAACGACAAGGAATATAAATATATCATGCAATATCTAATTGTACGAGTAAACTTTATAAATTAAAATGTAATGATTGTAACTCTTTTATAGTTAAATTATTTAAGTAAAATATTTATAATTCCATCTTTCTCATATTTCAGAATATTTTAGATTCAAGAAAACTTTCGAGAATGCCATAATTAATTCTACGTTTTTTTTTTTTTCCAGAGTGCACTTCATCAATTTGTAGACGAAAGTAAGATGCGATTCGTACCTGTTGAGTAACCATTGCGAAGCGGTGGTGACTTGCACAGGTGGATATTGATGTATCGGCGCGGTCTGGGGTGGTAGATACTGGTCGAGCTCGTTGCTCTCGACCTCGCACTCCTGGAAATTCACCGGGAGATTCAGGCCGAGCCCGCCCAAAGTGCCGAGGCCGTTCAACTGGTTTTCCTCGCCGGGAAGGCCATCTCCGACTTCGATGTATCGAAGATCGACCGCCGGCTGCTGATGCGGAGAATCGCTCGATGGCGTATTGCCAACTAACTCCTGGTAGTATACGGTATTGTTCTGCGGAGGCTGATTGCTCTGCACATCAAGCATTTTCATTTCGCGTGACTTCAACGATTTTAGACATGATCGGGAATGCAAACCACGAATGCAACCATCGAGCGAAAGGTATAGCCTTAGATAATTATATTTGTGAAATCGGTTACTTTCTCTCTTCTCGCTTAAATATGATTACGAGAGGAGAAGTAATATGAATAAAAATTAACAGAATATTAATTAATTAACCATTGTTAATTTCATTAATAATACTATAACTTAATATTTGTAAAAGTTTAAAGATAAAACGATGAATATATACATACATATACATATATATTGTTAATTATTTATTTAATTATCTAAATGAATTCTTTTTCATTAGATCATAAAATTTAGAGTCGGAAAAAATCATAAAGGAAGAATTAGATACCTGATTGACATAATGCTGTCCTCTGGGTGTCGTAGGGGGTGTCGGTGGTGAAAGACCTTGGCTGGGTGTCGTCGGTGGCGAAGAGCTCACGCCACTCTGTGGTGAATTCGGTCCTTGCACGCCTCTAGGACTCATGTCCTCCTGTTTCAACGACCTGGAAACGCTAAATGTCACGTTGCTCTGATTCCTCGAGGGTGAACTGTCACGACCGGAAGAAGGCCCGTTCTGCTTTCGACGTCGGGGTTGATACTTATAATCTGGATGCTCGCGCTTGTGGATAACGCGCAAGCGATCGGCCTCCTCGATGAAGGGTTTCTTATCGTTATCGGACAGGAGCCTACAACCAGTCGTGGTAATAAAAATAAAATATCAAATATAATAAAAATCACTTGAATTATGTTAGACAATAAAATTATTTTTTTTATTCTCCGTCAGATAAATTGCGCTGCATAAGGCTAATAATACATTTTAAACTGCATTTGAATGTGCTCTTAAATTTTTCTACACACGTATATCGCACATACATACACATATATATATATATATATATATATATATATATATATTGTGAAATAATTTCAGATTTTTTTCAGGTTCGACCGTATGTGAAATCTGTCGTCGGATCGACGTGATTCATGTTTCTCGCGCTTGCGTGTACATATATACATGCAAACGAGCGCCTCTCTTCGCGCCGTTCGGCATCAGAAGAGGCTTGAACGAGAGCGTTTCCATCGGCGTCTGATATACTCTCGAAGAGTCGAAATGGGGGATCTGGTTAGTGTTTCTGGGTGCGTTAAGGCGCTCGTAGACGTGCACAACTGACACGCCGACTTAGTCCGCTTCGCAGCGGTCGACGTGCGGACTTTCTCGGTGCTCGGTTATGGTCCTTAATGCTTTGTGTTTATATTCCCACTAGGTTTGTAAACTCCGATAAGGTTTTCCGGTATAATAGAGAACGTCCGAGAGAGATTTCGAGAATTTCCGTCACGCTCCGCTCGTAATGATTCATGTCACAAGTCGCGTTTTTTATTCTTTAAACGTGCTATCAGTAAATTACTGAACAATAAATAAATTTATCTCGTGTAACTTGCAGGATAATCTCAGATTGACCGCGTTTTGTTTATGATTATCCTTGATTTAAGGCATCGATTCTTGTTTGATAATTTAATGTTTTTATTTTCAAATATCTTTATTTAGTTACTAATATTTCACTTTTCAACATATATGTAAATGATATATTTCGCATAATATGCGAAATAAAAAAGAAACTATTGTCCTAAGAATCGCCGAGGAAGCTTCCAATATATTATCTGGAATATTTGCAAGCTCGCGGGATTTAAATTCCACGACAGAAGCTAAGCTCTCAAAGGGATTGACACACGTTGAAGGCGCGTATCTTAAGCTTAACCGGCGCTGTTTTGTCACTGACGGAAGGGAAGAGGGAACGATAGAGATAGATGGAGTGGAAGACGGATAGAGAGTGAGAGAGGAAAGAAGAGAAAGCCCATCTGGTCAATGGACTTGCCATGAGCTTTTTTTTTCACCAGTGCATGCCGACGATAGCGAGTCGTCGTGGCTTCCCTTTTCTCTCGCCAGATGCAACGCAGGGTCAGCCAATTTAAATCTGCCTGTCGCTAGTATCTCTTACTCGTATGCATATATCAGTATATATGTTACCTCGTATAAAGAAGGAGGAAGAATATTCACACGGTCAAAGGATGCGCAAATCAATCTCGATGAATCTTCATCATGAGATTCTAATTGAATTATCACGCTCGTCATCTCGGATAATCGTCGACAAATCGTGAAATTGCCCGACTTTCTCGAAACGTTCCTTAATTAAAGTGTCAAAGCAGCAGCGGTCGTGCTTGTAACAAGACACATCACATGTGTAATGTCGAATATTAAAAAATTGCCTAATAACAGCTTCATATAAAGGCAGAGAAACACTCTGTATAATTTCTGCAAGCACGATACAGACTTGAGCGACAATAAAGGATTATAAAGTTTCTGATCATTGTTGAAAGGATGATTTACGCTTTTAGTTAACGCTGATAATGCTACCGCGGGGTCCGCAGGGAAAAACGTTCGAAGGAAGTCCGATGTGTGGAAGAATCTTTCCTTCCGGGAGATAAGACAGATTTACCTGTTCTCGTCACGCGCTATTTGCAGGCGGACCCGGGGAGCAGAAGGGAGCAGGTTCGGAAAAATTCACCTGACGGGCACAAGGCGCCCATTGTGGTCCCCGGGGGCCCCTTTATCTCCGGCAGGAACCGGCCGGCAGCTGCGAGCACGCGCCAAGGATGAACCAGAGGGGATATCTGTTTTCCTTTTGTCGACAAACACGTCGCGTTTGGAGTATCCGAATGGCGATACGTTTCGAGACGGCGCAAAGAGACAGAGAGAAAAAAAAGAGAGAGAGAGAGAGAGAGAAAGAGAGTGCGAAAAAAAGATTTATTTCCAGGCACTCTAGCACCTGGTCCTGTTATCGGGATTGACATGAGACAAGTCGACGTCGAAGTCCGCAAGGATTCGACGGATCAACTGACGCGATCGCGATTAAAACTCTTGTGCCAAAAGCATCAAACAAAATCCGTTTACCGTCTCAATTATCATTTCAACTGTTTACAGAGATCATTTATATCGCAATTTTATTTTTTCTTTCATTTTATATTTTAAAATTTCTTTAATTTTTCATATTTTTATATTTAATTTAATTTCTTTACGTTTAATTTAATTTCTTTAATTTCTTTAATAAAATTTCTTTAATTTCTGTACGTGTAAAGTCACATATTGTAATTCAACTGTAACAATAATTCGTTTTATCCACTTATTATCTCATCTCCTTTATTGACCTCTTATAAGCAAAGCCTCGCATATAAACCACCGCGCGCGATTTCGATCTGTATATACGTCGATCTTCGCTGAACTTTGTATTTTATCGGTCTCATCGGTTCGTAAGCAACCTCATCCATGTAGCAATCACTCTAGTACTGTGTTCATTACCGAAGATGACTGTATCATTTGTTTCTGCGCGTAAGGTAGATCAAAACGTCAGAGCGGTGCATGGCAATGTTTCTCAATCGCGTAAATTCGATTCTTTGCGCATGACGAAGGAGCTTAGAGACGATTTGGCTAGTTCATTTGCGCGTATTATAAGGAGCCTTGGCGCAATCATGAAAATATCTCTCGTGTTCGGACAAGAGTGTTAATTGGTACTAGGTCCATGCCGAAAAGGTGTTAAATAATGACTTTTTAAGAGCCGAAACGAAAAGATCAACGTACCCTGTCTCAAGGACGACTGTTGATTCTTTTAAATTACAAGCAACCAAAAAATTATTTCTGCTTTCAATTTTTAATTTTTGTCTCCGACGTACAATATTCTTCTCCTTTCTATAATTCCTGTATGTACATACGTCCTGGTTGTACAAACAGACAGACTCAAATATACGAATAATAAACGGACGTTTTTATCGAATGTTAATTTCATCAACACGCGTTACAGACCGAGAGATTGCTAATGACTCTCGATACGGTGTTAGAAAAAAATCGATTGATCTTTAATGCTGGATAGCGTTTTATCTTTCGGCAAAAGCTCCGCCGTGACAATCGTCGGGATATCAATCGTCGATCTTTGGCGAGCAATCGCGATCGCGACCGGTGTTATTAAATGATTCGCAACGGGGGTCCTTGTCGGCGCGTCCTCTGATGATCGTTATATGGCCCACTGGGGCACCTCGTTAGTCCCAACCAGGAAACGGAATCATACACAAGTCATCCTGAAGCCTACAGGGTGTGTCAAAAGTCAGGTACTCTTCCTCCCGTTCTTTTTCTCTCTCAATCGTTTTTTTTTTAACTCTAGGAAGCTAAACATAATTTTCAAAAGCCAGTTGAAAGCTTGAAAGCTACAATTAAATGGAAAGACTTTTTCATAATATAAATGTTGCTGCAGTATTATTTATAGTATTCTAATAGTGTTAAAATTTAGCAAGAAGGTCTTACTCTATTTTTTTTATTGCCAGCTTTTGCTTCTAATTGTAAGTACAATATTGTGGTAAGATTTAAAAAATTTAAATTTAAATCTAAAAGATGGGAAATTTAAGCGATATACGAAATATTGAAAAATATTCGAATATTAAGAAGAATTGTATCTGATCGTAAAAGGGGGCCGCCGCCGGCATACAAAGTGTGTTCTTCGCTGTTACATATGTGCGACCCGAGTTCACGGGTCTCGAGAAGCAGGAACACTTGTACCACGTGCAGCCTAGGCGCCACGTGTGGTACGAGTGTGTTTAATATACGTGCCGCTGAAGTAAAAAAAGGAGCATTCGCGAATTCGTTGGTAAAAATAGAACGGGTTACGTACGTGAACAAGTGGTCACGGGAATTGGAACGCAGTGACTCCGAACTTTCACGCAATACTCATTGAACGACGTTGACTCTTTCCGGCCCAGCGATTTTGATCGAAATCGCATGCACTGTCTTACATAAGCGAAATCGTACGATTTCGAAACCGTTGAAACAAAAAAAAACGCTACTTCTTTTTTATTTATATTTTTTAACGGCTGAATTTTATCTAAATTGTAAAATAAAACCACTAATAAGTTTATGGGAAATGGATAAGAAAGAAATGTGTTTTCAGCATTTCAATAGCGTAAATTAACAATTACAATTATCGTCAAGGAAAAGACGCGCATAAAAAGATTTTTGGTTTGTTACTACATATTAGAATTGCATCAGTTAACATTGATACAATTAGATAATATCGCCAGTCTTGTCCGTCAAGATTATACTTGCTTCCTCGAGTGAATTCAACGCGCGAGCTTTGAAACCGTTAAATCGACGATAAACGCACAGGTGGCTTCGAATCAACGACAGCTGAAACGATCAACAACAGATTTCCGTGCGGCTCGCAATCCGATTTTTTCTCCGAACGAGGCGAGCGCGAATGAAGATCAACGAGCGCGATTCTCTCGCGTGGCTGATCGCCGCTTGGCGAGCTCGCATTTGTGAGAGAATCGAGCTTATCAGATCGAAAGAACGGAGAGGCATCCGATTGAAGACACGTGGTACCGATTAATTTTATCGAAACAGTGTCTTTCTGCCAGGCGCGGAGGCCGCTGGATGTTATTCGGCTGAGCACTCGAGTGCGCATTCACATTAATCTTCAAGTGCACGATTTTTATACAATCGAAACAATATACGATTAAATCGAATAAAAAAATTAAAACAAATATTTATCCGTTTTTTTTCGTGTTCAATTTTATTATAAATAGATCTAAATACGCATAATCTAATGAACCGAAAAATCTCGAAACAAAGAGTAAAAAAAAATTATCTTTACCTCTCACATCTATCTCTCTGATACACATAATCGATTTTTTATCATAAAAAAAAATATAGAGCGAGGCAAAGAGAATATATTTTTGACCAATTGTTAATTGACAGATTGTAAAAATGTAAACGCGCAAAATCTAAAATTTTGCACCAATCAAAATAATTAAACATCGCATCTCTTGTTTGACTACTGTTGCAGTCTGACGATTCTAAAATATTGACGCAAGGGTAAAGAACGTCACGACACTCACCGCCATAACTTTCCTAGCGTTTTCGACAGCTCGGCGTTGTGAAGCTGAGGATACTGATCGGCCAGTTTTCGCCTCGCAGCCTGGGCCCACACCATAAACGCGTTCATGGGCCTCTTGACGTGGGCCGCCCTTTTGTCGCCGGAGCCCCTGCAATTCGAAGACATTATCTTCATTGGAAACGATACCTCTCTACAAATTTACGTGAACGCACGCAAGTGTGTTAATCGCTACAAAGTTATCAATTTTTTAAAAATATTTATATGTCCGCAAAAAAGATTCCATTTATCTAATTATTACGATCGTTATTAATAGAGTTACCTCAATAATTAATGTGCAATTGACCTGACATGCAATTCGTTTAACGCCTTATACATATAACGTAGTCTGCAACACAATTTTGATATCTCTACGATAAATTTTTTTTGTAAAAAAAAATATTCTAAAAATACGGTAAATTTTTTTTGTAAAAAAATAAACTAAATATTCTCTTTCAAATTTTCACGAAATTGCATACATTTTTGCATTTGACCGCGTATGAAACGGTTTTTTAGCTCGCCCGATCGCCGATAGAAATAAAAGCGAAATTTTACGACGGTGAGAGCTTTCTTCTCTCTTTCTCGCTCTGTCTCCATCTATTTACCTATCTATCTATCCTCTACCTCGTCGACTATTCTGGCAGATAATCTGGTGACTTGCAGAAGAAAATAACCAGAGGCGAGACGGCACGTATATATACATCTACGCACGTATACATATCCGTATCGGGTTTTGCCGCAGCGGGCTACCCCCGGGTCATCCTGGCGAGCGTGCGGAGCGTTTAAAACCGGCCTTAAAATAACACCGTGGCTGCCGACGTGTGACGGGTATATAGGAATGGACGTATCCCTTTCTTTCCGAGAAGATGACTTCATAAAACTTTTGCCTCGTCCGGCCGGGGATCGACGTGACTGACGTGATTGCCGCGCCGGCGAGATATCCTGGCCCTCCTGTTTTTCTTTTTGCCCTTAATCGAGGATTCTTTAAGGACTCGCGCGGCCCCGAGTGAACGATCATGATGCGCGAAGAACGGACGGCATACGGTATACGAGATTATGCTTTATCAGAAATCCTTGGACACAAATAAAAAAAAAAATAAGCGGTACTTTTTACACTCTAAAATAAAATCCCCTAAAAAAAGCAATGAAATCGACACACAACAGAGATAACAATATAGAGTAATAGCTTTAATATCGAGTCAATATATGTATATCACGTGTGTATATGTGTCGTATAAGTTTCGCGATTAAAGTTCTGTCGCGAGGGAAATAGAATTCAAGGATAACTTGTGTAGTTATAGTAGCTTATGTAATCGGACCTATAAGCGTTCGATTCGCGCGTGGATTACATGGGGATAAGCGTTGCGAATGCGCGTAACGCGGGTGAAAAGGACTCCGGCGTGCGTCTCAAGGATTCGAAAGCGGTTCCCCCTTCCCCCGTATATTTCGGCCTCTTTGAAATGAGAGGGGCGTTAAATCCGTGTGTAAACCCGTGGAGCCGTTGATAATTAGCGTGGGCTCACTAACGAGGGTTTTCACGGCGCTCCTCGACGTGAACGCGGCATACACGACGTACGCGCGCGCGTTTTACCTGAATACACGCGAAAAACGCTTACGTGTGCGTTACTTGACGTTCGCGACGTAGGCGTGGTGTGCTGCGTAAAATAGCACAAACGTGCAGCTTTTACGACAGAAACATCGAAAACCTAGGGTCTCGTACGAACAGTGTCAGTATAAAAATAAATTAACGCAAGCAAAAAAAAAAAGAAATTAAAAAATTATTCGTCAAATTTAATCCACCCCCGAATTATTATTTGAAAATTTTTGCGCAACAGTTGCGTTAATGTGTTCGCAAATTAATTTTCAATATTGTACATTCTCCAGTAGAGAATCAGAGGTAATCTCGCAGCTTCTGCGAGATACGCGATATACTCCCACGGAATCCGTGTGGGTATATTAAAAACTGGTGCATTTATCGGACTCTATCGCCAGGAATAAACACCGCACCCTGCAGCTACCCCGAGATAACCCCATAATTGAGGGTTAGCGATAAGCGCGATACACTCCGTGATTTCCGTTGTAGCGTGCTTTCCTCTCTAACAATCAAACCTAACATAATTACTCTTCTTCGCTGTTTTGTCGAATTCTTTCCGCGCTTTATCTTGCGATCGCACGCGATCTTCCGAAAGATCTCCGTACGCGTTCAATGACATTGAAAAAGAAATCATAAGATAGAGGAAATCTTCTTTATAGATCTTTCTATAGATCGCTTTTGTGAAATTATCGGCTCGTTTTTATAAAAAACAGAAATCAATCCCGATTGTCGCCGGCAATCAGGAATATAAAATCATACAGCATCGGCAGGCATTACGCGTCGCGGATCGGTCAGCGCATTGCACAATTTTCTGCGCATCGAGGTCACGATTTTATCAAACTCGCCGCGATCTAATAATTTTTCTCCGCGAGCATTCGATGCACACCGAGGACGCACCGCGATGACTCGTCCCGCAATCGTGGAAAGAAAACACTTTATTTTTTTTTTCCCTATCGTTATCAGTTATCTCGTCGAGACCGGCTTCCTTCCCACGATCGACGAGCAGCCGTGCGGGGGACGTGGCGATCGGGCATTAATTAGCCAATTTGCGTTAATTGGCGACCGAGGACATTTTTCCGCGAGGCGCGCGTTTCCCAGGCCGGGGAAACGAGTGCGTCATAATTGAGTTAGCGTTACGTATTTTTAAGACCGCGCCACGCTCCTCCTCGCCCTCTTCTTCTCTCCCCCGACAACTTCGTCGCATCCGTTTCTCTTCGTTCCTCCTCTCTTTCTTTCTTTTCTTTTTTTTTTTTTTTATTTCTTTTCAACCTTACCATCGCGCGGTTGAAGCCTGCGGGGCTTAACGGCAGCCTAACGTATATATACCTGTGTATATGTATGTTAACGCGTCGCTAATATGACTCGCGGTGATTAAAATGCTTCACGAAGGTATCGAGAAATATAAAGAAGCTAAAAAACGAAAAGAGGTATGTCTCTCAAAAACGCGCTTTTGTTTAAGCAATTAATTAACTTTTCTCTGCTAAGGAAAGAAGAATAAAATACATATATCAACGTGAAATGTAAGATAGTAATATAATATCAAACTATCGCACACATTATTATAGAATATTTTATTCGTCAAATAGTAGCGTAACTTTGCGCGAACACTAACTATATCAATATTTTTCAGAATTCGTCCGTTCCCTAAATTCTTTCATCCCTCAAAGAGAACGTCTCTCTTCCCATCATTCTCTTCAATTATTAAATATTTTAACGAAACAGTTTGCAGGGAGAAAGCTTACAGATCATCCCAAGTGCGAGCGCTTTTCCGAAATCGTTGCTCGGAGAGAGCGATAATTAAAAAAAAAAAAATAAATAAAATAAAATAAAAAGAGAAAAATATGAATTTGCCACGTGATACACTTACTTGGTAGCAACCGGTACCAGAGTCCAGTCGTATCCCTGGAGAACCTTGGCGACGGCGGCGCTGATCCCTTCGCCGCCATTCACCGTTGCCGCGGCGACGGCTGCCGTTTTACCATTGCCGTTAATATTGTTGTTATTATTATTATTGTTGTTATTGTTATTATTATTTCCGCCCGGCGACGAAATGGACGTGCTGGAGCTCTCCGGCTTGACGTCATTCATCTTCATCCCCTTCGGCGCGTCGTCGCGCGAACAATGAGAGCCGCGAGATTCGAGTCGCGCTTATCAGTCTTGCCGATTTATCGCGCGCAACACGCGGAAAACACGCTCATCTCGTCTCGAACCTCGTCGCGAAGAATAGCCGTCGATCTAATTCTAATTAATCGTTGCTGCGGTATCGCTGCCGCTTCGCTATCGCTTTATCATCGCGGCGAGCGTGTGCACTTTCTTCTCGCGATTCTTCACTCGGTTAATTTTGCCGATCTCTTTGCTCACCGGCCCCGGATGTCTTCTTTCCTTCTCCTTTGGAAGTCACGTTTCGACTGTGTTGATTGTTGTCACGTTTAATTAATTCCGCTCGCGATTAACTCGCAGTGACGCGTATCTCGCGCGTGTGTCTTCGTACGCGTATCTTCTATTTATTATGCTCGCCTTTTTTTTTTATTGCTCGTCTCGGTTCGCCAACTCCGTCACTTCTTATCTGCGCCGCTTTTCTCTTTGTGTGTATGTATCTCGGCGCTTGAAAGTCTCGCACTTGGTCTCTTTCCTGAGAGGACAAATTCGAACGATGAAACTGTGGATCGTGCTAATTGCATCCTTCGATGGTCAGTGTTCTTATACTTTTCGGTGGATTTATTGTATCTTGCCTAAGCGGTGACGCGAGTTAGCTCGATAACTATCCTCGATTAGATAGCACGTGTTTCTGTAAATATCACTGACGTTTAAACGAAATCTTGTTATCGGTCATTCGATATATACTCTTTGGAAGAGATAATTGCATCCAACTATTGTAAAATCGTCCGTAATATCACTGGAGAACAGAATTGTTCTCCAATATATATAAGATCCTTCGCAGCATCTGACAGAGAGTTTTGACAGATTCAAGCGTTCAATCGTGCTGTGAAAAATAATTTAACTTCAGTCCTGGCCTTGCTTGACTCGCACCACCTCTTATTCTTAATAAAGCTTCTTTCGTGGGCGTTGAAATACTTCACATATCGATACCGTGACTCCGGAGTGATTTCGTAATTTTCGCTCGAAATTCTTTCGCGTTCGCGTGAAACTCGCGCCGAGATGAAAGCGGGGTTTCGTGGATGCTTGTCGCGCGATCGGCGCTCGAGTGAGGTGGTTGCATCGCCTCGGGGCAGTTTCCACCACGAGGCTGACATCGTTTCTCAGCTGGTTCGTTTGGGGGCGGGGCAATGGCAGCGTGCTGGTAACACTTGTTGCTCCATAAAGTCTCAGCAAGTCTGTCGCGTACACCGGGAGGGAGATCGGCTGTGCTCCGGTGGGGCCGACGGCGACGGTGGTAGCGAGATGAGGAGAGACGCGCGAGGCATTCGTTCCGCGTATCTTGCAGTCGTCGTCGTGTTCCGTCGTCGTTAGACTCCGTATGCGACGAGGACCACGGCCAAATAAGGCAGTACTCCCACGAGAGAGAGATCGGCTACACTTTTCGCTCCTTTAGATTATACTACATATTCATAATTAATAATTATAACTTATAATTATAATTAATAATTATAATTAATATCATATTAATAATGAAAAAAAAAAACGCGATATTATAATTAATAATAGAAAATCATATGTAGTTGAAATTAATTGGAGAAAAAACATACGTAATCTGAGAGAGGTTCGATTATTAAAAAAAATATGTTTGTAGTATGCCAAGCATTTAATCGCCTCTTTCCGTGTCGATTTAATTCTCTAATACTATAGTTCCATTAATACATATATGTTACAGCTATCTCTTTAAAATTCTTCTGGCATTTAATGGTAAATCGTGGATGGATCGTGTGTCAAAGACGGAAATAAATTCAAACCTATTTTGTTGACCAAAGAGAGTCTCTTGTTGCAACAATATTGCATCATATGACGACAACATTGTCGTATTCTGGCAATTTTTTAGTGCGGGGGATTACCGGCTGACCGACAATAGGACCATAATAATAAAAATCGCGATCTCCCTTTCGTTCTTGGACAGGTCATCCCTTCCCTCCTTCCTCATGATACCCCGTTTCCTCCCTCTTCACACTGCCGGATCGCCGGTCATTCCATTTATATTTCGGTACTCTCGCCACTCTGACAAGAGAGTTTCCATGACTACGATATCCTCCGGGAGAAGAACCAATCGGGTTCTGCTTGCTCCACCTATCTCTCGTCTCATCTCACTCTTTTTTCCTCCCCCCCTTCTGTCTCTTTCTCACTCTTTCTCTTTGTCCCTTCTCGCAGCTCACCGTCGTTTCTGTTTGCGATCTCTTTCTTCCACCCGGTACCGTCGATTGGTCCACCAGTCGGATGCAATTATGACGTCAGGGGAGAACGAGAAGAGAACGCAGCAAAACCGATTGCACTTATGGTTGCATATTGCACTCATCGACCGATCCTCGCGACGATCGAACATTTGCGCTAACGTTACGCACTTTTACATTCGACGTTTTGTCGAATCGAAAATTTCCTTTACGAACCGTTATAGCGGTATAGCAAAAATTTCTTCTATCAGATTCGTCAAAATTATTGTAATTATTACAAAATTGCATTTACATCTCAAGCACGCATAAATCTTGATACGTGTTAGCACGCAGACAACTGTGTCTCTGAAACGCGGCTCGAGTCATTAATCATGTCGGTTGTAATTAACGATTTCGTAAGCCTCACTCCGAGCGGATTAATCAGAAAGTTATAAGAATTGAGTTTCGCAATGAAAATTCAGAGTAGAAATGAGGAAGATTCGCAGATAAGGAGAACAAAACTGCACTCCTAGATGCGATCGGTTTTCGTAAGTAAAGTGTAAAACTTTTGTATTCTAGGATGGATAATTTGCAATAAGTTTTAGAAATAATATAAAGAAAATCTGATAAAAAAGTTTCAGCAAACTAATTTGTACTAATTTACTCATCGAAAGATCATTGTACTATATAAACAATGATAGAAGCAAGTAGAAAGCATCTTCTGATAAAACTGTACACTAACTCATTGTCAGTTTTTTAATTATTTTTAAAGTTCGACTTTATTTTATTTTTTATTATATTTTATATTGTTAAATGATATATTTGCATCCATCTAAAGAGAATGATTTGACTCGTAATTCATCATAATTCGCATATCTGACAATGAGCTGTCACACTGCATTCTATGCATACCTACATAACGCATTCTGAATAAAGATAATCGACAATGATTAGTTCAATATCTCTCATAACAAAATCTGCACTATACTTAATATTTCTCGAAAAAGAGTAGATTTATTATTTGCATACGAATTATCATTGAAATAAATAATTAATTTTATAATCTATTTAATTACGCGAATGCTTCATAAAATGATACTGGCTTAGATTTGACACACATAATTGAGAAATTCAAACTGCAATAATAATACTTTAGTCATCTTTCAAGAACCCGGAGATATTAATCAAATTTTAAATTAAATTAAATTAATTAAATTTAATTTAAATTTTTCAGCTTTGAGACTTGCTTCTCCAAATTTAAGAAACTTAGAAATATCTACATTGAAGATCTTTCAATTGTTAGCTGCAATAAATCAGTCATTTTAAAAAGCAATACCAATTATTATATAATTGTATTTTTCGAGAGTCAATTCTTGAAACTCGCAACAAAGTTCTTGCAAAGATGGTTTAATCGCGATTCGCGAGAAATGGAGTGGACGCGCGTACGCACTCGTACACGTGTAGCTATCGGCCTCGTGTACTACGCAATGACATTGCCGGGATGCGATGATGACGACGCAGAATGTGTCGAAGCTCGTGTCTCCGTTGGGGGTCCGTGCGCGAGTCGCGGTGCTCGCCACCCGGGGGGGCTACATGTGTCGGGTACCCGGCTCGATCGGCCCCCCTTCCCCCGCCTTCGGAATCCTTTCAAGTGCCTGACGGCACGCCGCCGACCCCCAGGAATTGCTGGAATTATTATTTTATCGCGACGAACCGCGCGCGAGAATCGCCCGTTTCGATACATCCTTCGATTCGCTCTATAGATCTATCGCCGGAGATTTTCCTCATTCCTTCGAATTACATATCATTACGTGTAAATTATATACACGTGATTCATAATTTAATTTATCGCAAAATAGATAATATATAAAAGCAAAATATTCAGTTTCTTCGAGTTAACAGTTTTAAGCGTGATCTTATTCGGTATCTCACTGTCCATCATTTCAAGATAATTGTGTGTGTGTGTGTATGTGTGTGTGTGTGTGTGTGTGTGTGTGTGTGTGTGTGTGTGTGTGTGTGTAAAACTAATATCTGTAACAATTCTAGAATTTCCAAATCTTGAAATAAACATTCAATTCGTTCAGATTTGGAAAATGCAGAATGTTACATCTTCCACACCTCTCATCTGCAATATGATTTTTCCAAAAGGATTGTATTTCTCTCAAAAAGATATCTTCTGATTGTCTATTAACTTGGTTTCGTGAATATTTATTTAAAGGGATGCACTAATCGTTTCGAAACGAAGAAACGCAAACGCGAAGCGTTTCCTCTCGAGGAAACGTCGAGGCTGCGTCTCAGGAACGGCCCTGAAACGAATTCTCGCTTACGTACACCGAGAAACGAAAGACGCATATTGACGCCACGTGCGCGCGCGCCGGGATGTTTATCCCGGCAAGAGCAAAATTCCGGCTTCGTGAAATCAATATTATTGTTCCCGTCGGGCTAAATTTGCATTGCCGGCGCATCGCGGCCGCCGCATAATGCGAGCGTACGCCCGGACAGACATTTGGAGAATCTGCGGACGAACGAATATCTTCGGAACACCGAACAATGACGAGAAGTATTTATCGCGGCAGATAGATTTATTTTATTACTGTCATTTGTAAGTCTCGTCAGATTAATTTTATTTTTATCACGCCTACATTACAATTTTTTATAGGCAAATCATCTGCAAATTATCAAAAGTTATGCGTCAATCTCTCTTATCGCATATTTATTTATTGATACGGTGAGTTAGATCATTCTGTTGAGATTTTCTAATCTCGTTGGAAATGTAATAAATTACCGTATCACCTCTGAGCTGAACCGAGAGATCGGAAAAATATTTACGTTCTCCATATTTTTCATGTGTAATGAATTTATTCGATTATTTTTTATCTCTATTTTTTATCTTGTATACGAAAGATAGGAAGAGTTAGGAATGACTCTCTCGTTAGAAAGGTTTCTATACTCTTGGCGTAGAAATTCGCACAAAAATGTGATCTTTAATCCGTAAGGGTCCTGAGAATCTCACGCACTCGTGCGTTTACGCGCCGGCAACGCGAATTAATCCCGCAAAGTGCGAGCAAGATGCTCTCTTTGATCTTTCCACAAAAGCCGCTACACGGCATTGACCGTGGTTTATATACGCCTGTGGTTTGTATGAGCCACTGTATTTGCTAGCTCACTCATTCATTAAATTCGTTGTATAATTAGGCTCGCCGGAACGAAGGAGGGAACAACTTCAGGACTTTGGTGGTGCTTTTCCCCCCAAGCGTAAAACACACTGCTCTATTTTGTCGCGCATACTTTTTTTTTTCGCATTCCGATCACGCGACGGCGAGCGTGTCTCGATGCGAGACACGCGCGATGCGAATATTATTTTCGAATTTATGTTCTAGATATACTGAAAAAAATGTTACAAGAATAAATACTTGAACGGAATTAAAAAAAATCGCGCTTTGTCTCATTGTCAGCAGAAACGCAATGATCGCTATATAAGAGGGTACATCTATGTAGAGATCTAAATAGAGGTATAACTTAAAGATATCAGCCACACTATCTAATACTTTTAGTCATCTTCAATGCGTGCGCGGTATCTTTCGCGGGTGTTGTCATTAATCATTTATTCGCAGACGCGATCACAAAATAAATTCCTAGGTCCACTTTCCAGCGACCTTTCACGTACAAGGCACATGTGCGCGACAACAAACGGACGATAATTAGTCGATGCTTCGTCGCGAATAACTCGCGAAATGAGTATCATAAGCCGGATGTGTATGCATGTTATCTGTACGGATCTGTAGATCCTCTTCACTACTACACTAATTAATATACAAATTCAACAAATATTTTTATAAACAGCATTATATATTTTTTTTCGATAAACTTTATGATTTTAAGCCTCTCTCAAATTAAAATTCCATAAACAAATAATCTGAAGTTACTTAAAGAAAATGTAGCTTCATTATTTACTTGGCTCATTGACATTTATTTCGCGAAACGTTCCTCTGTTTCCTGTCTCTCTTTTTTTCCCCTTAATCACTCATAATTTTAAAATTATTAGTATTTTAATATTCCTCGCTAAGGAAATATAAACTTTGAAGTAATCAAAGAATCTGTCATTAAAAAAAAATACATTCTATGCTTTTGACAAGTACATATATTATCAAAACAGCACCAACTTTTTCTTCATTTTCTAGTAAAATAGGAAAAAAAAAGGAAAAACGCATTCACTAGTCCGACTTCGTGATCTTACTAAAATCTCAGATTGCGCGGCGGTTTCGCAATATTTTCCACGGAAGGAATGTTAGAGATTCGATCGCTCTAACGTAAGGATGCAAGAGAGGATCGCGTATGCAGGATATACGACGTACAGGAATCGAGACTTTGGCACGGGCGCGAGGAAACGACGACGACGACGACGACGACGAAAGAGAAAGAGGGAAGGCGAAAGAGAATGAAGAAGAGAAAGGAGGAAGATTCTACGTGTCTCCCCACCAGAGGTAGAGGTGGTCCACGGAACCGCCTCCGCGGACGGTCTGCCATCCGCCTTGACGGTTTTGGTGCGTGTGCCAGACGTGTGCGTTTCATCTCGTCTCGCCTCAGCCTCTTCCATCCGTGCGGACCAACCTGTGCGGTTGAACCGTGCGGACGGTTCCTTCGCCTCCTTGAGTCCATCGGGTCCATCGTCGCGTCTCTCCTCTCGGCTGATCAGTCGGCCATCGGAGTTTACCTGATTCGCCAGTACCGCTGTCCGTGCCGTTACACGTCTCTCGATCTACGTATCTATCGATGACGCGATTAGAATCCTATGAGGAACGACACAGAGCTTAAACGGCGTCACAGAGTTTAAACTTTCCATTTTCGATAATCGATAACGAAAGAGAGAAATAGAGAGAGAGAGAGAGAGAGAGAGAGAGAGAGAGAGAGAGAGAGAGAGAGAGAGGGAGGAAGGGAGAAGGAGAAAAACGATAACTAGGACATTCCTCCGGCAAACGAGACGTCGTGGATTTTTAACTATGACACAACTCGATGATCTCGAGGTCGACCAGGACGAATCTTTTTTCGTTCCATTTGGCACCTCGAAATAACGTGCCGTACAATTTGGCCCCCGAGACGTCCCGCGTATATGGAATACGAGAAGAACGTAAAATCGGTATAATCTCGAGAACGGATCGTTCGATGAGAGAGACAAGTCGAGGAACTATAGTCCAAAGGGTTTTGAAGAGTGTACCTCTTCTCTCAACACGTCGCATCGCCGTATCGATTTCTGTCTAATATTTCCCGGAGCCGATAACGAAGTGAATCTCTGGGTGATCTACGAGTTCGTAGGAATCGGTTTAATAACGAGATAAAAAAATATCCGATGCGGATAAGGTCGGCACGGGGTCGGCTAAGTAGCCATAAAGAAGATTCGGCGACCTATCCGACCCGATAAATCGCGTCCTGATAACCCTCGATTAATTATCGAACCTCTCTCTTCCTACGACGGAAATCTCTTACCGAGAATCTCGCTTATCTGCGACAAAAAATTCACGAGATGCGTTTTATCTCCCGACGAAATTTGCCATTCTACCATCGATTATGCGACGTTATTTGAGTGACACTTTCGACGTTTATATGTTGAAAGCACCTTTTTTTTTGAGTTCGCGAATCTTT
This sequence comes from Lasius fuliginosus, assembly GCA_949152495.1. Taxonomy (NCBI): domain Eukaryota; kingdom Metazoa; phylum Arthropoda; class Insecta; order Hymenoptera; family Formicidae; genus Lasius; species Lasius fuliginosus. The sequence continues at coordinate 8,599,030 of OX424448.1, forward strand.
GATATCTATAGTTTTCAGTAATTGTGTGAACAGCGGTGATCGTCAGTGAAGAGAGTGTTTTGCATTTCGTGGATTTAACGGGAATAAAAATGGATGTCCATCACAATAATAACGATTTGTCTTCGATGGAAAGTAAAGCCAGCTCGTCGAGCAACGAACACGGTGGCAATAATTCATTGGACGATGCTGTGGGCAAGCTATTGCAAGGTATGCGTATACAATTTTTGCACTTTGTAATGCAATTAAAAACGTATAATCACACATATAACGTACTATATCTATTAGAAAAAAAATAATGAACAAAGATCAAGATAAATACTATAGTGCGCAATAAGCATCGTGTTTAAAAAATAGGGGAAGCGAGTTTATATCAAAATTACGTTTTCTTATTTCGGAGAGCGACAATTTCAATCAATTATGAAAGAGAAATTTATAGCAAAAGATAAAAATAAACATTACGAAGAGCTTTAAAAATGGTAGATGCTAGACTCAAAATTAATGCATATCTTGAAGATTTGTTTATGTAATATCGGTTTATGTAATTCAGCTGTGACTTATTATTACGATGTTATTATTAGTATTATTATTAGCTTTTACAAGAGACTATTTTAACTCGAGGAGAGGAAAAGAGAAAGAGAGAGAGGAACGTTAAGAAAATTAATAAAGCATTTACAAAATGATCTGCATCTCGAACGCGATTTATCGCGTCGTTGACGAGACATTTAAATCGAAATTGGCCTGCGAAAAATATCAATTTCCCGAAATAGCACGCGAGACGCGCGCGTCCATTCGCTATTCGTTCTTTTTCACCCGTTGCCGTCTTTATCGAGTCGTTAAAGAGGGAAAGACAGGGAGGACGGGAGGGTTGAAGGCATATACTGGTAATTGGCGTTGAAAGCCCGCGTCGTCGACCACATCGCTCTTTTCTCCATTTGGTCGCTCGCAGATTTATCCGGACGATATTCGCAAGAGTAGAAAGGGGTAGAACTCGAAGGGAGAGAAAGACGCGGCGACGAAGCGACGGGGAGTCGGACAAGCCGGAGAAATATAGCCGGGGAGATCGCTTCGCGAAGAGAGACGACGATTCCTCCGAGGAAAATTCGAGAGCACGGCAGGTGCTGCGAACAGAGCGAGACGAGGCGAACGCGCTTGCCATCGCCACTAATTATACTAGTACCGAATTAAATCTGAAAGATCGCCGCGCGGAAGAAAAGGAGAAGGGGGGGAGAGAGGGAGGGAAGCGATACGTGCGGACCGCAAGACGTGATTTATGATGCGCGTCGAGACTCGGTCTTCGCGACGACGAAGTTTCGCCAGAGATACGTACATCGTCGTCGGGGAACCAGCGGTAACGGGCGACGATAGACAGGTGGAAATCGTCGGGGGGATGATATCTCTGTCGGAGACTAATTTTACCTCCGCGTTTAAATATTAGACAATTGCGACGCGAATAATTACAAGGATTAATGAGGTCTAGTCGATGCAGCGGATTACAAGGAAGAGTCGCGGATATATCAGTCGCTCTCTTCGAGTCTAACTGGATATTTTCTAGCGAAATCTAGATGCAAGATGCATCTAAACTATTAGTATCTCCCTCGTTAAATATTCTCTTTTCATAAATTTACTTAAATGCGTTCTCTTTGTGCGTGTAATTTTAGTAAGTAAATTTCTGTTATTTTGACATATACATCTTACATGTTCTGGCGACAATTGATCCGCTCTCAAAATATCGTATATTTTATCGAATCACAGGACTTGTTTCTATTTTAAAATCAAATTCGAAAAGAAGTGTTTATCTATATGATGCAATGCTACGCCAGGGGCGACGGCGGAGTGATGGACACTTGAATTCGTTCATGATCAAAGTTGAAAAACCGATGGCACGCGCGAGATAGGCCGACCGCAGGAATGTATAATCCAAATGGTTTATCGCTCAAGAAGAGAGAGACAAGTCTGCGCGTCTACGCCGAGTAAATATTTGCTCCAGCGGCGCTAAGCGATACGCATTTCATTACAAAATATCGACGCGATGAAAATACAGGTGGCCCCTCAATATACATCTATACGATCTTAAGTGAATAACATCATATATAAATATACATGCATATATCATTTTCTTATTTTGTGGAATCTTTTGTATAAAAACTTATTCAATGTTTAAAGTCAATTGTCTTTCATTTAATTTCGCGAACGCATTTATAAATAACGTGCGTTGCCCGAACGAAGATAAATTCTCGCCGTGTATCTTTCCTCCGAGACCGGACGCTGCGGAGTCGGAGAATCGTCGAGCACGTGGCGACGGGCTACGTAATGTCAAACATCGACGGGACAAGGTGTCGAAGCGTTAAAGAGGGCCTCGTTAAAGGCCGAGGGGGGGGGGGGATTTGTAACAGGCGGATTTGTAAAGGAGTTAATGTAGCAAGAGTCTCGACAGGTCGCCATTGACGGCCGGCATGCTCGAGCACACCGGTTCATTCACCAGGCCACACAACCCGCCTATTGTAGCCCGGCACGGATGCGCTAACTACGGCCCTGATCTCCGCTCAAAAGCCATTCACAATCCTGGAAAAATACGCGAGTACTCGGTCATTCGCGTGCGCCGCCAACTCGACGATTCGCCGGATCGTTATGCGTAATTAATCAAATCAGAAACGGATAAAAGCGCGGAGAATCTAAGATTAAACGCGATTTGGCAAATTGCAATTTGTCTGAATTCATTATTTAATCGCCGGATACAGCTATGCTCGATACCGAAGATTGAATTCTCCGATAACACGTACATCAATGTCGTTCTAAGATAAACCTTCGTTATCTTGCTAATCCCCGGCTCATTTTACATAACATCATATTATAATAATGTTATGTTTCTACTTCTCTGTGTTTTATTTAAAAATAATATCTTTCTTTTTCGTATAAAATTATTCTAAGAAAAAGTATGCACAAAAAGTACTTTTTTTCAGCCGTTCTAGTTTTTGTGATTAAATCCTTTACATGCCCCAAAGAACGTCCGACCGTATACAGACTGCTCCCTAGAAGAGGGTCCGATGCTCTTTGCATGCCTAATTGACCACGGGAGGGTCGTGTTTCGCCCGATTCGCGCGAAATTTTCTCTATTCCTGTCACGTTCTCCGCAAAGCCCTTCCGCGTTTCCGTGTAAAATTATATTTCGACGTCGTGGCTATCGGCGCAGGCGTCGACCAAGGACCTCCCCCGGACGCTTAAAGACGCCGACACAAGTGCCGCGCCAGTGGACCATGGACCCACGGTAATTAGCTCCCACCAGCTTTCCGAACTCCGGCTTGACACTTCGTCACGTGCATCGTCCCTCCCGAGAGGTTTCTCGCCCATACCACTCTCCCTCTCTCCCTTCTCTTCCCTCCCTTGCCCTTTGATCGATGGCAATTAGAAACACGAAAACATATTTTTTAAGCGTCTTAATCCGATTTTTAGTCAAAGATTGTAAGTCAAATGCACTTTGACAGTCATATAACTAGATTGAGATTTAAGATACGATATAAGAATGAATGTTATACACATTCGTCCCTCGATTTATATGGAAGATGCTTTTGACGGATATTTTGAATAATCTATATAAAATAATAAACAAATTTTTTAAATGCGAACACACAAGAAGACTTTTTTTTTACTATTCTGATTATCCTAGATAGTCTTTGGTCGTAAAAATAAAACACATACCACTGTAAGAATAGAGCATTATTTAAATCAAGGGGTGGATTTATACCGCCGTCGGTGAGTTTCGTCAATCTTGCACATGGAGTACTATTAATTTTCCAAGTCTTCTTGTTAGTTACGCATCTGCACATTTCTATCTCTTCCTCGTTCCTCCAAATCTTCCTCCTCCGGACCGCTCTCGGGCCAAGGAATTAAGATTTAGGAGATCGCGGTGAGAGTGCGCAGGACAGATTTACATAAGTCGGTATACATTTGTTCAAAGGGAGACAAAGTTTTACGACCGCGGCTTACGACTCATAGGGCTCTTTTCCCACGAAGTGAAATGTAGGAATACATCCGGAGCCGAATCCTTATTAAGCGGCGCGGAATTTTCGGTAATTCGAAGCACTTACGTCACTTAACGTTTCGACTTTATACGATCATAAAAAAAAAAAAACATAGTTACTTCGTAATAAATTTCAATACTATCATGTCTACTGACGTATGTCATGTCTACTACATTTTAAGATTTCATTAAATTTCTTTAATATAAAATATGATACGAAAAATATAATTCTACCGCAACGAAAATTATTCAATACTTTGAAAGTTAAAAATGACTTTTACTTGTACAAAAAATCAATATTCAATTCCGATCGAAAATGATATTTGACATTCGAAAAATCGACACATGTATAATGATTTCTTTCTCAATTTTTTTCGACCACTCACAGATTAATAACTGATGTTATAATCATCCCTCGAAGGAGATACCGTTTTTTTTTCAACGAGAAAACTAAAAGTTTATTGAGTTCAACAAGTTATAGATGAATTTTTTAAGTTACCAGACTAGATGGAGCAAAGTTTTTTCTTTCTCTTTGGTATGCATATTGATATACATGCCTTAGTTATCTTTCGAGATTTTCGTATAAAAATTGATGAATCCTATCATTTATATTATAGGATACGATTGGACACTACTTCCGGTGACTTCGCGCGCCAGCGGACGAAGAAGCGCTCACGTGAAGCGTCCCATGAACGCTTTTATGGTGTGGGCGCAGGCAGCAAGGCGAAGACTCGCCGACCAGTATCCGCAATTGCACAACGCCGAGTTGTCGAAGACGCTGGGAAAATTGTGGAGGTAATCTAGCTTCGACTAAATAAATATATAGGCGTGTAAGCGGATGTCTAGTATTTTTTTCGATCGAGATTAAATATTGATTTGTATGAGGAAAAGTCATATAACTTTCAAAGCATTAAATAATTGTCGTTATTTTTGTTTCGAGAAAACTAGTGTTTTGCGGCTAGCAATTATATCAGACAGATAATATGAAGATACAATATCGATGCCAAAAATATTCAGTATAAAAGAAAAACTATCGGTAAATGTTAATAAATGAAAATAAAATATCACAAAAAAAAGAGAAAACGATATCAATAACCGATCTTTATACAAAACCGACTTGGTAAAGTCGCGTTCAGTATCTTTTAAATTACTTTTCGATCAGCAGCGATGTCGAAAATTACGATTTGTCTGCGACAGGATTTTGAGCGACGACGAGAAGCAACCGTTCATCGAGGAAGCCGAGAGACTGCGGAACGCGCATAAGAAGCAACATCCGCATTACAAGGTATCTAATTATTTAATTAATTAGCGCGTATAATTGAGATAATGGGGAGTGAGCACGTGTTCATGTGAAAACGAGGACGACAAAAGTAATGGCGCATCATTACAAATTATGAGAAACGTTTCACGCGCGTTACGAAATTACACAAGATCGATCTTGATTCGCGCGGGATAGCGAAATTAATTAGCGCGTGCAATACGCATTCGTTTCAAAGTGCTCGAGTGGTTAATCGAGCCCGATCGCCGGAGCGCGATTTAAATCCCGCCGCGCCGCGCCGACGATGATTTACGAGAAGAGGAAATGGATTCTCCGATGAAGCCATCCGTGTCGCCGCTCTATGCGAGTGAGAAAGTCGAGCGACGTCGATGAGACGCGTTAGACGAGATGCAGATCATAGAAAAAAAAAAAGCGGAGCTTTCACCGGTTTTCTTAAAGAGCAATTATGCTTGTTTAAGCCATCCGCTCTTGTTGCGATATCATTATAATACGACAACGCTTAATCCGCGATCACGTCTCGAAAACATAATTTTCGTAATTAACGAAATAAACGTCTACGAAATTTTCCTAAGCAAATCTTTCGCCTAATTTTATGTTCGTTCATTTATCCCTCTCAGATGATCCTTCGCTGATGCAGTCATATCGGATTTTTTATAACTCGGGAGAGAAAAAGTTTCAAGCGCGAGAAAAGAAATTTACTTGATTTTTTTATTTTTTTAATCCAATACGACTACGGTGCGAAGAGTTAAAAATCTTAAGATGACTTAAGATTTAAATATAACGAGTGCGTTACCGTTCGTAGTATCAGCCGCGTCGGAGGAAGCCAAAGTCGGACGATCAGATGGGTATCATCGTGCACCGGGGTGGACTCGCGTCATCGGGCACCTCCCTCGACTCCTCAGTCGGTTCCTCGGACTGCACTTACACCCGTCTGTATCCGGATGCTGCTAGCGTGAAGGCGTACGAGCGACCGGCGACCTATCACGATCCGGCCAAGTCTAGCGCCTACGACCTGGCCAGACCGGTCTGGGTCAACGAGACGGTCGCCAAGTATCCCGCCGCCGATCATCTCGGCAAGTCGACTTACGAGACGACATCGAGGAGCTACGCCGAGGTAAAGTGTCACGAGGTCGCCAAGTATCATCACGAGATGACCGGCAGCAAGTATCACCATCATCACGAGCCAGCGGTTACCGCCAAGTATCCGGACCTGCAAGCTAAATCTTACGACCTGCCCAAATATCCGGAGACCAAAGGATATCCGGACAGTCTGAAGTATCCCGCGGAGATGAGCGGCGCCGCTGCCGCCGCCGTTAAGGCGCCTTACGCCTGTGTGCACGGACAATATTATCCTACGGAAGGCTACACCGTCCACGGCGAGGAAACCGACTATCAGCCGCAGAACGTGTCATCGCATCCTTCCTTTTATCCGTACATATCGGCGGCATCCATGACGCAACCGCCGTATTACATGGGGCCGCGATAGACTATCGAAGGTGATGCAAAACCATTCTTACGGTCGAAAAGTTAGACTTTCTCTTCGCGCGCGGCGTATATTAATATTAAATGATTATCAGCCGAACAGGAAGTTACTAATGCAATTTACGGACATACATAGAGATCGATTGGGACAATGTTTCTGCGAAAAAATAATTAAACCAAGACCGCGTCACTCCTCGGTCTACGAATCTTGACGAGACGAAAATTACGTTTCACTTGAGTTTTGATATATGTATAACGCATGTGTGGATATTGTCCTACCACTTGATAAACTTCGAACGTAGACAATCGTTCATTAGCGATCTTGAGAGATTTAAATCAATCGAATATTGTGTGCGTAATAAAAATTCTGTAAAGTATTTAAACGATAGCGCGTGTGTTGTACTTAATGACGAAATTGATAAGCTTATTCTATAAAATTAGATATATATCCGATTGCTTTGTAATCTCTTTTTTTATTTATTTTTCTTTGTAAACTCTGTGACAATGCAAATAAATCAGATCTATTATCTTCTTGATTTGCGACTCAACATTGTAACATTTATGTTCTTCGAGACTATCTGCAATTATGCAAAACAAAAAAAAAGAAAAATGAAAAGATTCAAACACAGAATTTACAAGTAGACTTATAAATTACATAAAAAAATGATATGTATATTAAATTGTGTATCTTGTGTGTTTTGAGATTCCCTCAATTGATAAGAAAAAAAGGGGGGAAAAAAACGCGAATATACGCAAACTACGTTGCCTATATGAGCGAAAAAAAAAAAAACAATGTAATATATTACACTCGTCGAGAAATCGACGGCAGTAAAGTAACGGTTCTAATACACGTGCTACGTGATGAGACAGTTGCTAAACCAATTATATAAATATTAACCGAACCAGCGGTAAGTCGTCGAGATATAATAATATGCAACATACTTCTACAACCAGGTACTTTCCATGACGAGACGCTGATGCACTTCTTAGTCATTGTCCAAATTAGTGTCACGATCGATGATAGCTGCCAGTTCCTTCACTTGATTCCGATTCGCATGCATAAACGCCTTCGCGGTCCAAATCATGTTCGCCAGAATCTCATCGCTCTTCTCGTCCATGGCGACGTCCGAGGTCAATTGCGGATTGAATCTGTAGTATGGTATACCGATCATGGAGCACCAGGTACGAGCGCGATCGACTACCCGGCCGTTGCTGGCTGTCGCTTGATCGACCAGCAGCGTACCCAAGGCCGAGATACCGAACGCGAGTTTGGCGGTATCCCAGAGACTTTCAGGTCGATAAACGTCGATCTCGTTCACCGTAAGGGTAGTCGGCACAAGTCCCGTGCCGATGGAGACCACCAGCGATAACGGTATCGCCTCCTTCTCGCGATCGGTGGCCTTCAGCGCCAGATTGTACTCGTGAATCTCCGTCATGGCGTCCAAGGTGGGATTATTGGCAATCAAACCGCCGTCCAGGAATCGGCCGAACGCTCGAAAGTATGACGGCGCCGCGCCGGTCGCTCTCGCCGCCTTCCAGAGAAGTTGTTGCCGTGGCGGCAACGTCGACTTGAACATCATATTCTCCGGCACTTTCAACAGGGCACTGGGCGACTCATAGTTACGGAACAAATGAAGATCCACGGGCTTCCGGTCGGCGAGCACGCCCGTGATCATTATCTTCGGTTTCTCGATGTTCGCCATAACTGTATACTTGCCGAGGCAGTCTTGCAGCACTCTCTCGAGGCCCTCGCTACTGTAGGGTCGCGAGCCTACGAAGGCATCTTCCTTGATACGAAAGTAGAGCGCCTGGCATTCCCGTAAGGACTTGCCCGCGGCGAGGCCGAGCGCCAGGATGCCACCAGTGGAAGTGCCAGCGATCCAGTCGAAGCAGTGCACCACCGGTTTTTGCAGCACTGATTCGATCTCCAGCAGCGTCTGTATGAGCACCAGTCCACGAATACCGCCACCGTCGAGACAGAGTAGTCTGCCGCCCTTGATTCGCTTATCGCATCCGCGCTCGGCCATCTTCTCCATACCCGATACATGAAGCATCTGATCGAGAATTGTGCGCGGCACATAATGCGGCGGTTCCGATGGCGCGATGCCGGTATAGTTTTCGCCGTATTTGCAACCAAGATGGCAGCCCGTCATCTCCGACGAACATCTCTCCGCACCTATCGCGTGCAGCAGATAGATTATCTTGTTGCCCTCAGTGGTATCGATGTTTGCCTTGTGGCTGGGTGTTTCCGACTTCCAGTTCTGTGCGTCGATATCGGCGCCAAAGCCAATGAGCGTCTGCACAATAGCTGGAGTCTCCGCCTCGACGGCGAGATGTAGCGGTGTGTTACCATCATTGTCGACAATGTTAACGGACGCCATATGGCTCAACAAAGCGACCACGCAGGGCAGCCGTTTGCGCATCACCATCACGTGCAGCGCGGTGCGCCCGTCAAAGTTGAGCGCATCGATGTCGCAGTTGGTGTCGATCAACGCCGTGATCACCTCCCGGCTGCGCGACCAATGTAATGGCGTTCCGCCAAACTTCATGTCCTCCGCGTGAAGCACGTTCGGCTTGTCGTGCAGAAAATCGCCGACGTAGCCGGGACTGGAGGGCTGGCCCTCAGTGGCGGGCATGTTCACGTCGGCGCCGATTAGCAAGAGCGCTTTGACACACTCGGGCTTGTCATTCTGACACGCGACATGGATGGGAGTGTAACCGTTGCTGTTACGGCTGTTTAGACTGTTTGGAAGACCAGAACCCAGAGCGAGAATGATCTCCTTGGTGGACGTAGCAGCGTAATGGTAGACCGTATTCGCGTTATGATCCAGATGCTCCAGCGAGCTTTTCGCCGCTATTAACATCTCGACGGTGCGTAAGTTGTTGGTCTGCACGGCGACTTGCAAGGGCGAAATTCCTGTCTCCAAATCACCGCTGTTGAGCTGACTGTTAACAACGGCATGCATGAAGGCATCGTGAAGCGCGAAGTATGCCGCTAGATGTGCCAGAGTCCAAGTCGGATGTTCCACCAAAGTATCGCAGAGCTTTTGAATTTTCCCAACATGGCACATCTTAAAGAAGATAGTAAATAAATATATTATAATTACTAAATATATTCTAATTTATGTGTAAAAGAGATATAGCAGAGATATATTAAAAGCAAAACTTGTTTCTGTTTAAGTTTAAGATATACTTAAATAGATTCAGTTTTATACAAACGTGTTCAGAATAAAAAGAAACCGCTACCTCGCGTACTATTTGCACGAGTACGGGGACTTTGTCTTTGTATATTAAGAATCGTTCTTCCGCACCTTCCAGAGTTTCCGATCGGAACAAACTGAAAACAACACCATTTAAAACAATGTTAAAAAGATATTCAACACTCACACAAAAAGTCAATAAGAAAATAATGGAATAGAAAGCTAATCATATATATTGAAAAATGCAGAAATACTGCCATCAATAGACAAATTTGTACACAGATATTATATATTATTAATTATAATTATATTAATATTATTATAATTAATATTATATACATATATAAAAACTCTATTTATATAAAAAAAAATATATATATAAACTATTATTATATAGTTATATAACTATTGTTTTCTTTTGTAATCTAATTATACAGGATGACCCATTTTAATCTATAAGTATTTCGAAAACTATATGTTGATTTGAAAAACATTCTTTTGGGGAATTGAGAACTTTGAGGGAGACGATGGAATATGTGAGAGAAAGTTTGTTAAGTGGATGCATCAAGGAAATTTAAAAGTCAAATGCACCTTTTTAAATGGAATAACTTTAACTTTTATATATATATATATATATATATATATATATATATATATAAAAGGCTGTAACGTTTATATTTACTATTTCTACAGATACCTATCTCATTAGTTGTTATCAATAACATTAGCATAAGAATAAGAGATTGACTAGTGATGTGTTTAGTTTTCCTTTCAACAATGAAGCATTAAGATGACTACAATAGCCTACGAAATGGCATTCACGCAATAAAATTTAAGTAACAATCAATGTTCGTTTTGTTCATTTTTTCTCTGTAGTCGATTTTGTTAGCAAAGCCCATCGCAGAACAAGTAATATTACATGAATTAAAAGTTGCATATCTCGGAAACTATTAGTTTCAGGATATAAGTATCCTACTATATATATATTTTTTAATATTCAACTATTAAATTTTACCATAAAAAAGTAGTTAATTAAAAAAATGCATTTGACCTTAAACTTTCCTTGACGACTCCATTTAGCAAACTTTCTCCCACATATTCCAACATCCTCGTCAAGGTCCTTCAACCCTCTAAAAGGACGTTTTCCAATTCAACATAGTTTCCGAAATAGAAAGATTTATTGATTAAAATGGGTCACACTCTCTATACAATTTATGCCAACGAAATAACAACGGTGATAAAATGTACCTGTACGCCTGATGTAAGGTCTCCGTGCAGGGTCTGTGTAACACAATCTCGTATTTATCTTGATTTTTACTTTCTCCAGGCCCGTAGAGAACAATGCCATCCTCCCGGGAGTGTATACGTCGATTAGTGTACTGTTCCGGTCGAACTTCCTGAACGACATTCGGCGGTACATCCGCGAATTTTCGCAGAACATTGTTCGCGATCGTACCGAGCCATGCCATGGTGTGCTGCCGACAGAAACTTGTGACGAAGTAACGATGTTTCGCAACGATATAACGAGACGCGGGCCTCTATCGTGAAAAAGTATTGCGCAATCGTGCGTTACTCATCGCGCCGGTAAAAAGCGACATGACAAATAGTTTGTACTATGTACCTCGCTCTTTTATTTAACCGGCTCGCATCCCGTACGGGCAGATTTGACCGTTTGACTTGACGTTTGACGTTGTCCAACACTCTCAGATCGATCATGAAGACCTCGTACGATGAATAGGCAAAGTTCCGCAGTCAGGGCTGCCAATGTTGAGGAATAAATTTTCCGTTTCTATGTGCAGCTCAGGGACAGAGAGAAGAATGAGAGGGGCCACGCCGCCGTTTTTCGTGAGACCGTTTTCCTAGCCGGTACAGTGGCGCTAACTGGATCCATTTTAGAGCCGGCCGGAACTACATGGCCAGATCCACTTTTCTGCCATCCACAATTATATATATGGATGTAGCACGGACATGAACCACTAAATGATCGACAGTATCGAAAAGTGGATGTATATTAGCACGGACATGAACCAAATGACCGACAGTTTTGAAAGTGGATGTGGATTCCAATTCCTAAAAGTGGATGTATGGCGCTGCTCTACGGCCTAGTAAAAGCGTCTCACGAAAATCGCCGGCATGGCCGCTCTCAGGCTTCTCTCTATCAGGGAGTCGATTCTGTATCTTGAAAAGAAGTGAAAATTACAAAAGTGAACAGATTCACTAGATTTCGACAAATAAAATCGTAGATACCCTAGTGAATCTGTTCACTTTTGTAATTTTCACTTCTTTTCAAGATACAGAATCGACCCCCAGAGAGAAACCTGAGAGCGGCCATCCCTTCAGCGAGCTCCGGAAAGTTAGCCAGCAATTTCGAGTTTTTTAATTTTCATTATTTTTAATCGTTTGTTGGTCGTTTGTTGGTGATTGTTGACTTAATTACAACGTTTGTTGGTTTTTACTTTTTTTTAAATTAAAAAGAAAAATTAGCGTTAAGTTAGCCGGAAAAATTTCATTTTTAATTAAAAAACGGCCTAATCAATGCGTAATCGTCTGCTGATAATGTGTGCTCCTGATTGGTCGAGTTGGTCAAGCTTCGCAGTCGTGATTGGCGGATACTCGTCGAATCGATATATTTCGTTTCAGCCAATCAATTCAAAAATCTCGCACGATATCTATCGAAAACCTTCTAGCAGCCCTCAAACAATTTGGCGCGAAGATTCAAAATTGTTTGAAGTCACTATGCAAATGAACGTGATACGATAATTAATAAAATAAATAATACATTACTAATAATTAAATAAATAATTTATTACAATTGTATTCATGATTATCATATAAATTTTTCATTGATTATAACTGTTTAATGCGTATATCTTATTACAATTATAGAGCAATAATGAAGGAGTTTCAAACTGAGTGTAGCACGGTGCTGGTTAGAACGCGAGGTTAGAACGTGCGAGTTCGTGGAATGCATGATTGCTCATGAGAATAATTTCAGGCAACTATTAGAATGTTTCGATCGACGAGGTGTTTGATATCCGCACTACATTGCGTAAAAGATCGCTATTTGCACACGTGCGATCAGCACTTGTCAGACGTCGCAGAGTATGAATGTAAGTTGGGGTACCAAAATCAATGCAATATTTAATCATATTTATATATGTCAAGTGTGATATTTAATAGCGATTGTTTATACATTGTAGCTCCTATTACGGACGAATATAAAAAGGGTCCAACGGAGGGTAGATCCCTTTATTTGGACACTGAAGCTACTACCCCGCTGGGGTAAGTTCAAAGCATGATGTCACATGATGCAATCTATATGCATGTGAAAAATTAAGACGTCATACTATCACGCAGGATCCTCGGGTATTAGATAAAATGATGCCGTATCTGACAGTGTACTATGGCAATCCACATTCCAGAACTCACATGTATGGTTGGGAGTCGGAAGCAGCAGTCGAGCATGCTCGCCAAGTTGGTGTCTTAACTTGCAAAATTTACTTTTGTATTTTATGATTTTATAATCTATAAGAAATTATTTGTGTACTTTCTTTTTAACAGCAAGTTGCAGATCTCGTAGGAGCAGACAAGAAGGAAGTGATATTTACGTCTGGTGCGACAGAATGTAATAATATAGCTGTGAAAGGTGTAGCAAGGTTTTACAAATCAAGGAAAAATCATGTTGCGACAACCCAGACAGTGAGAAGAACATATGAAAGACACTGCAATCATAGTTTTTGAAGAAGCGACAGAAATAAAATATATATTTTATAAAAGTGAAAAACTTTCTAACATGACAAACGTTATACAAAGAAAGTAAAAGAGAATATATGTGTCTCTCTCTTTACTTCTTAAAAGTGTATTAGGATTATGGAAACGGCACCGGCAGAAGCTGCTGAAGAGAGTGGCGAAAAAATTCAAACCAGTCCTCCGATACAGATAGTGCGAGTTCCAGTGAAACATGCTAATCTAGGCATACGAAGTCATGCCATGTAAGTTTATAGAGAAACATATTTGTTTTCTTTGATTATATATATCATGGAAATTATATATCAGATTTTGAAATCAAAATAAAGCATAAAGGAGCGAGACGAGATGTGCCAATAAATAACAGATCGTTAATATATGTAGTAGGGTAATCAAAGCGAAATAAATTATATAATTAGATCGTAACGGAATAAATAACGGGACATAATGTGTATGATTATAATTCGAGGGTCTCTACGAGAAATGTGCCCGTCGAGGCTGGTGGCCGCTCTCAGGTTTCTCTCTGATAATACATTCGTAAAAAAATATAAAAAAAATTATATAACATTTTACGAAAATTTGTATCTTTGTCTGTCATTCATGAATTCATATTTAAAAAAAAAAAAATTTCTATAATCATACTTTCGTAACATTATGTCGGTTACAACGCTAGATTAAAGTTCTGATAAATTATATATCCTAGTTAAAACTATTTTTAATGAAAAAATATTACAATATTATATTACAATAATTTTTTAATGAGTGTTATACATTGCGACAAAACAGATCTATTGTATCGATAGTATCGATAGTAACGGTTGATTGAATGACCATAATGCGGGAAACAACGATCACATTCCCGCGTTAACACTTCGTTTTTTTATTAAAGATATAGATAAATACTCTTATGTCACACAATATCACGTGATACTTATGTTTGGAATCAAACAATTCATCTAGCTTAATATCTCGCATAGACGCGTTATTTCATCCCTTGAATTTCATCTAAAGTCTACTTTATTCCTTGAATTTAATTTAAAATGACTCTACTTAGATCAAAATCTTTTAAAAAATCTGCTTGATAGCAAATTATATTAAATACAACGCAACGCGATGTACACAAAAGGATTTCTTAATACGAGTGTGACTTAATTCTGTTTTCAATAAAGCCTCTTCATATATTAGCGATTTCTATACATGTGTGTACATATATAAATTAACAAAGTATTATTTACTCATTACCATCATATTCCGTGTAATGTGAAATATGTACGATCATTAGTAATCAATGTAATAGCGTATTGTAAATCATAAAAAGGACTATAAATTGATCATTCTCGTTGCAACCTTAAAAAAATATCAAATTCTCCATTTATCGTATTAAGAGCGGTTCTAATACATTGTTGCATACTATATTCACAGCCTATATATACATTCCTTCCTTGTCTCTATATACAATTTTCGATTTGATCGTTTGCAAATTGTTTGGAACAATTGTGCAACCTTGTATTTTTCTCTTTCTTTTTAATCAGTATCGCATGATCCTTAACAAAATCGCTTAGTGTCTATTACCGCAATAACAAAATCCGACGAACTTTTTCACCATCAATACCGTTGAATTTTGTTGATAAATATTTTTTGCCCGATGATCTCCCTCGTTTCCGCTCACTCTTCGCGGAAACTTTTTACAGGTTAACGTCGTTTTTTTGGAAAGTTGCTGTTTGTTCATGCATACATCACTGAAGTGTTTGTGGATTGCTAAGTGGTTTATATCCCTGCAATAAACAGTTTATATGTTAGTGACCGCGACTAGCATAAATTTTTCTCGACAAGTGAAAAAAGTCTGTATCAAAAAAATTTTTATGGCCGTTCTGATCGCTCTTTCAATTTGGTCAAACTAAATCTGAAATAAGCGAATAAAGACTAATTGAGAGAAAATAATGAAAAAAAAAACAAAGCAGAAAGAAATAGATCATACTGCATTTGAAAGTAATAGAAAAATTAGACGACAATAGAGAGGTCACATAGTTCGCACAGCCTTTTCAGTGATTCATGCTGCCATAATAGCGTATATTTAGCCGTTCGCTTCCAGGTCTTACAGTGTTATTAAATGAGTCGCGCAAACGTTCTGTAAACGTTTTATATTCCATCTCTGGGTTACTTTGCCCAAAGTCGAAGTCTGCAACTTCTACTGTAAATCTTGCTCTGCTTTGAATATAATACGCCACGCCGAATACTATCAGCACTACGGCAACGAGCGAGCAAGAGACTGGTACTACGATAACCGACAATTGCGGTTTTGTTGTAACTGCAAAAACGCATTATATTATTGTGCGATTGTGTCAGCAAATCCTTCGAAGACACGAGAATACTTAATAGATACTTAATTTTTTTATAGGAACTTACCTTTATAAATGTTTATCGTTAATGGATAAACTTGTTTATTGACTTCGTTGTTTAATATGATCAATATCGTGTAGATACTGGGCTCGAGGAAATAATGGAGAATAGAGAAATTGCAAGAGCGCAACTGTTCCGCATTGTTGCACGTCTCGTTTCCCGTTACGTTGTATTTTCCATGGTGGAATTGAAGACATTTGGAAAAGGGCCCTGATCCCTTGCAGGTTACATTCAGAGACAGCATATCCCATGGTTGGATCCAGTTTGTACCTTCCACTGAGATGTTTGTCACAGGAGCTAAAAACATTTATTCAAAAGGAAAAAGATTATGAAGAATTATATTAACATTAATTTGTACAGATAAATTTGCTTACAAAGGAAAATAATTTCTCTGTAAAATATCAATTGCACATCTTACTAACCACGAACGTGAATCTTCTTGTAAAAGTATCCGTACGTTTTGTTAGGATCCGGCGGAATGAGAGAAGTATTCGAACAAATGTAAGGCAAATATATATTGGCAGCATCTATCGTGCTTACAGCGATCGGAGGTGCAGCAGTCGCAGGCTTTATCGACGGATCTGCACTCGCGACAGTTGTTGGCAACATAGTTGTTGTTAATGGAACCGTGATACGAGTACCATTTGGATTTGTCGTGATAGCATTTGGTGAGACTGTCGTCACATTAATGGGCGCGGTCGTAGTTGTAGGTGGCAAGACGGTTGTGGTCGTTTGTGGATTGTACGAAGCGATCACCAACGCCCCTATTTCGTGTGTCATGCCGGGACTCGTAAAATTGTAAGCGAAGACGAAATCATTCGTTTGACCATAATACTTGCAATCGATAAACCAATACGTCGATATCGCCGTTGCCTTCTGTATTATGAAGTCGTAATCTCCTTTACGTATATCTATCATTAGTTTTGTTTCATTCACTGAGGAGATATAATCTCCCGCTATGGTTTTATTAGTTTGTTTTGCGGTTACATTACCATTGAGATATTCTGAAATTAAAACAGTTAATAAATATAAATAATGATACATGTTTAAGAAAGAAAAGTAGCGAAAGAAAGTGTTTTAACAAAGTTTACCAGTAATCTCAAACTCGATACGAGCACTTGTGTCAAACGTCCATATAATTCCCCAAGTACGATAACTGACTTCTACTTCTACCATGTACATTCCAGGAGCATTACTTTCCCGTGGATAACTTACATTCCAAAATGTTGTTGTATTTAATGTACTTTCGGTCTAAAAAGTGATATATTATATATATATATATATATATATATATATATATATATATATGACAATAGCCTTTTTGATAAAAACAACAGAAAAATATTGATATAATATCAAATATAGATAAAACAGTAGTAAATAAAAGAATAAGGAGGGAATACTCATAAATATAACCAGATGTTAATATCACCCCCAATTTTATAACAATTTTCTATCCCAAAAAGATTAGATAAAACCGTTCGACAACTTAAAGTTTCAAGCAACTTGATTACCGTATCAAAAATATGACAAATGATACATTATATCATAATTTTGCAACCTCATATTCATGATTCATCAATGAGTTATCGGTCCATTTGTATTTGTAGGTCCCGCGTGGTCTCATGTTATCCTCCGTGTACAAATCCGCTCTGAAAGTGATTGTAGCACCCAAAATAGCTGGTCCATCGTGTGACAGTTGGACATAGTCCTTGGCAGTAACTGCAAAGTGATTAAAAACTGTGAAGCAAAACGTATCCTTTTCTTATCACAATTAACATCTATGCAACGGTAATAAACAAGAAACGATGCTGCGTGTAAATGACGCAAAAAGTATAAAGAATGAGGAAAATATCAATATAACGGTGACAGTGCAACGTGACAGAACAGAAAGCCACGTTCTTTGAGCTATCTTCTTTAATTTGTCGCGTATTTTATTACCTTGTAAGAAACACCAAACACCCCAAACAAGATGGCAATAGAAACGCGCTGTTTGCATTCTGTACGTTATTAGAACGCGTTACATTCGCGATTGTTTTCAAATTACTTTGACGTTCATCGAAAACATCGACAACAATCCTTGACAGCTTCTCACTGAATCGCCATTTTGCCTGGATTTATTGATGCGCTCCACTTGACGCTATTTTCGTTTTCGAAGTGCAAAATTCTTCGCCCAGATTAATCCATCAAACACTTCGAAGGGAAAATAGCGTCAAATGGAGTGCACCTCACGTTCACCAACAGCGATCAGTAATACCAACTGAATATTGGAACGATCGATAATATCAACGTTTTTCTAAACAATGATTTTATCTTAAGTAGATAATAAATGATTACGTTTTTATCTACAAGACGCGAAAATACGTCAACAGCTGATCACTGAAGCAGCTGATATGACACGTGACACCTGTTGAAAATAAAGTACCTATTTTTAAAGTCTAATTCATTTCTCATTAGAATCTAATTTAAAATTTTAATTATCCTTCGTTTCATTAAGATAGAAGAATAATTTAATTAAAACTTTAAAGATTTCTTGTATTTATATTCCTTATATTCCTTACAGAAGATTAGTTAACGCTGTCTCAAAAAGCCGGATATCCAGTTGCAAACAAACTAAACTCCATAAAAGAAAAGATTACGATGTCGAAAAAGCTTTTCTTCGAGTTTCTGCCGATTATCCGACATTACGGGCTCACGACAAAGGTAAATTTAACTAATACACCGAAGTGGAATGTTAAAGGTGAATATAGAAGTTCATCCACTTCATTACATGTCGAAACGAACAGTATATTGCCTGTGGACGAAGAACTGCAGGAAATTTTTAAACTCAAAAACACCAAGTTCAGCAACTGGATTATAGAGGTTGTTATAATTCTTAATTTTTATAAAACGCAATTTCTTCAATTAGAAGTTTTTACGTTGAAAAATATTTGTAGAACAAGGTACGTGCACTATGTGTCAGATATACCGAGAGCAACAGAGAGAATCGCCAGCGGATTTTACGCACATTGGCTTTACAGTACGCTGTGCAACATGACGATATATGCCAAGTGGCAAAGAAGTTAGTCTGTACTGAGGTATATTATTGTACGAGTTGTATGTGATATCTTGATCAAATTACAATACATAAAAATACATTAAATCTTACTTCAAGCTGTAATCATGACATATTGATATTGAATGTCTTTGGTATATATCAAACATATTTCTTTTATATTTATACTAGTACTTTGTGAAAATTTATATATAGATTTATATAGATAGATTTTCACACATATACATAAATATGTATTGTCTCTTGGAAAATATAGTTGTAATTACAAAGTTGCAAGATGTTAATATTTTAATTTTGTTTCAGCCTGAAAACGAGAGGCAAATGATCGTCCATGAGAGAACTCTGAAGAATGTTCTTACACCTGCTTATCATTGGTTATTTTTTATCATAGGAAGATTGCAGCATGGTGTGAAATTTTTAGTCGATTTAAGAACTGATGTTTTGGTAAATAAATATCAAAAGAATTTATGTTACAAATAATTTTCTTGCAAGTGACAGTGTTACAATCTAGTTCTTATAAAAATCTTTGTCACGTCAAGCTAGATTTTTATTTCCATTGAGATACTTTTATTAGGAACTAATGTCAGAGGCAAAAGATATGGATGAAAGTATAATAATACAACAGCTAAATCATACCTTGCGAGATTTGCTTTTGCTCTGGTTTTCAATAGGTTTCTTGCACATGGAGAGAATAACTTGGAAAAGTGGGTGTGATATATTGCAAAAGGTAACAATAGCTTCTATATTTACTTCATCAATGTCTATTTTCAATTTTTACATCTCTGATTCTTCATTTGCAAATTTAAAGGTCTCTGATTATGAAGCCATACATCCTATAAGAAACTGGCTGGACTTAAAACGCAGAGTTGGACCATATAGAAGATGTTACATATTTACACATCCATCCATGCCAAGAGAACCCATTGTTGTATTGCATACAGCATTATGTGACATTATACCAGGTTAAATATAAAGAAATCTGTTTTTCAATTTTTAATTGAAATTGTTTTATAAGAAGTGTAGCACAGCTAGTAATCTTTATATCTTGATTTATAGATACTGTAAAGGGTATCGAGGAAGCTGAATCCAGAATCCTAGGAAATGTAAAAAGACATATAACATTTTTAGAGGAAGATAAATCGAAAATAAAAGCAGCAATATTTTATTCTATAGCATCTACACAAAAAGGATTGCAGGTAGTTGATTTATGACAAAAGTTTTAATTGGTTTAGAATATCACAAATTAACAGAAGTCATATATATATATACTTCATACTGATAAGTAAATTATATATGGCTATAAAGGAATGTTTTCGTACAGGGCATTGAACTTGGTAATTATCTAATAAAAGAAGTAGCCAGTGAGATTACAACTGAATTTCCAGCTGTGCAGCAATTGTCGAGCTTATCACCAATACCAAACTTCAAAACTTGGTTATTCGACAAAATAAAACAAGGTAAATAACGATTTGAAAAATTGAAAATAAAAATGGTATATAAATATATTTGTCTTACAGATGTAGCATTCGTATTCACCATGCAAGAATATGAAATTATAAAAGATATTTTAAAAACAAAAGACTTGGTATCAGCTTTGAAAAAGATCCTGAGTACTTCATTGTGGACAAATGATAAGCAATTGTCAGAATCTTTAAAAGAACCACTACTTCGAGCATGCACATGGTATTTATATAAGGAAAAACGACGTGGCTATGCTTTAAATAGTGTGGGTATGTTCTATGTGCTGCTCTTTTTTTCTACTTTTATAATCAATTATAAGTGCACAAATTATAATATATTTCTGAAATAAAAAGAATTAGTACAATAAAATAAAAAGTGAATAGTAAATAATCAGTATTGTATGCGAAAAAATAGAATTTCTTTCTTAATAATTTATATATGTTATCTTGCAGCTAATTTTCATTTACGTAACGGAGCTATGATGTGGCGAATAAATTGGATGGCTGATCCATCGCCACGTGGAGTAGCAAATAGTTGCGGCATAATGGTTAACTATAGGTATACATTTGGTTGACTTTAGTTTCTAAAAAAAGATTACAAGTATTATATAATTTCATTATTACTCTCTCCCTAGATATTTCTTAGAAGAATGTGAGAAAAATAGTCGGAATTACATTGAACATTTTGTCATAAATGCTTCAGAAAATGTAATTAATATCGCCACACAAGCAGAAAAATTACGAGTTACTTACAATATAAGTTATGATATGAAAGAATCATGAAGAAATATAATAAATGTCTGCAAGCACGTCTAAGGGCAAGAGAATAATGTGGTAAGATAATGACACTAATGATAATGATGAATTATATGACTGATAACAAGGCGAAGGTGCCTAAGTTATTGATAAAAAAATTCTCTTTATTACTCTTCAAATTTTATGTTTTTATTAAAGATTATTAAATTTGTTCATTTATACAATAGCTGATTCGTTTCCAGCTTAAAGACAGCACAATGGTCTGCAGACAAGTCTAGAACAAATAATATATAATTTCGATTAAAATTCAAAAAATGTCTATTGGTTTTTTTTTTACAGAGTAAGCAAAGAAGAACAGAGGAGAGACAATAGAAAAGTGCCATTGTGTCGATAGAATATTGAAAGCATTAAATTTACACATATAATTTCCTGTCTATATATATTTCTATCAATAGTTATATACATTTTCTAAATTTATATGTATATATATATATATATAAATAAATAAAATTAAGTATACACACCTGTAGTCAAGGCTGAGTTTGGTGAAAGTTCGCGGGAAGATGAGGTCTACTTTCTAGTTTTGTGTAATCCAAATGGAATTCCTTAGCTACCTTTCTCCAGTTTTGCGCATCAAAATAATAATAAGTACCACGTTCATATGTCGACGTCTTTTCTACAATTCCCAAACCTGGTGCCTGCGTTATCCAAACTTTTTCTTCCATATGATATCGCCATTCTCTGCTGTACCTTTATGTAACATATATGGAATTACATGAATATCGCGTTTACGCAAATATTTTCGAGTATGAAAATCAATTGTGCTTACAATTCTGCCGCCGCGGCTAATTGCAATACATCCCCAACATTTGTATAAAACATATAAAACAGTAGATCATCTTTATATCGATTTAGTTTAACTGGTGCTAGCTTATCCCTGAAACAACATGGAAAAATTAATTTTATTGGTAAAATAATTGTTTATCTCAATGCAAAGTCAATATTATATCCATATTATTTTTGTTTCAAATCTTATATTCATATTTCAAGTATCAATAATAATTTCTATCTATCTAATAGATAGATTAATATATTTAGATATTTATATATTGTTTTTATTATAATCATGCAGAGACAGCAATAATGCATAATAAAAAAATCGATACCTGATCGCGGCATTTATAAGATATTCCGGTGGTACGTGAAAATCTATATCTTGTGGTCTACAAGGTGTTTCCGCCCAGGGACCACCAAAGTTCTGATAAAGATTTTCTGGCGAATTCAAATTCAATCCTAACGCGGTAAGGTCTTGACCTAACGCCAGTGACACTAGGTTTGGATCCGTCTCTGCCGCTCTAATAAACGTCAAAAGTCCAACCATGCCGAACTGATCCTTCACCATACTTGCGGGTATATTTGTCACCTTGCCTGCACGTAACAATTGTAAGATTAAAATTAATGCAAAATCTAACTAACTAATCGCGCATCTTTCATTCAAGATGATGCGCTGGTCCAACGAATTTTAATCTTTAGTTACCGTCGGGCGATGTTTGGATGCCTCTTTTAGAAGACTGAGATTTTTCAGATCCAGGGGCTCTGTTGGCCTGCAGCACGTCTTGCCCGATCTCCGGACCGAGCCCTACAGGCATATTTTTATCACCAGACACACTGCCACCAGGTGACGGACCTTCTCGATTCTGCGTACCTGGTAATGCGGGAAAATCTTCCGAGCTCATAGTAAATTCGCTCGATTCGGATGTCGGTTGCTTGACCATCCCAACTGTAACACACAATTACATGAATTGTATGACGATTATGTTTTAGCAATATAAAACTATTTGTTTATGCTAAGCGTATGTAAATTCCGCATATACATATGAGTCGCGTTATACTATTTGGAAATTTCAATATCTCAATACCGAGTGCGGTTATATTATTTCAAATATGATGAAATTGAAACTACAATAAGCTTTTATAAAATCATATAAAAGTCTTTCTGCTTGAAAAAAAAGAAAAAAAGACTAATACTCAAACTAGCAGGTGCATTATAATATAAATGTTTTACAGTGTATATGAAAATATATTTGCTCTTGTATTTTTGCATTCTTCTTGACACTAACCATAAGGCTGTTTCCCTGGCATGGGACTAGGTTGCGGCATAGAATCACCTTGACCTCTATTCGTTAGGGAGGGAAACTCCGAGAGATCTAACAGAGGGGGAGTATTTGTATCTCCGCCGCCTCCACTCCCGAAAACAGAGTGGAAATTGTTAACCGCACCTTGAGATCCGTAATTACGACTTGGAGGTATTCCGAAACTGCCCATACTACCCATTGGATTTGAAGCTCTGCAATATAGATGGAGATGATTGCAGAGAGAGAGAGAGAAAGGAAGAAAAAAAAAGCAAAAAGAGAAAAAGCTATGGGCCTTACATTATTACGTTCGATTATGGTCTAATTTATTCACTCATGGCGCGATAAAAAAATAAAAAAATAAAAAAAAAAAAAGAAAGGCAGATATAACAAAGATTATGAAAGTTTTATTAACGAAGAAGAGAACTAACCCAAGAGCAGGCATCGTACGTCTATCGGTAAAAGCTCTCTGCCCAAACAGTCCTCTACTGCCCATAGGAGAGAGTTGCTGCTGTTGCTGATGGCTATTCTGTCCGCCGCCAGAGCCCGATGCTCCGGGATAAACGTTACTGGCGACTATCGCTGAATTGGCTGTACTCGAGGTGCTTGCAGACGAC
Source organism: Lasius fuliginosus (assembly GCA_949152495.1). Classification (NCBI taxonomy): domain Eukaryota; kingdom Metazoa; phylum Arthropoda; class Insecta; order Hymenoptera; family Formicidae; genus Lasius; species Lasius fuliginosus. The sequence goes on from OX424448.1 coordinate 8,623,176, forward strand.
CCTGAGAACATGCCCGAGGTAGGCGTGACATGACCCGCGAGGGTCGACGTGTTTAAACCCCCCCCGCCACCGGTTGCACGTGAAGTGAGACTTGCGTTCGCAATACTGCGTGGCGGTTGTTCAAAGTTCAGATTGGCCATAGCCCAATGGCACTACCGTTAATGAAAATGTTTTTGCCCGAAAAACAGGCACACCACCAAGCACTCTCGTTTCGCAGAACTTGGTTAGCACATCCACTTCTCTTTCTCTAATACAACACTCGAAGACTCTTCAATTACATGGGATCGCCGATGATCCATGACAAAAATTTGTGACCTGAAACCAAGAGAGATCGCAATTAATTTTCCATCGATAATTGAACAGCTATCAAAATGTACATTATTGTTTTATACCTCCTCCTCTTGTCACAGCCCCTCAGCGACAGTTACATTAAAATGCAGCACAGAGATGAGAATGCGCACACCTGTAATAACAAACAATTCATTTATATGAGACTATTGATTTAATATATAAAAATAGCGTAATATTTTATATATAAATATACGCTTTCTACACCTAACGAGATTAAATATAAATTTACGGTAAGAATTCCAAGTGTATAATAATTCTTAAAATTTGAATATATCAATCTGCTTATTAAATATATGTCAGTTCCGTTGTAAACAGATCTTATACTTTAACAAGAGGACTCACACTAAGGGCTCTAAAACGAAAAATTCTAATGTAATTCTAAATTCTAAAGTTTTTAATCCAAAATCTTGACATACATTTAACGATGCCAGATCTAATTCTGCCCCATGTTTTTCATGACACATGTTAGAAAAAGATCATAGGATTCATAAATATCTACATCAGACACACGTACGAGCCTCGTCTCTCATTAAATGCCAACTCTATCTTGCAAAAGAAAACATATACGAATAATAGTGCGCTTGGCGTACTCGCGTTTTCCGCGCATTTCTCTCAAAAACCATGAGAGGGAGAGACATCTAAGATCCGTCCGCGAATAAAAGCGCGTACCAGTAAGTAAGTAAACACGAGCCGATCAACGATATTGTTGACACTATCCGGACGGATAGACAAGCACAAAGGGGGGACGAAAGGTTATAAAGTGGCGTGCGTAAGAGAACGTTAAAAAATAGCGCAAAGGGAAAATGTGCGGCGCGCCGCGATACTACCTGGGACGAGATAGCCACCAGCTGCGTATCACGACGCGACGAGTCCCATCGCGTACTCGCGTACGAACGAGTAGACGGATGTTAAGAGGAAAAAAAAAAAATGAAAAAAAAATACACACGCGACGAAAACGTCGTCGATGTTGACTCTCTGTTGGTCGCGAGGTTCTGGCAGTGGCGGTGGTTGTGGTTGGTGTCTCTCTCGGTTGTGACTCTCGGCGAGGGGGTTTCTTCGCGCGGACTCCACGAGAACATGAACTGTCGCCTGTGAAACTGTCACTTTGTCGCGCGCGCGTTTTAACTGTCGAACACGCACGTGGACGTCGGGGCACGCGGCGATCAAGATCTCATACACATCACAGTGCCCTTCAGTTATAACAGGACCTACTGTTTTGTGTCACTCGTAGTTTCACGAACTTAAACAACACTAGAGGCACGAACCGTCTGCCATATTAACAATTTCTACGTCGCTGCTCGAATGAGCGACCCGCGATTCGCGCGTCGAATCTGTCAACGGGCCTCGTGCGCGGATGACGTCGCGCGTAAATAAATCCGCGGACGTTATTTTCGCCTCGATCGTGCGTCCCGCGTCGTAGAGGTGTCGTCGAGTAGACGTCGTCGTCTCGGCGAAAACACGACAGTCTCGCACTTGACTAAGGATGCGCGATCCCTCGTCGCGCGAGTCTAGGGTTATTTTCTCGGATATTATTTTTCTTCGCGTTCGATCGACCAATCGAGACGAAGGGGACAAAAATTTCTTCGCTCCGATTGGTCGACCGAACGCTTCGAAGCTTTCGTAATGTCAAACGGAACGCGAGTCGAACTCGACGAAGCGAAACTAAAGGCGCATCCGCAATCGCGTCCCCGGATCCGAGGAGAGATTACGAATCTGCCGTGTTCTATTCTTCTTTGTTTTCACGTCGACGCGTATCTCGGATCTCGGTGGGTCAACTCGAGTATTTACTGAATAATCTATGGAAGGACAATAGCCAAGGTTTTGTGATAGCGTTTTATAAACATTTTACACATTCTCGGCTAAAATATAAGTCACATTTATCACACCTGATCTCGCCGAGGTTTCGTTCACATTAGATGAAGTGCCATTAAACGTTAAGTTCCAAGGAAAAGATACGCTCCAGGAAAAAGACAAGCGCATTCGGTCCAAAAATGGCATTAATTAGGAGAGCCTCTCACGCTGGTAGTTGGTACTCGGACAATGGTAAGAAACGTTTGTGAAAAATTCAATTTCACTTTTCGCTTATTGCTCGTACGTGTCCGCAACTTTGTTTATTATCGATGGAAAAGTATTGATGGATGGATTTGCAAAAAATGTTAATATTGCAAATTTGAATTTTAAACAATTTATTAATTTAGCATGCAAAAAAATAAAAATAGATTACTAATAATAGATTATACTTGCCATCCAAAGAAGTTAAAATTGGATCTGATGAAAATCTGCGGGAATGCAATATATTACATATATTGCAAATATATATATATATTTTTCTGTTATATACTAATAATAGATTATACTTGTCATCCAAAGAAGTTAAAATTGGATCTGATGAAAATCTATGGAAATGCAATATATTACATATATTGCAAATATATATATATATATTTTTTTTCTGTTATATATGCATAATATATATAGAAATATATATATCTTTGTTTAAAGATTTCTTTATATTGGTATATGTTCATCAAAATATATTTATATAATATTAAAATTATGATTCTTTGCTGTAGGTTCAGAATTGAGTAAACAGTTAGAAGGTTGGTTGGGTGCAGCTGACTTATCTCATGGACCTGCGAGAGCAATCATTGCCCCGTTAGTAATCATCTGCAAAATATATTTTTAAAACTTGTCGAGATATATACATATATTTGTGCAAATATGTATTATGATATAATCATATAATTAATTTTGCAGGCATGCAGGGTATAGTTATTGCGGGGCATGTGCTGGTTTTGCTTACCGGCAAATTAGTCCTGTAGTTGTGTAAGTAGATTATGCTAACTGAATTATATATTCTAGTAATTTACAAACATTTTATTACTGTTTATAAATATATGAAAGAAAGATTAAGCGTAGCCTTGTAATATAACATTGTCTTTATTATTTACATAGTATTTTTGTAGTGATGTCTCTTATGCAAAATATCTCTTATGCAAAAGACTCTCTTTAGATTAATTACAGTAGACCAGTAAAGAAATTGATTATGCTGCATTATTAATGTAAATTTTATTAATGTACGGTAGCCCTTATAATATATAGTTTAGTTTGTAATTTTTCAAATTTCTCAGTCAAATGAAACGTGCAACGTGCTGTTATGCAGCCGTAGGATATTTATTCTAGGGCCTTCTCATCATGTGAGATTACCAGGCTGTGCCCTATCTTCGACTTCCATTTACCGAACACCGTTATATGATCTACATATTGATCAACAAGGTGCATATATGCAGATTTTATTTCTGCATCAATGCTACTTATTAAAGCAAGATATATGTTTAGCTCATGTGACAAATATAAAAATATTAACCGCGTTATGTGTAAGCACTTCTTATATAAATAAAGTGCTTAAAAAAGTTTAACATGCATCCATTTTACAGTGAGAAGAGAACTTGAAGAAACTGGTCATTTCGAATGCATGGATCTGAACACAGATGAAGAAGAGCATAGCATTGAGATGCAGTTGCCGTTCGTCGCCAAAGTTATGGAAGGGTACGTTTAGAAATATAAATTAATTCCCGATTATATAGTCGGAATATGGAAAATTATATTGATGAGAAGTAATGCAGAGTAAGTGAGAGTTGTACAATATTTCTATTTATTGCGAATATAAATGAGCACATTACTCATGTGGACTTGTCTTTATATATACACAGATTTAAGGATTCATTTACCATAATCCCAATTTTGGTGGGATCCTTAAGTCCGGAGAGAGAAGCGCTTTACGGGAGACTGTTAGCACCCTATATGGCTGATCCGCAAACGTTATTTGTCATCTCCTCTGATTTCTGCCATTGGGGACAACGTTTTCGCTATACTTACTACGATAGATCATGTGGGCCTATACACAGAGCTATTCAAAACCTTGATAAAATGGTACATATCTTTTCTCTCTTTTTATTGTAATTTAAAAATACCGAAGAGTTTCTTATTTCATGTGTGTTTATTAAATTCGTGTATGTGTTTGTCAGGGTATGGATATTATAGAAACTTTGAATCCTGCAATGTTCACTGAATATCTTAAGAAATATGGTAATACCATATGCGGCCGACATCCGATTGGTGTTTTATTGCAGGTATAAAAATCGTATATGCAGACATCTATATAAAAATTCTAATGAGTTTAATTTTACTAAATAATATTGTATTTTATCTTTGCAGGCCATTCACAGTCTCAAGGGAAATACAAATGGTCAAAGAATGAATTTAAAATTTTTGAAATATGCTCAAAGTAGTCAATGTAACAATATGAATGACAGTTCTGTCAGTTATGCTAGTGCTTCCCTAGTTCTTGAGTGATAAAAATATACAATTTGAGCGTTGGTCATTGACCAGCTTGAATATAAACATTTTCTTAAAGTGGGTTAACACAATAAGGTTCTATAAATTATTAAAAGAGAGTAGAGGCACAGAACGTTGAGAGATTTTGTAATGCAGAAGGAAGATAGGGGAATATTGAAGTTAACACTCTGCTGTAAATTGTAACATTATTTGTATTATGTGGCTATTACACAACAGGTGTCGGGGCAAGTGTTAATTCTTGTGTTATATGTAACAGATGGAAAGTGTACCATTATCGAAACCATTTGTATAAATGCATTTCGGTTTATTACTTACAAGAAATATTCAGTACTTCCAGATTTCAATATATATAGGAAGGAGCTTAAATACTTCTTTGCTTTGGTTATTGACACAGCTACATATATGGTAAATGTTATAGTAGTAAAATGTGTTTCTCATGCGCACGCATTTGAAAGATTAAATTTCAAACTATCGGCACAAAAGAGAATATTGTTGTTATTTATAAACAAGGCTAATTAGGCTAGATAAATCAAAATTGTTAATTTATGTAAATTTATAATTTAAATTTAATCTTATAGTGTACATTATATATTAAAAATAATGTTTTATGGTGCTTATATAAATTTTCTAGACTATAATATAAATTATTATATAATTTTAAAAATAAATTATATTTTTTAAGTCGAAGTAGATTAATTTAGATTATGATTGTGCAAAGATATATTATTATTGGACTTTTATACATATATTGAAGAGTATTAAAGTAATGTTACTTTTTAAAGTTATATAATTTAAAAATAAAGACTTTCCAGTTTTCTTGATCAAATCAAGTTTATATGATACATCAAATAAGGATTACTTGCATTATTTTATTTCACTATGAAGTCCTAAATTGTGTTAAATTGCTAATAAACTCGTGGATGTTTTGTAAAGTCTCTTTTGTGCCCTTAGCATGAACAACTTGTATCAATTTGTATTGTAATATCGATATATCAATACAAGAGTTAGGACTTAAAATATATATTTATGTTCTCTTTTTTCTTTTTATACAAAGCAATGGAATGATCTCATATCCTTCCTATTCTATAATCTATTGTTACCTAAGCATAGGAGATTAAATCGAATTATCTATTGTATTATTATAACATGATGTAAGTCTGAAATGGGGTCAGTATATATGACTGAAATGTATACGCATGAGTCTTCAAACTCGTAACATGTGTTTATTTTTTTCTTTTTTTACATTACTCGCAAACTTCTGCATCAAACAATATATTACTTTTCAAAATTGTAAATGGTCCTTACAGAATCCTACTTTGATTGAACATGAACTAAAAACGGATAGTATACAGTAATCGATTTACGTTTTGCAGTAAAGTAACTTGTTCGTAACGCAAAAAAAAAAGAAAAAAAAAGATTGTATGAAATTGTACAACTGATCCTGCACATGTTGCTTTTTCTATCTTTATATACTGAGGCAATGAGGTTTATATTTGTATGAAAAAAAAGTAGAGTATAATCTATACCTATATATTGTTTCATAGACGTGTAATAAAATTATGCAAGAAAAAATATTCAGGTGTTTTTAAATACACAACTTGCGATATATATATATATGCCCTAATTACATTTTGCACATACCTACAGCTTACCTTTTTCACACTACTTCAATATACATATTAACAAAGTTTTATAATTTTTTTTTTCTTCATTCTCTGTCTATATATTATCAATATAAAAAGATTTGCGATAATTGAACACAATATCACCCGTGTTTTGTTCAGTCTTAGGTGTTCGATTATTGTTAAATTTTTAACATGTTACGTTTAAATTAATATTGTATTGTTCATCCAATCCCATGTAGCAGTCAGAAATCAAGTAGAATGTTAGCTTCGTCATTCCTGAAAAAAAATTTTCAATTTTTTATTTTAAGAAACTCGAGAGAAGAAAAATACGAAAATATATAAAAGTTGACAAGTTTACCCAAACTACTAGGTGTAGTAAATTGCAATTGGTGATATCTTTGCTGACTATTTATTCCAGATACTCTCTTTAGAGCCCACAATTCTTTGTTCTGAATATCGCCTAATATCAAAAACCAACTTTCGTCTTTTCCCTTTAAAAACATTGGAGAGTGCGCTTTCAAAGTTTTGGAATTATTTATTCTTCTTAGCCCAACGGTCAACGTATATTCTTCATTCGGTCGAACAATCACAGAATCGACATTATTTTTCTTCAATATTATCTTCTTTCCAGCGTCGAAATCGGGACTCTCCAGCATTAAATCAACTGATATCATCGGCATATCTTTAATTACTTCATATATCTAGAAAAGAAATTTCATGATATTGACTTTGTAAATGTAATAATAATGCCTTTTATAATATAGACAATGAAAAAATTGATATATTTCTATAACGAATTCTATTACCTCGCGTATCTGTTCTTCTGAATATTCTCTGCACAAAACCTTGGCGAGTTTGTTATAATTGTTGCACGTGGTAGAACACAACATCGGAAGAGCCATTGATAATGATGAAAATAAATGCAAGTCTTCCTTTCTTATATGCGGTAACGTTGTGATTGCAGATTCGTCTATCCATCGTGCCTGAATGATCATTTGAAAGAGTTGCATTATCGTCAACGTGCTCGTTAACCAGCCACGTTCCGCGACGGTGTCGATCATCGCCTGTATTATTCTGATTGCTTGATCGAGCACCGATTTCAGATCGGTGTTATAATCGGTGCAGGGTAATGGCAACCTTGAGAAGTGCGCTTGCAACAGAAGAAACGCTTTTGTGTGCGGAGAATCGTAGGTATACTGATCCACGGAGTGACGGCACAGTTTTGCCAATTCCTCATTTAACAATTCCTCGTTATGCCTCACAGGCAATTCGTTATATTCGTACGACTTGCAAAGTATAAGCAGATATTGATCCAATGTCAAGTTCTCTTCTAGTGATTGCGTAAACATCAACATCGTATTGTGCGACAAATAATAAAACGACGCTATCTTTCCCATTGGCAGTGAAACTAAAGCCTGCTCGTTCTCGTCGTAATCAATACAATGTGAATTCATTAACGACTTTACGGTCGTCTCCACCAATGTTGAAAGATACTCATTGATATGATTAGGTTCCAAAACATCCAGGTCGTAATATTTCGGATTCTTCATCAATCTACGGAAGTAGTATGTCCATGTTAAGTAATCGAGAAATTCTTGTTTGGTCTTGATAGTGCCGGCGACGATTTCGGCATTAATATGATCGGGCAATACTCCCATTAGATTAGATTCCACGGGGAACGGTTCGTACAAGAATTTCTTGTAGAAACTCTTTTTCAAATCGTGCACGAGAACGACCGCCACGCCGGAGTTATCGTATTGCGGTCTACCAGCGCGTCCCATCATTTGCAAAACATCTGTTATTGGCATATCCACATAACGCTTCAGCTTGCCATCGTAATATTCTGTGCCCTTTATCACTACCAAATGAGCAGGGAAATTAACGCCCCAGGCCAAAGTTGCCGTAGTGATTAGTATCTGTATCTTATTATTGACAAATAGCTCTTCCACAGTTCTTCTGTCCCTGTCTTGGAGACCGGCATGATGAAGACCAATTCCGAAGGCGAGCATCAACTTCAGATTCGAGTCTTTTATATTCTCCAGAATGTCGCTCATCTGTTCCTCCGGCATGTGTAACCATTGCTTGGGATTATCCTCCGCTGCGAGATAGGCGATTAAATCCAGGGCGGTCAAACGTGTCTGTCTGCGGGAAGACACGAATACGAGAGAGGGGCTGGTGGGCGCATGTTGCCTGATCGCCTGGAAAGTCGGTCTATTCATGGTCGCCATTCGCGGACAATAATGTTTGCCGGGAAATCCGCTAATATGTACCTCCAGCGGCACGGGTCTCACGGACGGTCGGAAATTGTAGAGACCCATTTCATTGATGCCGAGCCAATTGGCCAGGTCTATCGCGTTGGCCAACGCGGTTGAGAGCCCGACGATTCGGACCTTTTTGTGCGTGTGCGACGATATAAAGTTGGTCCGAGAGATGATCACCTCGAGCACTGGTCCGCGATCCTCGCCCAGCAAATGAATCTCGTCAATCACTATGAGCGCCACCTTCTTCACGTAGCTTCGTGTTTGCCAGCTTCGACTGATACCGTCCCACTTCTCAGGTGTGGTGACAATCACATTCGCATCGGCTATGATTTTAATGTCGGGCGATACGTCTCCCGTCAACTCCACTACTTTCTTGCCTAGACGTTCCTCCAGTCGTATCTTCCAATCGTTCATGCGTTCCCTAACCAGAGCTTTCAAGGGCGCTATGTAAACGACTTTCTGATCGGGATATTGCTTGAAGACACGGAACATGGCAATCTCCGCAGCGATCGTTTTCCCGGAACCTGTCGGCGCGCCGAGCAGAACGTTGTTGTTGGTGTGATACAAGCTATGAAAGATCTGCGTTTGTATCGGATTGAAGTGAGAAAAGTTGTATAGACTCTCGAAGACCGGATCCTTCAAAGCGTTTGTCGATAATGGTTGTAATTTCAATAGATCTGTATGCGGAGGATGAGTCTCTGGCAAGATAAGATCATGAAAGGACAACGGAATTGTGGTCTCGCAACTGAGCCAATGATCACTTGTGGCTTTTACGAGATACTGGGCCGGCAGTGGCTCGGACAACGGTATAGTGATCACGAGTTCCTGTTCGAGATCCAGGCAGACCATCTTCTTCGTCAGTATAAAGTACTCATGATGATAAATGAAATTATTATCCGGATCCTCGATCCATATCCAGAAGGTCTGTGAGCTTTTTCCATGAATTTTGTCGTTCCAACGAAACTGCGGAATCAGCTTGAGCCGTATTCTCAGGATGGTGCGCGTAATAGGCTGTAAACTGTATTCCATGTCCAATGCGGGCAATTCGTCGCAGCACTTTTTCACTAGTATTCCCGCCCGTTGGTCACGCAAAATACTGCCAACTTCCTTCACGTCCATTTCCTGCAATTGATAGATCGTGAGATCCCGCTGCTCGATCTTGTCGATGATCTCCATAGTTAGGCAGTCGAATTGGCGCAACGGCGTCAGGAAATTCCATTGCTGCGCCTCGAACATCTTCGCCATCTCCAGCAGTCGTCCCGCCATTATCGCATTGTTCCGCCTAAGCATAATTTCGAATATTGCCCTGGTTATCCGCACGGTATTCTGCGTGACGTATGCCAGATCTGATATCAATGACGCTGTGCTCACGCTAATCTTGGACAGATACGTCTGTAGCAATATATTGACTTTGCCATGGACATTCTCCACGCCGCCCTGTGGCACGATCTCGCACTGTTTCATCAGCACGTCCAACTCCTTCATTTCGTCTTCCCGCACCTTGAGCTGGTTGAATTCCTGGGCGCGCGTGATCATTGCCAGAATCTCTGCTTCGGTCATGATAAGTTTCTGTAGTTCGTTAAAGATCTCGATCGTGTCGTACTTGAGGTAATAGTGACTCGCGATACGTCCCAAGTCAGTTGCGCTGAGATTACCGGTGCGCATATCGTATCTAATCATCTGTGCTTTGTCCAGCGCCTTCGCGGCGTCATCCACGAGCTCTTTTCGTTTCTTCTCGAGATTGGGATCGTCCAGGAGAGTTTGATAAACTATGCCATATGTCTGAAAGTTTATTTTCATTCGTACGAATAGATAAGTGTAGCTCAACCACTCGACCGCTTCCGGCACATTCGAAATTGTGCCTAATGTTATCTCGGCGTTCAAATTATCGGCCAGATACGTGATAAAACTGCTCTCGATCGGTATTTGATTCGTCAACAGCGACAGATAGTGAGACAACTTATTGTACGACGTGATAATGACCGCATGACCCGATGTGTCAAATTGCGGTCTACCGGCGCGGCCGAAGATTTGTAGGACGTCCAGTATGCCCAGATCCACAAACGAACCATGCTTTGAATCGTAGATCTCGGTTCCTCGTATGATAACTGCATGAGCGGGGAGATTCACGCCCCACGCCAACGTGGCGGTGCACACTAGCACTTTGATCAGACCGTCGGCGAAGTATTTCTCGACCAGGTTTCTATCTGAACGCAACAAGCCGGCGTGATGTACAGATAATCCGTTGTTGAACAATTCGCCGAGAGACTTGTTAGGTGATTTGGCAAAGGCCTTGTTCATGTGCTTCGCTAGTCCGTCGGATAGAAAGTATTTAAGCGTGTCGTTCTTCAATGCCAGCTCTTTTAGGGCATTTGCCGTCCTCACGGTGGCGTTTCGCGCGTGCACGAACACCATGACTTGATGGCCTTGACGCACCATCTCTATAACGTTATTGTAACACACGAGATCCATATCGGTCATTTGTTGTAGCGGTTTGACGGCCTTCACGCCGATAAAAGTCTGACTGAGGGGCACCGGCCGGAAGCGATGATCGAAGTAAAATAGTCCCGTCTTAGGATTGACGCGAAGAAATCGCGCGACGTCCACATAATTCGGCAACGTGGCGGACAGGCCGATTATTCTGATCATGCTCTGCGATGACTCCACCTGACGCAGAGTTCTCGCGACCAGCGCTTCCACCACGGGTCCTCGGTCACCGTGCAGCAAATGCACCTCGTCGATGATTAACAATCTCACGATGCTGGTGAGGGAGATATCGCCCGCACCTTTCCTCGTAACGACGTCCCATTTTTCCGGCGTGGTCACTATCATTTGAGTTTGTTGGATCTCCTGTTTCGTCAGTTGCATATCACCGGTCAACTCGCGAACGCACACGCCCATAGGGCCGAGTCTTTTGTTAAAATTGAGCGTCATTTCCGCCGCCAAGGCTTTCATGGGCGCGATATAAATTATTTTGAATTGACCTTTCTGTAATTGTCCATCTTGAATGTTCTGTTTCAATTGATGCACCACAGTCAGCATTGCCACGTTTGTCTTTCCAGCTCCGGTTGGCGCGCAAATCAGTAGATTCTCGTTGGTGTTGTACGCCGCGTTAAAGACTATACTCTGAATTTTGTTTAATGACGTTATGCCGTTAAAAGCCAATTGACCAATTTCGTCCAGAGAAGATATTAAGACGGTATTTATATTAACGTTAATATGTTCTTTTTTTGGTGCCGGTATGCGCACTTCCTCACAAAGTTCATTATCCACTCTCTTAACATCTTCCGCTAGTAATAACTTTTGTCCCGATACAAAATTCGCTTTAGCATTAGCTTTAGAATCAAATACAAATGGGTAATGTTCCTGCGTATCTCTCTTCAGTATATTTTTTTTAGGAAACAGCGGTGTGTGCATAGCTGTTAATGCCTCTTGTCTCTTAATTCGAAGTTCAGTCGGAATAAATTCAGTTTCCTCAACCTCCGACTTGACATCTCGTTTGTTTGCCATTTTGGTTAATTTTTTCTCTTCCTTACGTACTTGTTTACATAACTGCTTTTCCACTTCGGATTGTACAATCACTTGACCACTAATTATAGGTCCCTGCGCAGTCGCTTGCAGTCTCTTGGGCATTTTTGAACACGATGTCGATATGATGGTCTTCTGATGCTCGATAATGTATTCAATAAATTCTAGATGTTCGCAGCCTAACATATCAAATAACTCAGCTTGTATATTTCGACAGTTTTTCAACTTATCCACTATTGCCGTTGCAAAATCCTGATATGACATTGCAACATCTTTGCAACAATTTTTTAATCCTTTTGTAAATGTTGCTTTGTCATACTGCAATTAACAAAATGGGAAAAGAAGTTGAAAAAGATTAATTAAAAATTAATTTATTTATCCATATCCATATCTTACTCACTACAGATTTCTTCTGTATTGAAGATGTTGTGTCATGTATCATCATTGTAAATTTATCAGTACTTGAATTTATTCCTTGTATAGACATATTGTGAAGTCCACTAGTATCAGGCCATAAAACTCTTGCTTGATTATAAGGAATATTTACACCAAAAATACGCGGATTGGAAGCGTCCATATTTTCTTTAGATCCTGATAACAATACTATAGCTTCCTCATAACATTGCTTTTGAATGTTTGTGATTATCTGAATAGAAATAATTAAATGACATAAATTAATGATTAAATAGAAAATGATATATATCGATAATATAGACATAATATATATCAATATAAATTATAGGAATACATTACATACTTGCATCATTTTATTTGCAGATTGATATGTCAGATGTCCTACTTTTTGTCCAAGCATATTAAATTCCTTCCGCGTTAAGGCTTCGACTTCGATTAATAAACGTAATGCATAAACTGTGAATTCGTTAACAACATCTGGAGGAGCAGCAGCTAAAAAAGAATGAATCAAAATTATAAGGTATTTAATATTTTAGTAATAAAAAATTAGTATTAAATACAATGTATTAGCCACATTCATATCTCATAATTGTATATTAAATGTACAATTAAGAACATAAATATATGAGAAAAAAATAGACTATTTCATTAACTTCAGAAATTTAATTTGGAAAATTATATCTGTTAACAATAAGACTGTATTTCATCTTTATTATTTAATACTTACCTAAAATTTGTTGCACAACATCTCTCAATTCTAATAGGTGTAACATAAGAGTAGTAGATGCACTTTTGCATATGTCATGCCAATCAAGAGTGCTATAATATATGAATATGTAAGATTATGAAAGTGTTCAAGAACTGTATAAGTACTGCATCTTATATTTATATTTCTAGTAAACGCGATATAATTAAATCCATTAAACATATATTATCCTTTAAAAATATTGTAGAACCATGCTTTTATGCTGACTATAAAAAAGGGAAAATATTTTGAAATCAATTTTGAGGGAAATCTTATTTTACTAATTGTTTTAGTTTTTCGGATCAAAACATTAATTAAAATGAGAGGAGGGTAGTTTATATCTGCAAACTTAAAAGATGCATGGTTTATATACCACGGTTATCCCAAAAGAATTAAACATTTTCTATAAATACTCTTTCAAATACAGAAGCTATCTTTTTGATTCTCAATTTACCTTTTTAATTCTCTTGCTCGTTCTAGTCTTTCTTGCCTTTTTCTTGTTAAATCATTTGGTTCAAGGTCTAATGCTTCTTCTCTGCGCTCTAGAGAAGTAAACATGCGCAAAGATCTAGTAATACGTGCTAATTTCGGCATTGTGTATTACCTGTTGGTCAAATTTAATTTAATATTAATATAAAATATAATAATACACACACACACACACACACACACACACACACACATATGTCAATATGTATATATCACATGTTATTTTGTATATATATATATATAATATATGGATTATTTATAATGATATAAAGATGTACCACAATACGCATTATAAATAGATTAAATAAAATGTTTATTAAGTTAATATTATAATATAATACATAAAACAAATTATATATATATATATATTATTACTTATTTCAAAATTGATCCAAATAGATGTATGAATTTGGACAATAAGTAATATAACAATTTTTTTCTTTTTTCAAGAAATGGATTGATACTCTTCTTTGTGCCTTCAATCAGTTTCAAGTTTTCTTATGATTATTGTAAAACAGTTTATACTTTACAAGTAGGTTATGAAGATGATCAAATATCAAATTATACAAAATAGTTATAGTAATTATACGACAAATTATAATCATGGATCTAAGTTTGAAATTGCATCAAAACTTGAAAACAGACCTTTTTTTAATATTCCTATTATTTGCAATACTTGTTACAAAAGTTTTGAATCCTATGATTGATATCAGATTCCAATCTGAGATAGCAATATGTTATCTGGCTGATATCAAATTGGGCTGATAGATGTAATTAACTAACATATAAATAGTTATTATAAATAAATAACGTTAGAGACATACTTTATATTTTTGTAAAGATATAGAATCATAAAATTGTTCAAGATATATATAACTATGTGAAATCATTTCGAAAGTCAGTGTATTACGTGATATAATGCAATATGTACTTCAGAAAAAAGTGGAGCTTTTCAAAGAGTAAAGATATATTGTTTTTATACGCATAAAGTTTTAATAAAAAGAAATATTTTAAAGAAGCACACACACACACACACACACATATATCTAAAACGATGAATTAAGTTAACGAAAAGCTGTCTTTCTTGGACATTTAAGAAAGATATGTATCTTATAAATGTCACACTGACAATTATTCATTGATCTACAGTTTCCGGGCATCGAATTGCAATTCGTTAAATAATCACTTTCGATCGATTTACATACCGGGAAGAGATTTCAGTAACAGGCTTCGTAACAGACGGTGATAGTCAATTATCGAAACAATGCAGAAACAATTTAACTCTTCGTGATTCACATAGCACCGCCGATAACACCTCTCCACCGATCGCACTTTTGCGACTGTCACGCGATTTCACGATTTCCGATTCGAATCTGCCATATTTATTTTCTCATTGCAACATCACGAGTGTCAACGTAAGGCAAATAAACACTAGATTAGTGTTTAAAGATCTGGTAAAGATATCTCTAGGCTATTTTGGTTACGTTCAAAAATCTAATTGTCGGTGTAGCGTTTGATATGACCAATCAAGACAAGGAAATCTCCCATTCTTTTTGTCCTAATTGATCAATCAATTAAATATATAAATCAATTAAATATAAATAGAATGTGGAGCGAGAGCTATTCTATTCCGATAAATAGATTTTCGAACACAACTTTATCGCAACGCGCCGATTGGCTGACAGCTGACAGCTCGATGTACACACGTGCGTGCAACGCAGGCGAGACGAATGACCCTAGGAAAAATCTGTTAATCGCGGGATCTTTTTCCCCCCATCGATGACACCCTGAGACACGAGGAATGTCTTCGTCGCGGTGTTTTCACAGGACGATCGCTCGGTGGTGAATGGTTGAACGTGTTTGTGCGTCGACTGCTGTGATCGGGATTCCGGATGAACGCTGCGCGCCTGGAATGAGATCGTCGTCGTCGTCGTCATCGTCACCGTCGCCGTCGTCGACGTCGCGCGGTCGCACGGGGTTACAGCATCGTCGCAAATGACGCAGACTCGGCTGCTAGGCCGAATCCTACCGCCGGGCGTTCGTCTTCGCGTAGGAAAAATGTCCGGGAATATCGGGAGTAGCGCGGCGTCCTCCCGTTGATTCTCGCGATTTTTTTTTGCAGAAAACTAACGCACGCGAGCATATACACACGTACACGTCCGGGAGCATCCCTCTGCTTTTTTTTTTTCCTCCGCTGCTGGGCGAGGATTGATGAACGCGGTCGAGGTGTCGTTTCGCGGCAGGTCCTGGTTCGAGGACTAAGGATCAACGCGACGCCCGGATCGGCCGAAGAACCGTCTTGTAACAACAATAAGGTAATCACCGCCGACTGCCTTTAATATCGTCCGTTTTCTGCTTCCCCTCTTCTCGATTTCGCGCGCGTGACTCATTGCTTACTCTCGACAGAGTCTTGCCTTCTCGCGAGACGCTCGCGTGATTCTTTTACCCCCTCCCCTGTAATCTTGTTTTGACAGGTACTTGACGCGTTAAATCGTCGACGAGATTTCTTAGATTTCTTAATCGCGAAATTCTCGCGCGATTCTGGTTCTGGTCGTTTTACTCCATCTTCAATAATATAATTTTTTCGTCTTATTGTTGATATATCATCTGAATGTTATGCCGTTACATCTGTTTATTGAAAATGAATCTGTTAATAGCATGATAAAAAGCAAAAGTATTGAATTTAATATAGACTGTGAAAATAACAATGATGTGTGATGTATATTGTCGTTCTTCAGCTTTCCATCAAGACTGCCAAAGTAAGACTGAATCACTGATGCATGGGATAATCATCTTTGATGTCAAGTACGGTCAGCATCAATGGGAAACTGTTTCTCGTGCTTCAAGGTGCCACTTCCACCATCAACCAATATCGATCAATCAATTACATTGGAGCATAAAGACGGTACATTCAATGCTACTACATTGTTGTATAATAATCAATCAATTGTATTAATTGTATTAATATGCTTATATCATAATCATAGACTTTATATTGCATACGGTAAGATTGCATCAAAGCTGCTTATTATTTGTGAGAGACAATATTGTAAAAATTTTAATTTTTTTACGTAATTATATTCTGCATTTATTGGAAACTACAAAATAATATAATAGATTATTTAATTGTTTATGTATTCTCAAAGTGTAACTGCTTCTTTACATAACTCCATAGAATCAAAATTTCATTATATTTTATAGAAACAATGGAACTCAGAGGTTTGTTCCCAAATTCTTGCCAACAATCTGGTTCTTTTGTGCCTGAAACACACGTAAACGGGAATAGAAAGTCTATAAGTACACTATCTACATTTAATAATGTAGGCTCAGATAATTGTGGATCTGTGCCTAGTGTACAAAGTAATCTGCGCTTATCGCGAGGATTTTATGCGCGATTACAGCCATTAGGACGATCTGGTACATCATCCGGTCTTAATTTAGCTACCGAACCTAAGCAACAAAAGGAACCATCGGAGAGTAAATTAAATGCACTTTTTGACCAATATAAGGTACAAAATATAGGAGATATGTGTTAATTTCTATGTAGAAATATGTAGGGAATATTATAACAAAGAAAATATTTATGTAGAACATAATAGATTGTTTTAATGTAATAATCTTGGATTATACAATAATTTTATAAGATTATAGAAAGAAAGAGAGAAAGTTATAACATAAATATGATTAATATTTTACATATTTATTTTTAAGGATCCTCATGAAGATGCAATATTAGCTGATGGCATAGAAAGACTCTGTGATGATTTACAGTTATCACCTGATGAATTTAAAGTTCTCGTGCTTGCATGGAAGTTAAATGCAGAGCAAATGTGCCAATTTACACGCCAAGAATTTGTCACAGGATTAAAGGCTATGAAGGTCGACAGTATACGTGGTATACAGGCACGATTGCCTGAAATTGTTCAGGAATTGACGGTCAATAGTGATTTATTCAAAGATCTCTATCGATTCACATTCCGATTTGGCCTTGACGTGACGTCTGGTCAAAGAATTTTACCGGCTGACATGGCAATCGACCTTTGGAGACTTGTCTTTACGATACGTGAACCTCCGCTCTTGATGAGATGGCTTAACTTCCTCAAATGCCATCACATCCGGGGGATACCTAGAGATACTTGGAATATGTTTCTAAACTTTGTCGAAAGCATTGGCGATGATCTTGGTGCTTACGATGATGCAGAAGCATGGCCAAGCTTATTCGATGATTTTGTGGAGTACGAAAACGACCAAATGAATCAAAATATCACTAAAGATGATATTATGAAAGATACTTCTATCGATAAAGCTTAATGTTCGTATTTTAAGGAAAATAACAGTGAAGCAGAAAATATTGTCTTAAATCTGACCTTTGAACAGGATCGGCATCGAAATGACATTATCCTAAGAATGATTTACCTTTTATTCTTATCAGTATAATCAAGGAAGTTATATTCTTGATTATTACTTTTTTAAAAGATCTTATATTTGTTGATATTTGCATCATTTTGTTTATATTCGGTATTCTCTTTCCTAATGTAAATATAGAGAATTTATTTAATATATTATTTAATTATGTCTTGTTATATATATACACACACACACATATATATATATATAAGATACGCGAGAAATCTCCGTATTATTAATTTTAACTGGCAGCAAATTACATATTATGTATCTTTTTTGTAAGAACAAAGTATACATTTATTATCACAAAGTTGTATTTTTACATTTTGTTTAACCATAATATAATCTAATTATTATGTATAACTGCATAAGATTATTGCTTTCTTTCACAAGTGATATATGTAGAAACAGTGCATTTTTGAGTTATCAATATCAATATCTTTTTACATAATCATCTTACATAAGAATCTAAAAAAGATATAAAAAATTATCAAAATGTTTGATATAGTAATGAATAAAACTGCAGTTTACAAAAAAAAAAAAACAGTTAAATATTGCTAATAGATAATAACGAGAGATAAATATTGGAAATATGAAAAAAATGATATTGATCTAATAATAAGTAGTGTCATTATTTTTTTTTAGTTTGCCGGTATAATAATATATGTATTTGTTACTATAGTTTCTCTTCTAATTTAAAATTTTAAGCAGCTATAAGGAGAATTTTTATCAAAAAAATTGTCACTTTTATGTATAATAACAAAATTACTTGATGTTGAATAGTTCCAAAAGATTATCTATGAATTTCTCTAATAGTTTTGTGAATATTTACATAAAAAGAAAATATTAAAAACATAACAATTCTGTTATAAATTCTGTGTTTAAACTAAAATTTCTTGTGAAAAAAACATCTTGAGAAGATTCTGTTCAAAGGAATTTGTGCAGGGAAACATGAGAAATGTAATTTTGCATAAGGACGAGTTTAGAAAGAATTCTCACAATCCAAATTTATTGTGATACAGTGTGTATAAGTATATACAGTCTCCAATACATTAATATTTCTTACATTTTTTGAAAATACTGTTAAAAGTGAACAAATGCAGAAAAGAATGAAATATCTCGTACAAAGATTCAAAAATTTTCCTCTGACTATATGTATGGTCACAATTTTATATACATATATATATATATATATATATATATATATATATATATATAAAATTAGGATGATGTGTGTACATGGCGTTAATTTGTTCAAAAAACTTACACATAAACACATATTTATCACATATTTATGTGACACGATATACTTGCTATAAATTTCGGTGCAACTGTAGCATTTATAATAATATTACAAACAATGGAAGATGTACGAATATAATTTTAATTGTTCTATTCGTTTTTAACTTTATTTAAGGGAAAAAAAGCCTTGATAATATGCTGAGAAAAGGAAGGATGTTAGCTGAGTATTAGTACAGTGAACAATGATACGCAGTGACTTGTAGATTATTAAGAGATAGTGGAGGCCCTTTTTATATTTTGCGAGCATACGAGGTTGTCTATATACATGTATATAGTGCCATGTCTTTCTGAAACAACAGGGAGATCTCTATCGAATTAGTATTGAAAGAAATTAATGGAAAATCAAGATATTGATGGCTTCAACAAGAAGATATATATTTGTACTGCGATCTTATCTCTATAATTTTCTATCCCAATGTGAGCCTGAATGATAAAGAATTGACATTCTGCGAGATATTTTCAGAAGTATCGTGCTTGAAAATGTTCACCGTCCTTTTGTCCGCAGTACCTGATACAACAGGTACAATATATAGATACCAAGGCTTGAAAGTACGATTTAGATTTTAAAATGATGCTTATGCAGAGGATTTGATGTGAAATATATATCGCGCAATATACGATATATATTTTTAAATTACAACTATTATTTATATATACATACATATATAAATGTGGAGTGATAACATATTGCGCTATTATTGAATATTTATTTATTTATTATATTTTACGCGGTTATTTTTCATCATTCTCTTTTAAACAATTTAAAAAATTCCTCCCTTAAATAAGTAATATCGATATATTTATTCAATTTTGTATATGAAAAAGTTTTAATAACACTAATGAATTTATATGGATTTATTCTAAAATGAAAAATTTCCTCTGTGTCAGCTTTACCTATCAATTAAAATTTTTACATTTCAAATATACAAATATATATTACTCAGCAGACGCACATGTATTACTAATATATTCTTGCTTTCTATGAATTGAACAAATGCTTAAAATTAAATTTAAGCAGATGTTTACTTATAAGAAATTAGATACTCATCTGTATGTGTATTATCTGACTGCAGTGACTCATGATTTTTTAACGCTTCCATTTAATTGTTAAAGTATAGTATAGTGTTAAGAGAATCGCATAGGGCGACTTTCATTGTGATAATTCCTGATCAGGTGAAGCCTGATAAAAGATAAAATAAAAATAAAAAATATCATTGTCAAAAATAAAGATGCTAAAAATAAAACAGTGATACCAATAAATAAGAACGAAGTGATAGACATATATATAAATAAACTTTGCGTGCTGGTATAATAGATATTTATAATTAAAATTGTACATTTCGCATAAAAAGTAATAAATTGATTTTGATTCTATACACAGCCACATAACTAAAATACATTATTAAACTAACTAATTTAATAAAATTAATGAAATTTTATTTTTAATTGAATACAATCTATTCTTTCTAAAGTTGTCGAAATTGAGCATTTTCTTTTAATTTTAGTTTTATATTTTTAAGGATTTCAAGACATTTGTAAACATTTTTATTTATAACATATCCATTGAATGTGGAGATGCTTTATCTTTCATTCTTTCTTACTCCAATCACGTAGCAAATGTAAATGTGAAAAGTATGAATAGAGAGAAGCCTTCTCTCTGCCATGTATTTTTTTGGCGAAGTTAGCAGTCTAGTATACATTATACATATAGATGTTTGTGCTTGTGTCGCTAAATGGAAAGCACCCTATAAACACAGTTGATATACTTGGGCTGCATCTTGACGCTAAAGTGCTGAAAGCGTTTAATTGATCAATCAAAACAGAAATATTTGCGTCGATTGGATAATAAGAAAAACGCGCAAATTTATAAAAAAAGGCGAATTAATTATTATAAAAAATGACGAATTAATAATAAATTGCTTATAACGCGACTTCGATTAGAGGATCTTTATGTCTAGGGTCGAGCATCATCGCCTCGTCTCGTCTCGTCGTCATTGATAAACCAAGCTGTCTAGGTTATAACCTAAAAAACCATGGGTTCGGCTTTTGGGACGAG
The DNA here is from genome assembly GCA_949152495.1 of Lasius fuliginosus. Taxonomy (NCBI): domain Eukaryota; kingdom Metazoa; phylum Arthropoda; class Insecta; order Hymenoptera; family Formicidae; genus Lasius; species Lasius fuliginosus. The sequence continues at coordinate 8,644,713 of OX424448.1, forward strand.
TTCGAAAATCCTACTCGGTACGAGCAGCGTTCGATTGACCAATCGGAACATAGGAAACCCTCGCTCTCTTTCTCCCGATTGGTCAATCGAGCTTTACTTTTTACGGGTAGATTTTTGAACGCAACGTGAGTCTTCGACACCGTACTTGCGCTTATTTGTGCCCGCAACGTCGTCAAAGCAGCTGCCGTTGCCGATCGCTCTTTGACGCCGCGAGACGACTACCGTTGGGCATCTTCACGCAGTGAGTACTCGCTTGTACAAAGTTCGCGCAGCTGTGATCGCTGACGTTACGTCGCGGCCACCGTCGAGCCCGCGTTGCCGCGATCGAGCGTCACCGCCGATTCAATTTAACCTTAATCGCTGTGCGTGTTTCTCCGCGGAACCTTCTTCTCGTCTTGAGAATCTCTCGTCCTCGTGAATCGGAGTTCACGCGATCCTTGATGCATTGTCCATTTGCGATCATCGTCGGCCGTTCTCGCAAGAAGGTATGTTGTGTCGTTTGTACGTTTGTGTTGTATAATGGTAGTTTGGTGAGAGAGAAGAGAGAGAGAGAGAGAGAGAGAGAGAGAGAGAGAGAGAGAGAGAGGAGCTCTGCGTTAAAGTGTTGTGATATGCATCGGGTTTTAATGTATAAGATTAAAATATTCCACAATATGTATTTTCTTGGCTGGAATTTTTATCTTTTTAGTTTACATATATATAGCACGACGCTGCTATGCAGTGTATTTTTTTATATATATTTTTGTTATGCTCCTCTCTACTTTTGTTACAAGATTATGTATGAACAATACAAGTTCAATTTTTCATGTTAAAAATATTATATTGTATTTATTTCTGATAAGAATAAAATAAAATTTTTATATAATGTATTTTTTGCAATTTATCTTGCTAATATTAGTATAAACTTGATAATTATAATCTTATATATATTTTCAGGCTGTTTAAGTACTAACGATGTCTGTACATTATAAATTTAAATCTACTTTGGACTATGACACTGTGTCGTTTGATGGACTACATATTTCAGTGGCAGATTTGAAAAAGGCTATTTTTCATCAGAAACGTATCGGCAAAAACACAGATTTTGATTTACAAATTACAAATGCCCAAACAAAGGAAGGCAAATATCTTATTTCATTATTAAGTGCTTTTTTTTTTACTTCCAGCTCATAAAATTATACGAATATATTTGATAATTAATCACATCTATTAACATTATAATAGAATAAAATAATAGAATATTTTTTGATAATATACATATTTAGTCCATAATATTCAATAATCATACTATTTTCCATAGATTATACGGATGATAATGCATTAATTGCCAAAAATACTAGTCTTATTGTTGCAAGAGTTCCGTTAACAATACAACAAAAACGCTCTTGGGACCGAAATGAAACTCCTCCATTTAGTAACTTAAAAGATGAAGCTAATTTGAACAGAGCTGTAGATCTCACGAGATTAGATGGTTCAGAAGAGGATAAAATTCGTGCAATGATGACACAATCAACTCAAGACTATGACCCTTCAAAGTATACAAATATGATATATCTTATTTGAGTAGGGATGGGGGCATAATTTGTTATTCCAATTGTAATATAAATATATATATATAATATTTAAACAGTTATATGAAAATTCGTGGAGCCAATCAAACTGGTGATGTACCTGCAAATTATCGTTGTTATAAATGTCATCAGCCTGGACATTGGATAAAAAACTGCCCATTGGGTACAAATCAGGAACCAATTGAAATAAAGAAAAGCACAGGTATTCCCAGAAGTTTCATGGTACCAGTTGAGGGACCCTTGGTACCTGGTGCTATGATGACACCTACAGGACACTATGCTGTTCCTGCTATTGATCAGTAAGCTTTAATTATAAATATATATTACAATATCTCTAGGAAATATATTACAATATACATTCATCACTGCTTTTTCTGTCTTCAGTCAAGCTTACAAAGAAGGCAAGAAGGAACGACCACCATTTTCACAAGATCCGGAACCTGTAATAGAGAAACCAGAGATACCAGAGGATTTGTTATGCAATATCTGCAAAGACCTTCTGACAGATGCAGTGATGATTCCATGTTGTGGAAATTCCTTTTGTGACGAATGTAAACTTTTATCATAAATTATAGAAGATTAATGCGCATCTTCTTATACTTATCTATGTAGGATTATGTTTATATCTGTATTTTTCTTTTACATTACAGGTATTCGTACATTTTTGTTAGAATCTGAAGAACATGAATGTCCAGATTGTAACGAGAAAGATGTATCACCGGAAACTCTTATTCCAAATCGATTCCTACGTAATGCAGTAATGAATTTTAAGAATGAAACTGGTTATGCCAAAAGACAGACTTATCGGCCTCCTATTCAAAGTGGTGGACAATCCGCTGCATCCATGGAACAACCAAAAGTTGAAGCGCAGCAAACTACAAATCAAGTATCCCCTCAAGCTCAAACTATACAATCGTCCATTGCTCCTAATGTACCATCGCAAGAATCTGTGGAATCGCAACCCACTAATCTCGAATCTGCCTCGCAACATTTTCCAACTGCCACCTCCAGTTTGCAGCCACAGACATCAACCAGTAAGTGCTTTTTGGTAACTGATGTTATTGTTCTGATGTATATATAATTTTACAAGAAAAATAAAAATAGATCCAAGTATACAATATAATAATAGACATTTCTGTAATATATCAATGAGAATGCAGTCAAAAAAATGACTACATCTTGTACAAAGTTTTATGTTCAATAATTATAATTTGCTATATAGAGTCTTAATTAGCGTGAAATCAGTGTGTGACAGCATGTGTCACTTTTTGCTAACAGTGGTATATACTTAATCATGTTAGGACTTTTATAATAGATCCAATAATGTTAAATACATTAAAGTTCAAATGTTTTATTATATTAATGTGCAGAGAAAAGAGATTTAGTAAAAAATCTACTCAATCACATAATTTGTAATTAAACGTTTGTAATATTTTGTGATGTATTTATAAGAGAGACACAGAGAAATAGGAAATATATTGCAGTATAACTATATGTGAAAATTTCACACGCACACACCACATACACACATACACACACATACATACATACATATAATATACACATAACATATATATTTATATATATATATATATATATATATATATATATATAGCAAGAGTTTATTGATTTGGAAGTTTTTCTAGTAATGTTTTTACATTATTTTATGTTCAAAATATTGCAGCAGTATATTATTACTAATAAGATCAAACTACAAACACAAAAGGTTTGTATATCTGAAATTAGCACCTAGAATTCACAGAGAATCATTGGATTAATATATTAATTAAACTAATTTAATCAGATAACATTATATAAAATATGAATTTATTTCATCAAAGTATAAATAAGTATAATCAAAGTAAAAAGGAAAAAAAGTATAAATATGAAATAACTCAGTAAACACAGACATATTATACATTATCAATCGAGTGTTATTTACAAATCTTTATTCGTAAATATAATTAAATAATTTTAATCATTCAGATAATGCAAATGTATTGATATATATTCTGGACTTCTTCCTACATCATAAAATAAGACAAGAAAAAAAAGTTTCCTCATCCAAAAGCTAATATAAATGTAAACACTAACAAGAAGACAATGTATTGATCTCTCATTTCATCGCTCATATATGAAACTTTATTTTATATTAAATGATATTTAACGTCGTATTGTTTCACATATAGCGTACATATCTTTCTTGCAACGCGTTGAACTTTCTGCCTTTACGTGATATTTCTGTGCCGATATTTCTCATATACAAACAGAGGAGACAGGCGCCATTGTGTATTGGAGTATGTGACTAATTTGGCTTCAGCATTTTTTGATTCACGTGGCGCATAATATTTAGAAACATGACTTCGTTGCGATGAAATGCGTCCGATCGCCGCTTAATTTCGCGCTATAACATATATTGTTGACGATATATATTTCGAGTTCGTATTGGCCAGTTGACAATTTTAAAGCACATAACCTCAAACAGTATGATACGTCTTTACGTGCCGTGACTCAAAGTGCCTCGTTATGCATCGCCAATCCGCCCTTTAGCGGGCCCTAATCGCCGATTTGACTCGCCTAATCATACGTGATGTGTGCTTCCGACAGCTCTGCCTGAATCCACCTCAGAATCGCATTTGCAAAGTGATTCGGTAACAAAACTAACAACTGACGAGGAAACTGAAGTGCCTCCTCCTCCAGGGACAGAGCCGTTACTCCCGATCCCCGCTATCGTAAGTTCGCCGGAGAGGGAGCGCGAGCGAAGTGATCCTCCTAATCGTGATAAGAAAGAACGGGACAATGAGTATGTCGGAGAGCGTCAATCGAGGGAGCGTCGACGAAGTTTCAGCAGGGACGGACATCGTGAGAGGTAAGAAGCGGTTTCGCGAGAAAATACTATCAAGAAATTACTATCAAATTTATATCGGGCATGTGACACATCAGAATAATTAAATTATCCACATTTATAATTTATAGAAGTGGAGAACGTGGTCGTAGGATTGAGAATTTACGTCCGCTGAATCGCAGCCGAAATCGGTCCCTGTCGCCTAGACATTCCCAGCACGGCGAGTATCCATCATCATCGAGCGCGGTGCTGCCTCATTTAATGAACCCACCTCCCTCCAAGGGTTATCAAGGTCATCTAGCGGACGATGGACATTACCCGCCTGCTATGCATTATGACAGTGGAATACGTAGATCCAACGAGGATCGTGCGGGCACTCCAACGGTGAGCGAGCGGTTTTTCTACATTTGAATAGATGATAAGCGTTACTTCAATGTTTGCATTAATTTCATTATCGTTACGCCTCTGTTGATCCTTAGGTTGACGAACCGCATTTGCATGTCCCTACGTCCGGCAATCAGCCACCGTTATTGCCGTTTCCACCGGGCGAGGAGCGTATCCCGCCGCCGAATTATAATCAACCACCGCCTAATGTACCCCCGCATAATCCTCCACTTTTGCCGGATCCTTACTTGAATCATCGAATACCGATATATCCGCATCAGCAGGGCTCTCATTATGGACCGCCAAGATACGATAGACCTCCTTATCAGCAGCAGGGATATCGACCGTCTCAGCCACCTCGAAACTATAGCGGGCCACCGAGACCAATGAGAGGATTGCACCACAGTAAGTGCAATTCGCTAAATTCACAAGTTTGTATAAATAAACTTGAGGTTTTTACTTCTAGCGGAAGATAGAAATAAAAAAGCTTTTGTTTTAAAAACAAAGTAAATTATACATTTTGTGTGTATAATTTTGTGCCATTGGAATTGATTTGTATCTTGAAGTATTTGCTTAAATGTCATCACGATCACATGACAAGTATTCAAACTATACAAGCATATATAGTTATATATGAAATTAATTATGAATCTACAATTTATAATCTTTATTGATTGTATATATCTTTTCGTAGTACTTTTAAAAGTTTTTAAATATTTACAATCATATTTATTCATATTTATTAAATATATAATCTGCTTTATTTTTTTCATATAAGTCATTGCATTGCATTCTTAATTCGTATATATCTCACTTTGAATATACTTTGTCGCAGTGGGATATAGAAACTTGCAACCACCGCCACCAGGTTTAGGTAGAAGCATACACAATGGAAATCCACCTGGGTAAGTAAATTTTCCATGTTAATCTTAATCAATGCAAATATATTAAATGTTTTCATTGGATTATTCTTTTATGGATATACTTTTATCTTTTTCAGTATTATCGATGATCCATTGGAGGCATTTGAGCGTATGCTCAGAGAGAAGGACGAAAGAGATCGACGTTTGGGAAAACACAGAAGAAGAAGCAGAACACGATCTAGATCGCGTAGCTACACTCGATCGAGGTCACGTTCTTTCAGTCGCAGATCGCCATTTGCATCTCGCATTAGTCGATCTCGCAGTCCACCATCGAAACGGAGATCATCGAGATCACCGTTACCGCTTAGACCACGTAGTCGTACCCCGAAACGTAGATCGCGAAGCGGTAGTTTCTCCATTAGCAGGTACTTTTGTGGTTTTAAAGAGAATACATGATGCTCGTTGTGGTTTAATTCATCAAGTTTTGCTTGACGTGTTGCAGATCTAGATCATACTCTCGCAGTCAATCGCCGAGGCTATCTCCATCGAGAGACAGAGATAGGGAAAGAGACAGAGATCGGGAGAGAGACAGGGAGAGAGATCGTGATCGCGAGAGAGACCGCGAGCGAGATCGAGATCGTGACTTATTGCCTAGATATCGATCGCCAGTCAGATCACCTCCCAGGTATGCGTTCGATAATATCCTTATCTATCGTAGAAAAGACATTTTCAAATGCATTATATAGAATATATTAACATATCGTGAATATAATTTTTTTTTTATTTTTAGATTTCAAAGAGAGAGGGATCGCGAGAGAGATAGGGCGCGATCACGCGAGCCTCGAGATGGATACGGTACTTACTATGGCGATTCACCGGCTCACGATTATCAATCGTTCCGTGATCGTGAACGCGATTTACCGCCTAGGGAGAGACCGTTGCCGAGATATCCCATAAGGAACCAGCCGTCCCAACACAATATACCGCCGTTGATGCCGCATCTAGTCACTGGAGGTCATCCACCACCGCCGCTTATGTCGTTGGGACCTCCGCCTACGGACAGGAAAGACTATTATGATTCCTACAACAGGTATTTTCGCCTCAATAGTATTTTCATTTATGTACACGCTAAGCAGACAACCTATCGACATACCTATATCACTAGTTTACTTAAGCAAAAAGACTCTGGAATAATGACTGATAAATTATATAAAAGCGACATAGTACAAAGATTTAATTGTCTTGTTAGCGAGAAATTTGTGCGCACCGAAATGACTCTCATGAGATCATTTTAACTTTGCATATATAAGTTAAACATATAATCATTGCATAAATTTGACAATAAGCATTTCCCCCAATTCCAACCAGTTCCATCATTCTATAATTTCTATCCTAATATTTTGTAGAATAATGAAAGAATATTTTGTTATGTACATAAAACCAATCAAATTCTTATGTAGCATTATATATATATATATATATATATATATATATATATATATATACACACACACATAAATTTTAAAATTAAAATTGTGAGTAGTAAATAATTGATTAATCTTTTTTTCCTAATTTTTTTCTTCATCCGTAACTTCATTATTTTTGTCCATTTTTCCTGAATAAGAGAATTTCAGGCCTATGAATATGAGAAATAATTGGAAAAAAATATTGAACCACAAATATATGCAATATACAAATAAAATATGCACGTACATATGAAGTTTTAATTATATGTCAAATTTATGCAGTTGATATTTACTGTGGCAATATTTTAGTTTTTGCAAGAGTGGTAATTTGGAAATTGTATGATGTGAGATTGATGTGTTTGATTAACTCATATCTCGCGATATCCGACTGTACTCAAGAATCGAGATATATTTTTTATAAACTTGTATTTACTTGTGAAGATGGAAGAAAAAACTGAAGTAGAGAGAGTTTGCGCTTTTTTAAAGCTGCATATTTAATAAGACTTTATGTCTGAAAAGCAATTTGAATTTTACAAGTTAACATCGAAATTTGTTCTGAAAGATTACTTCGAATAATACTCGAATAATATTCGTCGTAATATAAATGAATTTTATGCATCTATATATATATATATATATATATATATATATATATAATGATTAAATTAAATAAACATGATTCTAGAAGAGTACATGTTACAATTGCGTACATGTTTTTTTGTTTGAAAATAATATTTATATTGTGAAAAAGATTTAATTAAAAGAGTGAATAATTCTAGAAAGGAAAAGAGAGAGAGAGAGAAAAAGAGAGCTTTTAACAATGAAAGTGGCTTAACTATAAAGACTTAATATATAGTAATATATTCTTTTATATTATTTTAATAAATTCTTTTCTATATATAAACTATGTATTCTTCTACTTCATATATTTTAATATTCAAATTTCAAATTTATTAAAACAAGTTATATATCAATAAATATATTTAAATATTTCACACTACACACATATATTTACATATATTTAAAAATGTATATACAAATTTTTACATTGTTTTCTCAGACTATAATTGTTACTTAAAATTAAATGTTGTTTATTTTACATGCATAATTTTTGGAAAAATTATAATAGGACATATATCATTAATTTTAATCAATGTAGTCAAATTAGTAAAATTACTAAAGTTACAAAAAGTTTTACAGAGATTCCTCTTTGACTATTATAATCTAGTCAATAATTAAAGTATTATTATTACTGATGATAATATTACGTAATAATTTTATTTTAATTAATATTGTTATATTAATTGTGTGATACATATATTTTTTAATTTAATGTGTAATTTATTATTTAAATATTTATAGATATATTTTATTTAAATATATATAGAGTATATTTTTAAGAATAGTGATAAGAGAATAAGCAATAAGACAATAAAATGTGCGAATGATTGATTGTATGATTGAACGTGTGATTTATATATACGAGGCTTTCATATCTCTTTCCATTGTATTTATTTTAATTATAGGTCCGCGTTTTTATACCTCTAATCTCATATTTTGCGTTAAATAATTATATATACTACAATTCTTTTTTTTTTCTTTTTTTTTTCTTTTATAAATGTACAAGTCTCTCTCTTCCTTTTGTTCTTTCCCCGTACACACACATACAAACCGTAAAGAATTTAAATTTGTAATCCTACTCTTACCAATAAAAAATAACCAAGATATATTTCTATTTAGCAGAATTTTATAATAAAACTTTTATCGATAATATTTATATTTTAATATTTTATAACATTATTTTACAATACTCTCAATTATTGCTATTTTGATTATGGCAAGGTATCACGTATTTATTTAACATATAAAAGCTGGAAATTGTTTAGTTATATTGAATGTATATATAAATGAATTATATAATTAAAACATCATAATATATGCTTTGTATATGGAAATAAATTTATTTTGCAATTAGATACATAGAGACTTAAGAAAGTTTTCAGATTTACAAAAAGTCCTCTATGTAGCTCTCTTGACATGCTATAATCTCTTTAAGTGTACTCATTACAGTTATATTGAATTATAATGTTAGAAACAAGAATTCATATGAATTTTCTTCTTGTGAAATACGTCGAAATAAATAAGTTTTATTTTATATGTATGCCTTCACTCGTGTCAGATAATGTAGATTAGTAAAATATATCGAAAATTACTTTTTTTGTTATATTGCATTAGTAAATGCATGTTTAAATCACTTGCATATAACTTACATTTCCTGAAAATAGACTTTATGACAATTGATCAAGATTTACAACTATTTATTAAACCACGAATCAAAAAGAGATATATATATATATATCCAGTATATATATTTTATCTTCGGTATATTTTACTAATCTATATTTTGTGTGTTGTGCGTGCGTGCGTGCGTGCGTGCGTGCGTGCGTGCGTGCGTGCGTGCGTGTGTGTGTGTGTGTGTGTGTGTCATATATACGGAAAAATTTCTTTATTTCACAATAAACAAATTCACATAGTTTCTTGCCTCTATCATAAAAATAATTCAATAAGAGACTAGGAGTCTTAAGATTATTTTTTTGGTGCAAATAATTAAAATTGATTCTAAAACGAGTATTCGTTTCTTTCTGTATTAGAAATCAATGTATTATAAAATATAGAAAAAAATAAATTTTTTTGAAAATTTTAAAACTTTTTTAGGTTTTTTTTCTACATATTTCTTTTTTCTCTGTTTTTAGCATGTTATAACTTAGAATATATATAAATTGAGAAAAATATTGAATAAAATTATTGCGGGTAATAAACATGAGATAGAAAATACTGTCAATGTAACAATATTAGTAGAAGTAATAAATCTGATGGCATAAAATATAAAAAATTTTTAAGGTGATTAGATTGTCAAATTATTATTATTATTATTGGTATCATGAATATATTGGTACTTTTTAAGTGAAAGCTAACATTTGACTATTGAATGAAAGATATTATTTTTTTTTCGAATTTAGCATTCTCTGTTATTTCATAAATTATTATGAGTTTCATACATATACTGTGTGTGCGTGTGTATGTGTGTGTGTGTGTATGCGTGTATGTGTTTTATATATATTATATTATATATATATATATATATATATATATATATATATAGTATTTATTTTAATTCAACAATAAGTACTTTGTATGTTTATTTAAAGATATTATTCATTACTTAAGCAAAGATGTAGGATGGATATTAATGAAACTGTATGTGAGAGTGTCATGTATTTTAATTTAAGTATATATGCAAATATTAATATATACTAATATGAATTGTATCTTTATATATATATATATATATACACGCGAGAATTTGTAATATTTAATTATAGAGAAATTAAGATATATTGTAATAATGAAAATATATATATAATATAATTTTATAATAATACTTGTACATATAATTATTATGAGTATATAAGTATATTATTAATATCTATGTTTTTGTGTAATATATCTATATATGTTTTCGGAATATATATAATTAATTAAATATAATATTGTTAATAGCGTAATTACGCTATTTGTAGTTGTATTTTTTAAGTAGAATATTCGTTAAATTATGTGCGCACTTCGTTATATACAATATTTGATAATTGTTATTATATCAATTGTTATTATATTTGATAATTGTTATATCAGATAGAGATTAAGTTATAGATTTATTTCGGTTTAATAATTTTATGGTGAAATTATAAGTCTTTTTGTAAAAAGATTCTTAATTTAAGTTTAGTTTTAATATTTGCTATATGTAACATAATGTTTTATATAAGCATTATTATACTACAGTAAGTGTACTTTATTTATCTGTTAAATATCGTCACAATATTATTGAATATACAATTTTGTAAATTGCATGCAGGTGATATATAATACTCTGTGTGTATTATTTATATATATATATATATATTATATATATAATATGTATATTACATTATGTGAAATATAGTAGTAATCTAAAAGTGCAAGAAGAAGAGAGAAGCAAGGAAGAGCATCGAGGCCCATCGTGGAGATTGCAGAAGCTAGCCAGCTGATTGACACGTCTGCATGGTTTCTGAATCAGGTGAATTCAGGGCCAAATCAACATTTGTAATGAAAACAAAATTACTTTTTATTATTCAGTACCAAACTCAGGACGTGTTACTGAAAATGTATCACGTCAATGAATAAATCAAACGTAAATTGTACAGACTATAATTTCTGACAATTTCTTAACTTTTGTATTTATAATGTAATTATTATTGAATGTTCAATATAATTATAATTATGAGAACGTATATTTTTCGCTGTACTTTAAAGCCATTCAAAATTACAAATGTTGCTTTCTTCATGATTTTATAATTTTAGTTAATGACTTTAACAAAGTCTGGGTAACAGGTGATTGTGATGTTCTATTCTTTCAGCTTGTATGAAGATTATTTAAAGAAATGAAGTAGTTGTCTTGTCTTAAAATATTGACACATTCTTGCCCCAATTATTTGAATTTTCACTAGATAGGTCTTCCACATGTGTGGCAAGTAGCTTCGTTAACAGAAGTACGAAAGAAAATTTGAGGGGCCAACCGAGTTTCTTTTCTTTCTACGAGTACCTTAACACGATTAATTTTCTCGGTATACACTTTGGGATTCCAAATTTTCGTCACTAACAACTATTCTGTATATTATGCGCTATACCAGTTTTACAAAATCGCACCATGTACTGAAGAAAATAAAAATAAAAAAATAAAAAAAAGAAGCGTAAAGAGTTATACTTTTCGTAATACGACCGATGTATCAAGCGCTATACTGATTTTCTGTCAACAGATATTCCGGACCTCCTCCCCCGCAGCGTTTCGGCAGTCCTCTGAGAGATCCTCCACCTCATAAGCGTTTCGAGGACGTCGCACCACCTGGCACTGAAGGCTATTATGATCTCTCGCCACCGGGCGTCGAGCATTCTGATAGACCGTTGAGGGAAGATCGGGAACGGCAGCGTTCCTTGAGAGATCAAGAAGATCGGGAACATTCGTCGAAGGATCGTGATAATGAGGAGCGTGACAGATTGAGGGACGACAGGTATATAACGTTGAATGTTGCATTAAGTCTGAAATAATTCTTTTATTTAATAAGAATGTTGCTTCCTTCTTTAATAATTTTATATTTAAAAAAGAAGATATCTAATCATATCTTAAAAGAATGTATCTTAAAGGAATGTATTTGTGATATGTATATTGTGTATGTTTCAAAGGGGTCGCGACCGTGAGGATCGTATGCGCGAGAGGGACGACAGAGATCGCAGAATCGTGAACAGAGATCGTGAGGATCGTGATAGACAAGCCCCGCCGAGAGATCACGAGGACAGGATACGAGAGAAAGATGAACGCGACAGAAGAGAAAAGGAAAAGGAACGAGACGATAGGCATATTCGCGATCGTCGAGACGATGATAGACACATCGAGAAGAAAGATTACGATAAAGATCGGTGCGTTCTGCGTAATCAAGTAGAATTAAATGTGTAATCAACTTAAAACATTATAGTCAAGATAAAAATTTCAACATTAGATATTTTAATATATAAATTATTGTGCGTTAAATGGCGGCTTGTTAAATTGGTTTCTTGATTTGTTGCAAGTATGTTGTCTATATCACCGTCTTTTTTTTTTGCTTCAGTTACAGAGATGATCGAGATCGCCATAGACAAGATGATAAGAATCGACCGCGAGAAAAGGAGAGACGCGAGCGTGAGTACGAATCCGAGAGGGAGAAGGATAGAGATCGCCACGAGCGATACGAGAGGCGTTCGCTAGAGCGGAAGAAGGGCAGAAAGAGTTTAAGTCCGTACTCGCAGAAATCCAGAGGCGACCCTAAGGATCTGTCACCAGAGCGAAGTACGAAGAAGAAGGAAAAGGAACATGAGGAGAAAGTGGAAGAAAAAAAGAAGGAGAAAAAGATAAAGGAAAAGAAGAAGAAGAAAGATAGCGACGAAAAAGAAAAGAAGAAGAAAAAGAAAAAGGACAAGAAGTCCAGCCAGAAGGAGACACCCAAGGACGATACGATCAAGGTAGAGGACGCGCTGCTGGTCGAGGATAAAACGACGAATGAAACCTCGTCTTCGCCGCTCAACAAGCTCGACGTCGTGAAAACGTGCAGCGAGGAAGACAACATCGAAAACAGGATAGAATGTATCGTTAGTGAGGCATCCATCGTGCCAGTCAAGGAGGAATTCGAGGACAAATCTCTAGCAATGAATCCAGAACCGCCGGAATTCAATGAGCTCAGTCCCGGCAGCGGTCGGCTCGATCGCTCAGAATTCGGTACTAATCCACCGAATCCGAACTTTAAGCCGATTCCGGAACTTAAGTCGGAGATGAAGCCAATTGATAGTCTTTATGGTGGACTGGACGATACGGAAATCAACACCGTGATCACGGAAAAATATTCTCTACTATCGGAACACTCGCAGACCGAGACGAAAGAAGTCACCACTATGTTGACGACGGAGAAATCCCCGAAGAAAGATGAGTTTCTGGCACCCATACCCGAGTTATCTAAATGGGAGAGAGACGACACAATCGAGAAACCCGACGACGACAACAACACGAGTGAATCGCCAACGGAGAAAATACAGAGAGAGGACGAACCGAAGTCAATGAAGATGGTTACTTCGGAGGTTCTAAAACGAGCGGAAAATGCCATATTTCAGAAAGCCATCAATGCGATCCGACCAATCGAGATCAAGAAAATTAGCGAAAGTAGGAAGATATTATATCAAAATCCCGAGCCTAAAGTGTTGGAGACGGTGGAACCAACCGCTAACAGAGAGCCGCGAAAGAGCGTTAACGTGACGATTAATGTCGGCAGGAACGAGAGAAATGTCGAGATCACAGAACCGGTGAAGAAAGCCAAGCTTGACCGTACCAAGTTCAAACCCGTTCCGGAGACAGCCTATTCGCCGACCAGACTATCCGCCAAGGAAAGACTCGGTGAGAAGATCGAAGAGGGCAAAGAAAGAAAGATCAGCCCTATAAAAGGATTTCTAGAGAGACGCGATATGAAGAACGAGAATCAATCGAGAAGTCGATCGCCCAGAAGGGAGAAGAGGATTTCCCCTCCGCTTTTAGAGCGACGCGTGGAGCCATCTTCGTTGGGTTTAACCGCAAGCGGCGAGCGAAAGGTATACCTGGATGAGAGAAAACGAGACAACAAAGATAGAGGCGATCGGTCGAAGGAGAAGTCGGATTTCCGAGGCGACAGGCACGGTGGCGAATTGAGGTCAGAGAGGGAGAGTAGAATTGATTGTAGATCAGATTTCCGTTCAAATAGAACCGATGTCAAGGGGGAACGCGTGGAAAAGGATCGCGATAAGGAGCGAGATCGTGAACGCAGAGGTAGGACGCCTCCTCCGTCTTGCGCTTTCAAGCGAACGGATATGACGAAAATGAGTTTATTGAAATCGAAGGACGAGGAGGAAGATAGAAGACGCGACAAGAAATCGCGAGAGGAGAAAAAGAGGAAGAAGGAGCATCGTAGCAGAAGTAAATCTAAAGAGCATAAAAAGCGCAAAGAGAAGAAGCACAAGAAAGATAAGGACAAGAATCAGGAAAAGAAACAGAAGCACAAGGAAGGAGCAACTTCGAAGGATGGAAAGTCGGACGGCAACGAGACCAAAATCAATTATGAGAATATCGAGCCGCCTCTGGCAGAGTCATTGAAGAAACAGAGGAAGAATCCGAGACTAGTGTCCGATCGTAAGCGTAGTATACTTGACGAGGCGAGCTTCGAACCCGATTACTCGGCCTCGGACTCGGAATCGGAGGGTGAGGACGGGAAGGGATTGGCACCGGCAAAGAAACTGAAATTGGACGAAACGGAATTAGACAAGGAGATAGAGAAGTCTTTGAAGAAGCGATCTAAGTCCAGTAGTAGCGAGGACACATCCAGCAGTTCCGACACGACAAGCAGCGATTCGGACAGCAGCGACGAGTCGCATAAGAAGAAAAAGAAGAAGCATAAAAAACATAAGAAAAAGAAGGCTAAGAAAGACAGTAGCTCAGACTCGGACACTTATTCGGATTCGTCTGACAGCAGTAGCGACGAGGAGAAACACAAGAAGAAGTCAAAGAAATCAAAGAGCAGGAGCAAGCAGTCGAAGAAGAAGAAAAAGTCCAAGCATAAATGACATCACTAGATATTTTTAATGCTCGATCAAAAAAACACTTTACCTGAAAAACATAAAAAAACATTTTTAAAAAAGCGCAAAAAACAAGAGCTTCTTTTCTCTTTGAGCGCTTTCCAATATTATGAGAATTATTTCATTTTCATCAATTCTATGGGTAGATTATGCAATCGATAATATATACATTATTCGTATATCTTTCAGATAGAATAACGATTATTTTGTACTTGCGACGTCGCCAGAGTTCAATATAAAATTATTTTAGATAGGAATCACCTCTAGCAGTAGATTATTTATTGGCGCAAAAAAAGAAATAATGTTTTCGACAAATAAAACAAATTAACGGACTGACGAGTAATAAAAAAAAAAAAAGCAGCATATATATACATATATATATGAAAGATAGACAAGTTGCTCTAAAAGAGAAACAGGTAACATTATATGGCCTTTGCATAATTATCACGTTCCGGTTTGGTATATTAAAGTACTGTATGTAAGTTTATTATTGCAATAAGTGATGTACATTGTAGCCCATATGTATCTTATGATATAATTTTGTCGAAAGATAATAAGCGTCTTAAAGAAACCCAATAATTATTATGTAATGAGTTAAGAACAATATCATTTAGGATCTCTGCTATCTCAGCATTATATTGTACTTTCATAATCTAATGTCAATATGTAAGAAAAAAGTCATGAAATAAAATAATAAAATTCTTTTAATACTTTCTTTATCTTGTCAAAACAATACTACATACACAATCTCGTATCTCATTCATCATGTTTATTATATATTATAATTTTGTTGTGACATTTCGAGGATAACAATTTTGATATATATATACCATATATAATGAAAATTAAACTTTAATACATTGTTCCTTCTTTGTATTGTTTTTTTTATTGTAATGAATACCGTGACTTGTATACATTTCAGTTTGTGTATATGTTTGTATATATAAAAAGGCATATCTAAGTGATCTATATGTAACATACATCTGAAATAAATAAATAAATAGCATTTAAAAATCGCGATTGGATATTGAATAATTTATGTGTGTGGGATTTATAATTAGGTATTTTTCAAATTAGTAAATGTTTGCACAAGACCACACAGCAGTGGTAAGTTCCTGCTTTTCTCATTGTCTTTTACTCCTAGACCCTGTGCAAGAAGTGTACGATCCAAGGAATGCTTTGGGAGATCACATTCTGGAATAACAATTTTTTTAATTATTAGTGCTTGCAAAATTTTAATGCATTATTCTACATCTAATGCAATTTCTATTGCTATTCTTAGTATGATGACACATGGCTATATTATATTCTGTAAAATAGCAATGCGTAACCTGCGATAAATACAGTGGAGCTATATTTGTATCCCATCCAATCCAAATACTCTCTAACAAGTTCATTGAGAAATATAATATCATGGGTAGGTTTAACAATTTTTGATTTATTCTCTTTACTGGAGCAATCTAGTAGCTTTATCACTTCTGTACGCATTTCTGCCTTGATACGATCAAGGTCTCCATCAGCCTTTAGCGATTCCCTTACAGCTGCAAATTTAAAATGTAGACAATATATTTCTTTTGTGTTTTATATAAATATGCAATTGATATCGATGAGTGTTTTTAATTAGATTATATAAGACAATTAGGAACATGTGTCATAGAAGTGAATAAAATATCTTTTAATATATATGTAGTTTTAAATAAAGATAATAAGGAGTAATAAATACAATGAAAATGACCGAAAAAAATCTTTTCTCTTGTGCCATAACATATGTATACCACAGAGAAAGAGAAAGAGAGAGAGGGAAATTGAAGGTTACTTGTCAAATATATCATAATCCTTGATTTCGTAATATTTACATATGCAACATTTATGTATCTATGTACCATTTACTAAATCCTTCTCCGTCGCCATTTCACGCTGTACTTCACTCAAGATCTTTCTCCGAAAGATCCGAAATATAATGTTAGAGATGTGGTTAGAGATGTAATTAAAATAAATACCGCCTCCGAAATTCAAAATTTCTGCTGGACAGGGTTGCGTTCGAAAATCCGCTCGTCGTGATTCACGGTCGGAACGCTACGGAAGTAGCGTTCGATTGACCAATCGGAACGAAGGAATCTTCTGCTCCTTTCGTCCCGATTGGTCGATCGAACGCGCCACTCTACTCGACGTCTTCGTTTGCCCTTCCATCGCCATCTCGCATCTACCCTTCTCGCTCGCGCTTCTCCTTTCCCCTCTCTCTGCCCCTTTCCTTCCTTATCAGAGATTCGTAACGTCGCGCGCTCCCAACGGCGGCCGCGTCAGTCTGACGTTTTCCGTTTACGGTCGGGTAGACGAGAGATCGTGGCCGATCGTAGCCAACGGTGGCGATTTCACGGTTTATTCCGTACAATACGTAGCGCGCGCGCGCGCGCTCTTTCTCTCCCTTGATTACGGCGAGGCCAGCATCAGCAGCGACGACGATTCCCTTCCTTTGCAAGCGACAACGACGACGACGACGACGACGACGACGACCGTCGTACCACCGTTCGCCCTTTCATCTGTATGCCTCGCGTACGCCCCCACCGTCACCGATTTTCCATGAGTAAGTTATTTATTGATTTCGAAAGGGACATATATTTTCTTAAATAATACGCGACAACGGTCTCCGGTTTTTTTTTTTTTCTCTCTCCGATGACGGTAAAAGAGTACAAACGAGACGGCTCCCTCGTAGCTGTCCGGTAACACGAGTCCCTTATATGTAATCTTGTCTAACGGCGCTCGCGGATCGAAACTCGTGCGTTTTCGTACACACGCGGTATTATTACGAAATGTAGCCGGAGTATATTCTTCGGAGTAGAAATGTAGAAATCGTGTGTAAAATGGCAGATCAAAGAATACACATATATATATATACATATACATCGCGTATATTTGGCTGCGAAACAGGAAATGGGATCGTGGAAACTGGATTAAATTGTCTGCGTGTTCCCCGGCAATTTAAACTGCGCTTGAGTCCTTATAAGAATGAGTGATGAACAAGACTACCAATGTATCTCTATGCGTGTTTTTTCTTTTCTTTTAGATGTTATTGAAGTCGCTGTTGCTCTTCTGCATTTGTGATACTATGCTACGTTGGACATTCGAGAAGTGCTTTATCTTTCACCTTGTTTGCAGAAGTTTTAATTTTGAGATATCAATACTTTTTGAGATAGACGATAAATTAGATTTGCTGAGTCAAGATGTAGGAATATTAGAGAATAATAAAATTGTATTTTTTAAGTTAACTTATCATATTTCTTATATTTGTTATATACTGATAATTTCTTTGTTGAAAACAATCTTGTTCTTTTCACTAATAATGATAATGTATGATCTTATCTAACTTATTGTTCGAATATTGATAAAGATATAACAAAAAAGATAATAATTATTGATTAGAAAATTGATTTTGATTTATAAATATATATATAGTCATGTGTATTGATTAAGCATCTATTTGTTTGAATTACAGATGTTAATATTGTCTTCCTAGAGCGACTGGTAATGCAAATATTCTTCCTTGATCTGAAGTCTGCAAGATGGTTCTCGTCATCCAGTTCCAATTTTAGCTGAGAGTAATATAAAAATGTGAGCAGTGACTGCATATTCACAAATGGCACAGAGCATTCACTTTTCCATCATTTATGAATAAGTATGAAATGCAATTGTTATTAGTAATTTAATTGCATTTAACTTGCATTTTGATAACAATTATAACAATGTAAATATATGATATTGAAAAGATTATCATATATATATATATATATATATATATATATATATATATGTAAAATTAAAATAACATACGCTCTTCTCTAGTATGCATTATCAATTTTTTATAGTAAGTGCAATATTACACTAAATGGAAAAGTATTTAATAATTCGAGGAAATGTAATTCCGATTTGATTGCATTTAAATAAATATAAATATTATTAATACACTAATAATACAATCTATACAATGCAAATGAATTTACTTGTTGTAGAGCGAAACGAAATCGGTCCAGCTTGGTGGTAATGCGGGGATGTGGATCTGCTTCGACCCGACAGAAAGCCGAGTAGGCTGGGGTACTTCCATTTCGTTCGTCGTGCTTCTATACTGGGCCTCCATTACCATTGATGCCAGTCTAACGAATGCAGCCGCGTCCAATGTCCCACGTAGTACCGTCACGTCGGAGGTATCGCTACCAGCGCCGGCACACCACGATAACGACGAATGCAGGAATGTGACCACTGACAATAGAGAGGGTACATTTGAAAATTCACCGCTTGCAATTAACCCGAAGGATTTTCGGGTTGCGACGATTACTTCATCGGCGAAATGTCGTGTTGCTCTCATGTCTGTGCAGGTACTGGACTGTCAGTGGTCAGCCATGGATCCCGTTATCCTCATTCGCCGATAGTGCCTCCAACCTTTCTGTACGGAGCTCTTACCTGCCAACCCTATCAAGGAATTTACGTGAACCACATCTACTTTCAACTCGCAAATGCCTTCTTCCTATTGTCACATCTTGCACCAAGCGGCATACATGGTGTACTCTATTTAAGGTGCACTCTACTCGTGGGCTGTGCCTTTCTTGCTTTGTGGGGCTGGACAATAGCTTGTTGGCTGGACGCTGCTCTCTGGAATGCTCTCTTTGTTGCCATCAACTTCGTCCATGTATGCACGCTTCTTTACAAGCTCAGGCCTATCAAGTTTACAAGGGAAATCGAAGAGGTAAGTGAAGAGCAAATAGAAGACGATGATTTGAGGAGTAATGCGTCAATATCTGATCTTAAAAATCATATTAGATTCTTTTAAGGTCCAAAAGTATTTATGCTCAATTTTTTTATTTTATATAATCTATCTTGTTTCTTTTAGAGATATTAGAGGAATGAATTTGTAGAGAGTATTATATTTATAGTTTTTATAAACTCTTATAGATAATTTGCATGTTTATTCATTTCTTTTTATTTATAGATATTCTATAATATCTTGTATAATATTGATATGATATGTTCGATTATATTAATAATTTGTAATACTGTATGTGTGTGTGCGTGCGTGCGTGCGTGCGTGTGCGTGTGCGTGCGTGCGTGCGTGCGTGTGTGTGTGTGTGTGTGTGTGTGTGTGTGTGTGTGTGTGTGTGTGTGTGTGTGTGTGTGTGTGTGTGTGTGTGATACATACAGGAAAGATCAGATATAAAATAATAATTTATATTTTCAAATGTAACATATAGCATTAAATATATGGAAATATTCTTATTTATTTATATTCTTTAGAATATTATTATATATTATATATCTTATAAATAGATACACTAGGAACTTGTGAAAAGTAGTTAGCAATACACGATGATTTTTTTATGTAATTTGCTTCTTGTCTGGCTGCAGCATTTGTATCATACACAATAATTTCTGATTTATTTATTTTTGCACTATTGTTACAAATACATTATTACGAGTTATATATCTACTTAGCGCCTGTCAAAATCAAGTTGTGTGTTATGAAATCTAGTGGCTGAGATCAACTGCTATCAATTCTGTTTTGGATGTGGTAGGATCTGTTTTTAAACAATAAGCAAACACCAATAACGACAATAACCAGTAATATATTAACAAGACGGTTCAATAATGCAGTTGAAATCTCGCCCTTAATGTATTAATTTATTTTCATGCTTAAAACAATCGGGATTAATAAAAATGTTTCACAGTCATCTTCTTTCACGTAGGTATACATTGCAGTGTTCCAGCCATTACGAGTTTCGCGTCATCAATTCAGAAAAGTATTAAATTGTATGAAGATCATTCGCCAGTTGAAGTATCAAGAGGTTTATGCACAAGAAAAAGTGACCAAAGTCGATTCTCTATCGTTGGTGCTGTCGGGAAAGTAAGAATGCATCTTATTTAAGTCCTTTAGATGTATTTATTATTATATAAAAGAGAGAGAGAGAGAGAGAGAGAGAGAGCTCTCCATTTAGAGAGTTATTAAAAATATATTTTTATTCTTATTCAGACTAGTTGTCTCACAAAGTGGGAGAGCATTGCATATTGTCTTCCCACATCAGTTCCTGGATTCTCCAGAATGGTTTGGTGTTTCGACAGACGAATATTTCCAGGTAAATTTGTTATCAGGCATATTTGTTATCATACAATTTATTATCAATATGTTTTTCATATCAGCGAGTTGTTTTTTTGCACAATCAGCACTTTTTCAATAGGCTTATCAAATATTTCCAATAGACGTCGATATAAATACTTAAAATGCACATTATATATATTTACTTAGGTATCAATAACAGCTATGGAAGAATCAAGGATATTATTATGGCATAGGGACAAACTAAAATTAAGCATAATTAGCGATCAATTCCTGCAGGCAGTGTTTGATCACATTCTGGGCAGAGATGTAGTTAAGAAATTGATGCAGGTACAGTTTTATTATATATATTAAACTAAAATATTGAATTTAATATCTAGAATTATGTTAATTATTAAGGATATTAAAAAAAATCTATAAAAAAATCAAATATTTTTATGCGTTGCAATTAAAAAAAAAATAATAAATTTGTTAAGATTTGTTAATAAAAAATACAAATATATATATGTATATGGTCTGATACATTTATTTACATTTGCAATAGGTCAGTGAAACAATGGCTGCTAGTAATCATCAGCAGCAGAATGGACAGATAATTGGTCTGGGTGGAATTGGAGCCTTAGAAAATGATGCTGATACAAAACTTTTTGTTGTAAAAAAGACTGGTGACAGTCAAGGCATTACTGCTCTCATTAGTCGTCAACTTCAAGGTATGTATTCTTTTTTATCTACGATTTCTATTCTTGCTATTATCGAAGAATTCAACTAAAAATATGTATGATAAATTTTTGTATTACTTTGAACTTTGCCTTTATCAATATTTTTTAATATATTGTGACACTATTTTTCTCCTCAAAAAGAAACTGTATCTATATTCTGTATAGTCTTTATTAATTTTTATTGGTAATCTATCTTTTCCCTATAGTTAGCAAAATGCACATTCTCCATAGAACTCAAGCATGTGCATGTCTTGCATGCATCCAGTGTTTTAATTCATCTGTAATGTTATTCTTTATTTTCAACATTGATTTCCCTAATAAATATAATTCTGTTCATTATATACATATATACATGTTTATTTCTTTTTGATATATATACATATTTTATATATATATACATATTTTTTTCTTTTTTAATTTTGATTATGTTGTTAAAATTTGCACCAACGAATAGTGACTATTTACATAAAAAATTATATTGATTAAAGTCCAATAAATACTAAATAATTAATAGAAAAACCATTAACTAAAAAGACATAGTCATTTTTATTTTAGATTTATATTTAGATCTTTATAAAATACCATCATATTCATTTCAAAGTAATACAATTTCTTGTTATCGAGTTAATAATAACATAGTAATGATTAATACATGTTGGATTCTTATATTTATTTATATGCACCTTTTTTATAATTTTGCATCAACTTTGATTTTGCTTCAAAAATAGAAGAGAGAATGCCGCTACTGTACACGAGCCAAGAAGTATTGAATAATACCTTACACCATACAAACCCTCTACGTGTACCATCCTATGCATTCCCTTCACATCCTATGTCGTACAATGTTCAAACTTCACTGTAATATCCTTACCTACCAATTGTGCAATCTAGCACAAAATCGTATATGCTGTACATGTTATGTTCCTGCAATGGATGCGTGTACATTATACAAATGTCAAAGAGTAACATCATTTATTGTTCTTCCTGGGTATCGTACTAAGAGGTGAGTTTCCTATACTTTCAAAAATTATTGTGTATAATAAATTCCAATATACGAAAAGCAGTATTTATAAAAGGGATATATTAAATGCTGAAATGGCATTTTTAAAAAGCATATTTAAAATCAGTAATAGTAATATTGAAAAAGAAGAACAAGCTATATTAAAATATTTAGAATCTTGCATGTTATATCTTTTAGTTTCTTTGTACATTTTTTGACTGACTTAAATATATTATAAAGACATATTTGTTTCTATATCTAATATCGATCTTAGAAAATAATGTACAATCTCTTACGTACAACTTTTTTATGATAAGAAGATACAACTGTGATGTAATTTTTTTCTCGAACAAGTCTATTTTTAAATGTAATTTTTACATTATGGTGAAAAATATATTGTAAGATTGTTGAAAAAAAATTGTTATTAATTTACAGCGGCAGGAGATCCAAATGCTTGGAGATTGGGAAGAATCGAAGAGACTGATCACGAAACACCTGTTTAATGGAAGGATTGTTAAATCGATGTCATCCTCGACAGTCAATATAAAGTAACACCGGTGTTTTACATAATGCGATTACAACAAGCTGATATTCATTGTGACTATCAAAAAAAAATGGCATGTTGAAACTGTGCGTAGAACAATTGAACGTTCTCTTGCCAATTAATAATTTTCCCAATGACTAGTCAACTGTATGCGATAATAAGAGAAAATTTCATCGTTTTGTAGCATATAATGAATTCCAGTCTAATTTATAAATCAACTAACAATAAGTTTATGCTTCCAGTATATTTGTTGGGTATGCTTGAGAGAGAGCATATTGAATTTAAAAGAATGGGGCTATATTTATAATTTACTTTAGTAAAATCGGTATGTATTCTGTGATGGATGAATAATGGATTAAGACTTTACAAGTAGGTGTGTAATGCAATGAGGGTGACACGTTTCGCAGCGGCGTAACTTCTGTCAATGTGAGATCTGTGATGTCGCGGAGGGATTTGATAGAAGTCAGGGAGGCCTAAAGAAACTTCTTTCCCATACCCAGAAATAGTGCCTTTTTACTTACACTTCCTTTCTTAATGTTTCCATGGAGAAGATATGTACAATATTATGATATATATGCGCGTCATATAACTTATATATATGACTTATAATATATTTATCCAATGTATCTAGTAGAGTTGTCCAAATATCGCTGTATTACATGTTTGAAGGTCCATGTTGTGATACTGTTAAGCAACCGGTGTTCACATGAGTCAAAGAAGCACACGAAGTTACGCCATGATTAACACATTGGATGTTAAAGTGCGATGTGTAAAGGACATTGTTGCGAAGTTTATATCGCTATATTGCTGCTAGAGACGCCGAATTGCGTGTAATTTTCGATATTTAACGGAAAAGATTATTACAAGTTGCTATACAGAGTAACATTGTGATCATAAACATAGTGCGTTCATTCAAACGTTGATTATTATTGTTGTATTTGTTTGTGAATGATGCGTATAATAACGATTATTCTATATATATTTTTTTCTTGGATTAGTGAAAGTAAATATTTTAACATTTAAAGTGTGTATTGCGAGCGTAAAACATCTAAGGTAATTATTTTTAAAAAAAGTCAATAACTTACGATCGAGAGAAAATAGAAACACAGTAATCGCGGGATAAAATTAAGCTTAAAACAAAAATCTCGAGTTTAACGATTAAATTTCAATAGTCAAATACATAATATCGAAGAAATAATCCTTTTGGAAACAACTTTGTTCAATCTTTGGAAATATCGCATTAAAACATTAGAAAGTTGCTAAACAAAACAATATTATATCCATTTAAGATTGTAATACTTTAAGAAGACTTTTTATATGTAAGATTATAATTCTATTTCGGATATCGCTGATAATTTACTGCACGACGTAACAATTATTCTCTATTATGACACATATCCATAATGGTATTTTGAACACGGGATATCATTTTACATAGCAAAATATTGAAATATAGGAATGCCTTTTGATATATATATGTGTGGAATCCAGGACCATAAAATTTAACACATATATGATCCTTTTACATATATGATCCGTATATAAAGAGAAACAAGTTCATATTACTTCCCATGTGAATGTGTGAATTATATGTTACTGAATCTTTGTTGTTTATCGTCTCTTATTGTTGTTATGATTATTTTTGTACATGGAATTGTTTTCTAGTATTATAGTTAGGGATATAAAAAGAATGGCTGATGAATTGGGAAAAATTTGAATCACATTGGATACAATAAGAATGAGTATAAAGTGGCAACACAAATAAAGAAAGTTAGTTTTAGAGATAGAAGCGACATTTTATTATGTCCTTTATCCCCCATTCTTTTTTTGATCTTTCATATTAATATATTCATGTCAAACATTTAGCATCATTAGATCAAATATTATATATATAACAGAAATAATATGACTAAATCTTTATATATTATTTAACATTTATATTTATCTATATATATCGATCTGTACTCTCGAAAGATATGGCGTTTGAAAAAAAGTGCAAATTAATATATATATATATATAATATAAAACTATAAAAGGGGTAATAAGATATAAAAAAAATGTATAAGTTTTCTTTTTTTAATGACTTCTTTAGTCACCTTTTTTTCTTGAATTTATGTCGATTAAAATATACACATACAATTCTCTCTGTAACAATTAGTTATTAGACAATTAGTTATTAGTGTATTAAACTTTTAGTACCAAAAGTATCAATCGCCATCGAGTTTCGGCATATCGTGTCGGAGAATACTATCAATACCTGAAAATACGTACAAAATGTTAACAACTTTTTAAAATCATACATAAGATATCTTATTAATCGTGATGGAAATAATAGGGTCAATACGTAGTCAAATAATTGCACATTATTTACGCATTTAAAATAATTTTTCTCAAAATCTCGAAGTGTATGAAACCAAGATTTTAATTCTTTAATACTATAAAAAAGCCTGCGGAAATGGCTAAGTTCTTCCGGGCTCTAATTATTGTCTAATTATTTTTTCTATATCGTGGGGGAGATTTTGAGAAACGTCATTGTAGTAACATCTTTTGACATAAAGATACATCGAAAGAAATCATCGCGCCCATGTGATACCAATTTAGACGATGACGTAAACTCGTTCTGTCTTGCTTTCTCTCCCGCCTACATCGCTTTCGCGTATGTTCCTTTATTCTCTTACGTCGTTCTTGCAGCATCTTTTCGCGCCCATAGCTGCGTGACATCCGTTAATCGAACAAGGAGAGGAATGTGATCTTTTCCCCTCTTTTTTTCCATTATACACTCAAATCATCATGCTCTATCTTCGTCTTATCACGATCTATCTCCATCCTTTACATATCGACGGCGAATGCAGTTCTTCTATCCTTTCCCGCGTCTTTTTTTCTCGTTCACACATCCTTTTTACTATCTTCATCTCTATCCCACACTCATACGATACAGCACATATACAGTACTATCTTTCTTTCTTCCTTCATTTTTTCCTTTTTCTCCCTTAGAAAAATTTTAGACTCTAGTGCAAAATTTCATTGTCTATTCGCTCTCATTCTTCAATCGTGCTATTTCTTTTTTTTTTCGAAATACCAAAATCATAATTATCGTCATTTCTCTTTCTCTCGTATTTCTGTGTATAGGTAACTTTATATATACTCTCTCTTTTGGCAATTATCTCTCTCTCTCTCTCTCTCTCTCTCTCTCTCTCTCTCTCTCTCTCTCTCTGGCGCGGTTAGATCATTCTTCTCTGTCCAATTCGGCCGTTTCTCTTTCTCTCTCTTACTCTCGCATGTGCAGTTAAGTCGTTCGTCTCTGTCGGACTCGATCGTTCTTCTTTCTTCCCTCTCCCTCCCACTCTTGCGCAGGCAGCGCGAAGCATGACAAGTGGCGCCACGAAGCGAACGGCCGTTCAGTTTCAGTCTCGACTCTCGCGTTGATCGTAACGGACGTTCCTTCCGTTTTGCACTCCTCCATCACGCTCGATCGGTCCCATGGAGAGCCGCGGCGGGCCCAGTAAGTGTAGTGCAGTGTCAAAATAAGAGGACAGAGCGGAAAAACGATTCGACGGATCAACAATGGACGAGAGACATGCACTCGCGACGCAACGAACAACAACGACTCGATCGAGATAGGTATTCCGAGATCACGAATAAGCAATACCTCTTATATATATATATTCATCTATTTATTAAACGCATCATTCGATTCTCCATAATATTGAGATAAACGAAAAAATGCTGCAACAGAACGAATCTTTGCGCGATCGGCGGCTTCGAGATTGAGAGAGAGAAACGGCTGTAAAATTCGAACGAATTCGGGAGATATCTACGCGCGCGAAAAAGGCGTTATTTGAAAGAAAAAAGTCGCGGTATTAAGGCGCCCTCTAATGTAGACTGCCTGTATTGGCAGTACTGAAAAATCATACGCGAATATGTTCATTCATATATGACGTATGCCAGTTCAAACGGAACACAGCTTTAGAAAGGCGCGTCGTTCGTGTAATTGATACAGCTGATCGAAGAAGAAGGAGTCGCGTTTAAGTATCGGCTTGTCGACATCGATCTTACGCGAAAAGTGATCGTCGAAAGTTACGTGAGTCGCGTTAAGTGTACACGTGAGAATTGCTGAAGAAAGCTGTTCGATTGGCCTTGTAAATCTACGAAAGGTGCGAGAAAAACGTGGAAGACTGCAAAATTGGCCAGAGAGAGCAAGAAAGTGAGACAGAGAGAAAGGGACAGACGAGCAGAAGCAAGGTTAGGAATTCTTTTGGGATGTCGACGTACAGGAGGTGGATCTTGTGGCCGGCGAGGACGCGTTTTCGACACATCACAAAACCGCCAACGATCCATTGCAGCTGAGATTATTTATGATCGACCAGGCCGATTGATCGCGTTATCGCGGAACTTTCTTCCGGTGATTTGCGCCTCGACGCTTGTATCTCGTTTGGCGGACGTGCGAGAGAAAGAGAAGAATTTCGCTGTCGCTCGGTGTCGTAACGCAGCGCGAGTAACCTGGAATTATTCTCGGGAGATTCGGAAAAGGAGCAGGTGAGAGACTCGTTTATCGTATCTAATTGCCATTATATCACAACTTCCGGAAATCTAGAATTATCTAGAATTATAGATTTTCTTAAAATACGCTCGGCTATCATTTCTAATTTTAGAACATTTAATGCCATTTTAGAACATCTTTTTAATGTCTTTTTAATGAAATTTCTCTATTATAAATTGCAAAAAAATAATTTTTGTTCTGGTATATGTTGGCAAATTATGATACACTCTGTAATGCAAATATTCGTACAAATATTATGCTTGCACGCTCGTCCGATTCATACGATAAACGCGATTCACGCATGTGATTTTATGATTATAAAAATTTATAATAAAAAAAAAAGAAAAACAAGATAACGGTTCTAATTCACCGATTTATGGATATTAAATAGGCGTTACATATTCTCGATTTTATTAAATCGTTTAAATATTTAAATTGCAAAAAGATAGTAGCATTTTTTTCGTGTAAAAAATCTTGCACGGTTATATTAGCGGACATTCAAGGACGCGCCTGTTGCTTTAATTAAAGTGGATTTCTGGATAAATGAGTGTGCAAATGAGAAACGCGTGATGATATCTGTCGGATGGATAACGTCAACTTAATAGTCGCTTTAGTAACGATTGTTATGCAACGGAAATGAGCCCAAGGCTTCGGCTATTTGTTGAAATCATCAACGCATCGCGTTGTGGGCGAGCTTTAACCAAATATGCAACTATCAAGGTTCGAATCGTCCGTAGTGCGAAGTCATGTGGGTTAGATAAATATTTTGAAGTCGTTATTATGGAAATGGAAAGAATAATTTCAGAGTGGGTTTACGTATGCAACAAAGTGTCGCAAAAATGACAGATTTATCTTTCGAATTAATCTGTACCGTTTATGATGTCGAGTTTTAAAATTAATAGTAATTATCACGGATCTTTATGCAATTAAACGCATGTAAAGAGTACGGCGTTAAAATCACCGGAACTTTTACACGCTTCTTAGATACAGGCATCGAATTCTTCAGTGATTTTAACGCTTTCAGCATAAGTATTATATGTATAAGTATTAATATTCGGACACTATGCGTACTGTATTACGCGAATTAATTACTTAATTTATACTGGCTTTGAATTGTATTATCATAAAGAGATTCTAGATTATTAATATTAATTATTTTCTGCTTATATAATTCTTATTACTTAGCTAATATTTATTCAGTCTATTACCTTGAATTATAAAGGATGTAAATATTGGATGAGAAGACGCATGCTATGCTAAATTTATGTTAAGGATAATTCGTGCCCTCTATAATGAAGAACATAATGTATCGCGCTATTTTCTCCAATTTTCTAATCGAGAGAGAGAGGATTTCCAGGCGTGGGACTCTTCCCACGTAAATATCGCTCGTTATATTGTCCTTGAATTTTTCGATACCCATGGCTCCCCCGCACACTCGAACCAAAACCTTAAATCACCTGTGTGACAGCTGTTTCCGCCGTCGAAATGTCCACATTCGCTGCTCAAATCATTCGACCTTGCTAGCCAGCACCGATAAATCTGTATAAAAAAATTCTAAAGAATTTCATGCTGACCTTATGCTAGCAAAAGATATAAGATAATATATTTTTTAAATAATATCTTTTATTAATAATAATTCTTTTCTCTTTTTTTTGCTAATAATAATTTATTACCTATATGATAATATATATGATTCAGATATACAATACCTATATGATTCAGATATACAATACCTATATGATTCAGATATTATCAATATATATATATTATTATTCGATCTTTTTATTTTTCTCGAAAGACACTTTATGTTTTCCAAAAAAGAGATTCTCTTCATCCCCGACTGCAACGAGCATCACGAAGGACACGTCCCTGGCCGCGATCGCGAATCTGATCACGATGACTCCGTTTCGTAAAAAAGGAAGCCACGTCGTCTCGCGCAGGGATATCGATCCCAGCAATCTCATAAATCACCGAGCATGTCGCGATATAACATCCGGCGCCAGCCGGAGTCGAAAAGGGCTCGCGATGATAGCGACCATAGCCGACCATGGTGGTCCGGTGGTGGTCGAGGTCAACAATATTTTTCATCGCCGCCGCCTATCCTATGGAGTTTTAAAAAGTGAACGTTGCATCGTGCATCGCCACCTCCGCCTTCGCGAACAAACGTGTCGCGCTTTCTCGGCAGGCAAACGCCTGCATCCGAACACGCGAACGGGCCTCGCTATATACTAACCCGCCTAAAAACGTTTATCTCCTGAGAGAGAGAGAGAGAGAGAGAGAGAGAGAAGAGGTCTCGCCACTGAGAGAGAAAAAGAGAGGTCGATCTTAACCCTCGGGGTGACATCACGAAACATCGCGATCCTTGTCCTTTTCTTTATTTTTATCTTTTTTTTTTACAACCGCAGATCGCTTCGGACTGCGATTTGTGGAATGGAATGAGAGAAAGATGCGGACCTTTGTTGTACCCCGTGTCGATTTATAGGAAAGTATAATAGAAGCTGCTAGGACGACTGTTCTCTTCTCGGACCCCTTCTATAGATTAGATGGAATTAACATAGGGAATGAGATACAACTCTCTAAAAGCGAGCTCAAGGTCGATAAGGAGAGTGATAGGAAAAGAATAAACCGGGTGGTGTGGAGCGAAAGTGATCCAATCGCCATGTCTTAAAGTGCGTTAGACAAATATACTTATTATTCCTTTCTAATAATATATAATATAATAATGAAAAAGTTTATTAATCGAAAAACAGTTTTTTTTATAAAATCCATTATATTTTTTCTACAATTATACAAGGCGAGCCAAAATTTATAGTACAATTAGCAAGAAAATGATTTGTTGACGAGAAATTAAAAGTTGGGGAAAAAAGTAAAAAAAATAAAAAAAAATAAAAATTTTTCATACGAGATTTTATTGTCGAGAAAAATAATTTAAAAAATTGGAAGATTAATATTCATTTATTTATGTTTTTTTAACCTTGAATGATTTTTAATATTGTGGATGATTTTTGACTTATCTCGCTTAATTATATAGACATGTAATAGATTCTTTATGAAGTAAATAGTAATATATTAGTCTTAATTTTTTAATTTAATATTTTCAAAATATATTTTCTTAAAAAGGAAAGTATAGGTATTAGTCGAATTACTTCGATAAATTTATTGACTAAAGGAGTTACTGCCGCTGATGATAAAAAAAATATATTTCGGACAAGCGTGTAAGTGTAATAAGAAACGACGAATTTTCGAATTATCGCCTATATTTCACGGCGGAGATGATGTTTGCACAGTCGATCGTATTCTCACACAGACTTCGACCCAGTTATTAATAAGACTTTCTCTTTTATTTTAGCCATGGACTGGAGGAAGGTCGCACTGGCATTTTTAGTGGTGAGTAAATAAAAAAAAACATTCTTTTGCTGCATATAAAAAGTTTATCTTGAATGTAAGAGGCTTAGATTATAATCACTTAATTATAATCACTTAAGCGAATTGATTCTGATGCTTCTTGCGAAATCCAAATTAAATTATGCCCAAAATATTTATATTGTAGAATTATTTAGTATTATGGAATTTTTTAAAAGAACATTTGGTTAAATGTACATTATCTTTTCTTTTTTATTATGTAATCCTGTTGTGTAATTAATATATGTTTTCTATTTATATTATTTTATATTTAATTTGATCTAAAAATATTATCAAATTTCTACCCTTTTTCTTTCTCATAGAAAATATGCAATCTGTTTGCATAATAAATGATTCATCTTAAATTGCTTAATTCACGCTTAAATTGTTCTAAATCCACTTGTGTTCTGTGCAATTCGCATGAAGCAAAGCTTGACATAATGCTTAATAACGACAGCAACGCGTAAAAAGAAAGTATACAATCCAAATGTTATTTCTATCATTGTACGATTGTTCTATCATTGATAGTTTTATTTAAAGAAATTGATCGATCGGTTATCCTTGCACTCGATTTGACATCCTAAAAGTCGAAGGACAAACAAAACAGATAATATGTAATTGAGAATACGTGATCTGAAAACTCGCTATCATTTCGGATAGCATGGATTAATGATGCCGCAATATATACACATACTTTCTCCCGTGCGTGCTGCGTCGTACACGTGTGTTGGTTAGGTATGTGATGCATTATGTAATCTCCTTTGTTGGCACACAACACATCCCAGAGAAATATTTGCAATTGTTAAACCACGTCGATGTCAAACCAGCTGCGATTTTAATACTCAAATCGCAGCTGGTTCGTCAGTGAAAATTTGACGATTTTTTCGAGAAAGCGGCTCGACGACTTTCATACGATTTTCAAACATATAGGTGAAATATGGGTGTGAGATTTTCTCTCTAATTATACAGCGGAGTTTCGTTCGGTTTTTTGAATTTTTAATGGATAAATATATCCGGCTGATATTTCAGTCTGTATTTTCATATCAGATCTTAATGTCGCTGTTGAAAGTTTTTTAATTATAGCAGTAGATTTTTAATTACACTGATTGACAGTAGGTACAATTGCCAGGGAACAATTTTTTGTAGAGCAATATGACTTTATTCCTCTAGTTTTTCTTGTCAACCAGTATCGAATATGAAAGTAGAAAATGTTTAGAATAAAAAATGAGAATAAATTGTATATATTTTCTAGCTAATGGATATCTTGCAAATTAGCGAATAAATAATTTACTTATTATCATATAATTATTTATATAATAAACAATTTATATACGCGTTATTAAAATATTAAAAAAATTTAAATTTTTTACTTATACAATTAAAGTTAATTGTCTGATTAAAATTTACAATGTAATGCATGTTAATTTTGAAGCAAGAATTATATATATGGCATTGAAACACAATGTAAACAAAAAGTATGCAGGTATTTAAGTATGATGATATTTCGCGGTGGTTTCGGAGAATGTTATGTCACTGTTCCGACAATAGTCGTGGGATCGTTCTCTTGATAGAGGTTGATTTAAAATCGTTAACCCATTCAAGAGGCGGCAATCCCGGCATTATGTAACACATAATAATTGACAATTACGTTAAACTTGGCGTTTACGCGGCTTAGAAGGTCTCTACGACAGGATCTTTAAAACATGCGTCGGGTGGAATAGAACATAAGCACTTCCGTTCATTGTTCTCAAATTTTTCATTGTTAACATGGATTACTTTGCACGAAATACGAAATAAAATTCCAAAATTTAAGCCGTTATAGTTAAAATATTTTAATGTATGATCTGTGCTCTATTTATGAAATGTCATAAGAACTTACGTCACAAGGACCTATATTCAATGCCGTATAAATAACTTTAATGTTTGCAAATGTCTTTCATGAGAAAGTGTTTCGTGAAATAGAATTCAAGCTTCTTTCTTTCCTTTGGCGAAGCGTGAACGAGAATGATGTGACGGGTTCGCATGTCGAGTTTTATCGGAATATCCCATGCATATAAGAAGGAAAGACAATCCGTTCAGAACCACCACGCCTACTTTTACTTCGTGTTCTTTAAAATATCGGCTCGAGATCTTAGAGAGCCTGGAGCTTGCTGGTTACGTTTCCATAAACGTTTCACTCTACGAGAATCGGGAAAAGGCTGTCGATAACCGGAAGAAAGTATGGCATTAAATGTGCCCTTTTCGTAATGTTATGTGTTCCTCATTAATTCTTTTATTACAACATGGAAATTCGATTAAATTTTGCAAACAACATATTGTGATTTTGATATGTGTTACATAATTCTCTTTTCGAAACAGATTTCTACCGAAAGGGAAAAATTACAAACATTTCTAAATAATACTTTCTTTAAACAATCAGAGATTATCTTCTCCGCATTAGCTCTTCGTGTGGAAGAAAACATTCTTTAAACGATTTGTAAACCAGGAATATAGTAGGTACGCAAAGAGAGACACTCCTAGCACACATTCTATTCTAAGTGATGAGTCGATCGGAAAAATCAATAGAGACGTATATGCTGACAAAAAGAAAAGAAAGTAAAAAATCTCGTCTGTCAAATACACACTCTCTCTCTCTGTACATATTATATAAACATCACTGACAGTTCATATGTGAAATCACCGTACAAATTTATTCATCCGTTTAGGAGAACAGATTAGGATTCGCGAATCGAATCATTCATTTAATTAGAAATCGATAGAATCGTGTGGTACATTTGATCGGCCGATGTAGGTTTCGCGTGGGTGCGCGTTTGAAATTCGGAAGTCATTGCAATTGAACTGGGCGCGATCTTCTCGCCTACGCGATACGACAAACTCCTGGAGGTCTTTCTCCATCGAGGGAGCCTCGTGTCGGCTCGTCCGCGCTAAATACTTAAACGCTCTGCTATGACATAATCGCGACTTCGCTCGCGGCGTCAAATCGCGACGTCACGTCACGTGAGCACGCGCCGCGACAGGAGGAATTGCGTATACAAGGGTGACTAACTGGTAAGAGCTGCAGAGTGTGTCTGCAATAGCGAAGGAGCGAGTGTAATGGGCGGCGATTTCAAGGAGATCTCCTGCCCACGTTAGATCCGCGATTGCGGCTGTCGATCGACCATCGTTTGCCGCTCCAATTACCTATTGAACTACTTGACTTCAAAGAGTCGCGCGTCTCGCGATAACGCTGACGTGGAAATCGCGGGCTATAATTTTAACTAATACATATCTTGTATTATTAATGAAAATTCCCATGCTAATTGAACGATTAGTGGACCATTTCGAGGATATCACGAATAATCAGAGAAAATTGATAATTAATTGATATCGCCATATCCACGTTAAAGATCACGAACGAATTTCTCAGTTTTTTTTTCTGTCGTGCTATAAAGAAATACACACACATTATGCGTTGTGGAAGGTCAGTTCTCGATAGAGTTTATCGGATGGAACGTCACGAACCTTATATGGTACGGTCTGATTGTTGGTGGCTGCTGCGCTTTATATCTCCGTCGCTGTATTTTTCGCGTTTGACTCATGTCCATGTTTCGATCCAATTATCACGGGAATCACTCCGGGCGACACAGATCTCGCGATAATCCGCCTTGCCACGGGCGTTTATCAAATTAATGGGACAGTACTCCCGCGATGAAAATCGGCCAGTTGCTAAGCACAGTTCCCTTACTGTCGCATTCACTTTGGCGCGTTATTAGACAGAGTCGCAAATACAGTCCACGAGAGAGGAAGAGAGAAAGAGAAGTGCAGCGACCACGTCGCGTGTATACACTTGAATGGCCAGTGACTCGTTAGACCACTTTCATTGCACGGACGAACACGCGTCGACTATGCTGACGTCAGTGTTTGCCACGGAGAATCCTGTCGTAAAACTTTCCGTCGCGTAAGTAAACGGCGAAGCGATCATTTAGCACTTCTGCGCGCACACACATGCACAGAATCATTTTTATATGTATAGTTACGCGCGAGAACATTCTCCGCGTGGGAAAAAAGAAACGCGAAAGTTTCGTAGTGACATGACGGAAGCTTCTAAAATCGCTTAGCGGAAATCGCTCATCGTTCTCGGATACATTCGATGCCGCTCGTTTAATCGTCGATACCTAAATTGGCAGCGACGGGGAAATAAAAGTATGTCGAGGGGAAATTATGTAGTAGCGAGAGACACGATCGTCCTTGTATTATTTACGCTCGTTCACTCCTCTTACCGACGTTTCTACGGGAATCTGCGTGTGTACGGATCAGTTTCTACGACACATACGATATTTAATCAGTTACTGCCGATAAAAACGATTTATTCACGCGAGCGCATGAGCCGCAATTTTCTCTGCTTTTGATTAAATCGTCTCTAGAAGCTACATCTCTCGCATTATAATTGCATTATGATCGCGCATTATGCGTTACGCGAAATTACCAGTGTTCCAAGATGCACTACAGTAATGAGTTTTGAATTAGATGAATGGAGGGCAATTACAGTAGCCCGTGTATCGCGACGCTTGTTAATCTAAAAATAGGCTTGCGTCGTTTCACCGGACAGCATAATTAGAGGCGATATTATTCACGGATATATTAATGCAATGCACGCCTTTTCGGACTAGATCCATTTTTTCCACATACAAAGACTTGTCTTTCACTCGTCTCATTTACAATCTTGTAAAGAGGAGTTTCCAAGTCTCTCATTTAAGAGATTAATTATTATTTTATTAAATACTTCATTTTCTTTCCGCGTTGAAAGACAAAGAAACGCCGCCGTTTTATGATTTTAAATGTCGTATGATAACAATCTTGCAAAATAATTTTTCCTTTCTGTTACGAATATTGTATTAGATTATATAAATTGTTGAAATAATCATCAAGTATCTTTGATCGTCAATAATGTCGAGTGTTTTAAGAAAGTGATGCCTCTTCTACGCTAATTTTTGTTAATGATGGCGACAGTCAACCGGAACGATCTAAAATCTAAACTGTAGAAACTAAAAATATATGATTCATATATCTTGAAAGGCAAAATAACGAGTCTAGTCGAGCTTGACATTTTCATGAGACTTTCATATCGTGCTCTTTAATCGAATGACGATCAATCATCGATTGATCCCACATTGGCATCAGTTAAATTAATACTTCGACGTGAAATATATGATGGAAGATTTATCACATATAACGAGCTACAAAAATGTTTGAAACTACATTTGAAATTACATTGCTAATTTTATAAATTATAGGAATCTCTCATTGCCAATTTCTTCGACGTATTAAGGAATAATACAGTATGATAAATGAATTTCCCATTTTTGTATTTCTTTCTAATCAACGTGGTTCAAAGATATAACATGCTCTGATCATTTCACGATAACGTAACATAAAGCGCGCTATGGCATTATTGTTATAATGTATAATGATACCGCGAAATTGCTTAGAAAATTAACAGATATGGGACTTAAATTAAATTTGAGTTAGGACAGATCGAGTTAGGCTTATATTGATCGTAATTACGTGCGTTACTTTAATGTGCGGCCGCACACATCCGTCTCGAAGCATTTTATAATTCTCAAGAGAGTTCGGTATTTTTTTTTTCTCGGACCAACATCGCGCGCACCTATTTCGTCATTGACTTCACCACAAGCGCCGATGATATCACACTGCCAATTGTGGCAACTTGCTCTGTCACCGGGAATAATCTGCCGATAAATACGGATCGGATCTAAGCAGTAGTAAAAGTGACGGAGACTCTCTTTTTCCACGCCTTTCTCAGTGTTTACCTAACATCGATTACATATCTAGAATTTTACGTAACTTTTTCCACGATTCTTTTTTTTTTCCCGTTTATAAATTTCTTTTCCGCGTCTTTCATCCATTGTCGACTACATCATTACATATTTATGTCGCCTATAAATCTCACCGATCGGCCTCGTAAGTGTGCAGCCTTGAGGGAATTTTATTGAAGCTTATTAGCGTGTTCTTACTTAAGTGTTAAATATTTAAAGTACTCACGCTATGTTATTATAGTCGTATTACGTACAATATCGTGTATCTTGCGCTTGCATTCTAATTGTATATTCGTGCGATACGTTCACTACCAATGACTAAACATCGCCGATAGCGTGGTTAAGTTAGCGCCAACAATTGTATCTTATTATGCGAAAAGATCTAAAACATGTTGCTTTTTCTCTCTTCAGATCACAATAACGAGGCACAGCAGCGCACACGCAGCCCAGATACCTCAACAGCCGCCGACGTGTGAGTATACAATGCGAGACTTACTTTCTAATTATTAGCGACTGGCAATGATTAATTAGAGTGAATCAATTAGGCGTCAAACTCGTATGCGAAAATTTGCGATACATCTCCCGATCTTGTTCTTTTTTTTTCTTGTTTCACCTCGAAATATAAACCATCGTCACATATGGTGGATTTTCTCCTGAGGAAAAATCGCGCGTGCTGTTCCTCTCGCGAAGCCAAAGTGCCGGATAATCAGATAAAAGTGGACGCTTTCCACATGATGCGCACTTTCTAATGACGGCACAATATAAGCGTGATGACAATGATTCCAGGAGGGATACTTGCGGTAACGAAGTATAACAATTTGGAAGTAAACGTAATTACTAGAAAGGAGTAATTGATCTGCCGCATATATGCTGTAGTTTCTTGAGTTGTCTGATAGAAAGAGACTTAATTAATCACCCAGGCTAATTGCTTACGTGCTTGGATCAATTACGTGCTTAAATACACGCACGTGTATTTGGAGATTATCTACAAATTTTATTTGCACTTGACATATTTAATTATGTAATTCAAATATTGATCTTGTATATATCAATATATTGAAGTTATATCAAATTATACAAAAGCTTGAGATATGCAAATATTTAAAAATCTTTCGTCGAGTTTTCTAAGAAAATTTGCTATAATTATTAAAGAAACCGTTGTGCTAAATTAATTAAATCCAATTATCCAACTATTGCACGCGAGCGATGATTAACAAGCGAAGAAAGTTATTAGCATTTTAAAAATCGTATATTAATAGCCGACAAAATGAAAGCGAGGGTTATTTTTCCATTCGTGATACCGGAGGAATCTGCGGTCGATTATAAATTTTTCTTACGTGTGCAAGATCGAGGGTAATTAATCGAATCCTGAACGGATAATTTAACGAAAGGGAAAAGCATGGTCGTTCGGAAGAGAGCCTTTCCAGACGAGACCGACCGACGACCTTCCTTGAAAGACATTGCTTTTGCTAGAAGGTGAACGCAGCCGTGCGACCTAGATTCTCATGTGGAAAGGAGCGAAGTCGCGTTCGCAGGAGGGACGGAGAACGTGATATGAGATGTAAATGGCACGAAACGAGATGACGATTACAACCGGGACGGACGACGAGTATACAACAGCGCGAGCAATATCCGCCGCGGCATCGACGCGAATCGAAAGTCCCTGTAAATGAACAGGCGGCGGACACTTTCAGCCTTTTACCGCGCGAGAGACCGCGAGTTTAATTTCACCTGTCGAATCAACGGAAATACAACGTACGATATGTACGTATAGTACGTATGTACGATATATAGTTGCAGAGATTTGCCTTTATTTAGTTATCGACGAAATAATATTTCTGCAAATATTCTTTTTTATATATCTTGTCTCGGTCCAGTAAATTCAACCTCCGTTAATCCAGCAATATCGCGTCGAGAAATCAAATTTGAATGTATAGCACAATTATAAATTTTAATTTACTGCTAATTTGTTCCTCCAGTCCCGATTTCTTCTCGTGGTAGGGGTGTCAGATTAATGAAGATCTCGAGGTGCACAATCATTAATATTGTACACGCGATTCACAGACGGACAACTGTCTAAACGTAGCCTGCGAGCATTAATCATCAGAATACGATAATTGTGCGGCATAATACGTCCGACGTTAATCGTACACAATCGTGCGCACTTTATTTTATATTGTGATAGAAAAATACATAATTCACGGTTACAATCCGCTCGGTACTGGAAAATTGCGCGAATTTACATAAA
Organism: Lasius fuliginosus; assembly: GCA_949152495.1. Classification (NCBI taxonomy): domain Eukaryota; kingdom Metazoa; phylum Arthropoda; class Insecta; order Hymenoptera; family Formicidae; genus Lasius; species Lasius fuliginosus. The sequence goes on from OX424448.1 coordinate 8,684,432, forward strand.
ATTATTTCTGTTGCTAATATACATATACATTTATATGGCAATTTTTAATGATAACTAATTGGAATTATAATAATTGTAGGAAATAAACGTATTTGGTATTTCTTGCTCAATCGTATTTTATTATAATACTATATATTACTTGTCGTGGTCGTAGTCTTCGAGAGATAGCATGACTAATGACAATAGCCAACTTTTGCGAGTATAAACAAAGCGTATAACGCACACACAGTTGTCATTCTTGCGGCGAGAGTCGAGCGGAGAGGAGCATCGGCGCTCCGTGTGTCATCGTATTATCTCTCGAAGTACGATCACGACAAGGAAATATCTTTGTAAAATTAACGATTAGTCGCACACAATACGTACTTTATTTTATATTGCGACGGGAGAAAGAAAGCAAAAATCATGATTACACGAAGCTACGATCTGCATGGCATTACAAATTTTGTTACATCGCGACGGGAGAATGCGAGAATCACAAAGTTACGATTCGTTTGGTACTGAAACATCGCGAATTCACATAATGCTATCTCCATTACTGACGAATAATATACGCATGCATTTTACGGCAATTTTATTGTCACACATGCGAACAGATTTACAAGTTAAAATTAAAGATAGATATTCACAGAATGTAGTATCGCAAAATAATGTCATTGCTTTGTTGTTTAATTTCAATCGAATAAATTACATATATAAAATACGCGTTTCAACAGATTATCGGTATATGCGTCGAATTTATGATATTTTACGTAGCATACTATTGTTTACATATGACGACTTTGTTATTAGTCGTGCGATGAGACTCGAGCGAACAGGATCTGTCGCGAGATGCTTTGCGTGTCATTGTATTATATTTCGAAACGCGATTATTCCTTACGAACAATTAGAGATTGCCAACGCGGTTAATTAACCGCGTTTGTCAGTAACAGATATAGCATTGTGTAAATTTGACCACACGATTTTCCAGCGTCGGATTGTAGCTTCGTGATATTCGCGTTCCTCCATCGTAATACAATAAAGTGCGTAACATAATAAAACATTCAATTAATGCCGAGAATGCCGTACAAAGTATCGTGTGATCTCTGTATTCTAGAGATTAGTGCGTGCGCGATCGTAATTAACCGTGTTTTCGCGAATGCGAGTGTCATGAAGAAGCAGCAAAGGACAAACAACAGATGAGGAGGAGCATTTTTGTTATCTGTAACATTAATTGTTTGCCTAACTTCGGTAGTAGTAATTTACTTTACATTATTTTAAGATATAAGAGCTGGCCCACGTTTAGACGATTTGTGAATCATGCACTTCGAGACCTCCGTTAATCTAGCATCCTCATCACGAGAAATTAATTTTGGATGTATCACACAATTAAGCGCTAATTTATTACTCGCAAAATAAATTTAAAAAATAATTGAAAAATGCTCCACTGCTAATATCGGTACAAAAATAAACTATGTTAATGCAATTAATTGTTCCTTCAATTTTGATATTAAAATGTTTCTCGAATTATTTGATCTCGAGATATGTCAGTACCAAATTTATAGTGATAAGGTGCCAAATTAACGAAATGTGAATTCACTATAGATCAGATAAAATCGCTGCAAATTGCACTAATATTATTCACTGAATCCGTTCGCGTAACAAAAAAGTGAAAAATTGTAATTATATCTTTCTTTTATTTGAGTTATTTATTTTATTTAAGATAACTCAATCGTGAAAATATCTTTACACAACATGTTACGAAAACGCATAATAAATATTTGAAAGAAATGAGTATGACATTTTAAGTTGCAATTTGGACACAAATTAATTTTAAAGTAATGTTCTAATCGAAATAGTATAGATTGCAGACTCGTAATTTCTTCGGCAACGGATGCTCAGACGTAATAAAATGACGATTAATGAGCGAGATAAGCATAAGCTTTTTCTCATGACAATGACAAACCGAAATTCATTGTCAAAGATTCTGCGGACGCTTTCGGACTTTTACTTTTTGTCGTTTGTTCCGCTGGAATGTCACCGCGAGATGCAGGGATATGAAATTGTTCCGTTCTGCCCTGATAAGAAATGTGTATCTTTTCTATATTATATATTTTAGGATTTATTCATTTTTTTTTATTATACACGTACGTACTTTTAACATATCAATTTTACTTTCAATCACTGTTTTCTATCATTTAGATTATTTTGGTAAGGTACATGCATATTAAAAATTTACGAATAAATATATGATTACGAATAAATACATATAAAATTTATTTTTTCAAATTTATATTTTATCCGCGAGAGATTACAATTTTTTTGTTAGAAAGATTTGTGTTTTAATTACTATATTATAATGAGCAATCACCATTGGAGTCGGAGTATTGTTTAATGCCTTTCAAACTGTTATTTCTTCACTCTCGAAGAGAAACTACGCCTTAAAAGAAAGTATTTTTTACGCCTCTACCTTCGCATGCGAATGTTCATTTACGTTCGCGAGGGACAAGACGCTATTATTCTCACATGCATTACAATAGCAGTTGCGGTTTGACTGTCCGATTACCGTGCTAAATATCTAAGAGGGAACATCGTGTTGAACACTGAAAAGAAAGGATATTTTTCTTGACGAAGTGACACTAATAAAAATCTTTTATTGATATACACGTTTTGAAAATACATAAAAATTTCGTTAAAATATAATAATACATGTAGAGGAGAAAAAAAGAATTATGTGCCTCGCCTTGTGTATCATGCATTATCGAACTGTTCGAGGGATTATTCCGGTTAATTTGAAATAAAAAACAGTATTTTTAGAAACTGTATAAATATAACTACTGTTGCACATGTGATATGGATTTTTTTTCTTCTAAAACTTTTTGAAGAACTTCATTTTTTAATGCAATTTTATTAAAGCATCTCTAAAACATGTACAATCCCAAAAGTATATGCAAAAAAAATTTGCCGCGCACGTTCTCTCTCTTTCTCTCTCTCTCTCTCTCTCTCTCTCATTTAAACCTTGTTATAAAAAATGTAAATATTGAAAAGTAGATTATTCTGCTTATCGTTCGTACGATCGACTGACGCATTAAAAACCCATTAAAATCTTGGAGAAAACATCACTTTCCACTAGAAAAACTCGTGATCTTAATTGGCGTTTTTATCTGAGAGATGTTCTAAAATCACAGACTGAAAACTATTTTCATCAGAAAGCGAAAGGAATTCACGTAAATATACGGTTTCCAATATCAGAGAGATGGATAAATCTCCCTAATGAATGCGTGTGTGTGTCGAGTGAGAGATGGCACTCGGAAAATGGTTAATTCCTGAGAAAACATCAAATTAATATAATAGAAGATACAGAGACGCGCAATGCGACACGTCGTAGAAAAAATCTAGGTCGTGCGAATCGGATTGTCCGCGTTTAATGTGGTCGCATTTAGTGCACATTTGAATACGTTGTTTTCTTACATCTTTGAAGAATTTTTCGCACTGTCTATTCATACTGAATAAAGCTGTCAACACTCATTAGCATGTAATCATTAAAGACTATGAATATTTGAGTATTATAAAAGTATATAATGAAAACAAAAGATAATCAAATAAAGATCAAAAATTATTAAATAAAATATGTAAATTATATATATATATATAAAATTTATATATTTTATTTAATTATTTTCTGTCAAGGCTACTAATACACGAGCTGTATTTAGACATATTTAAACAGTACTGAATTATTACAGATCATATATTACAAATAAATCATGATTTTGATTGAAAAAATGCAAAGATTTTAGACAAAATAAATTGGCGTCCTATAAATATCTCATTTCTCTCCACACAGAACAATAAAAGAAAAATTTAAATCTATTACGAGAAGTATACTCTTAGTATTTTATAATACGTACATATGTACATCAGTGCATGCTTACCGGCTTGTATTGGTCTTGTGGACATTTACGCTTTATTCTGAAATGAAATATCTCTAGTTAGAGATTATTTTTATCGATTAGCGCATTGCACATTTACGGAAAAGATCTTGTTAGGCCGTTTACATGCCTCTTCGGGAGATGTAAGAACGCTGTAATTCACGTCTGTGAATTCTCTCGAGAAATGCAGCCAGTTGAATTGGCTACGTAAATCTGTCTACGCGAAACATTCATTCACTGCGATTTGCGCGCGAAGAACGCCCACATACGTACGCGGTAAGTAATCGATATCTTCCGCGATCGATGCCACGATTTTTACGATAATTTGTCTTATACATGCAGGAATTTATTTATGGAAAAGTATTCGATAATCGAATAATCGAAGCATCGTACGAAGTCGTGTCGTTCATTTATCATGATTTACCTCCGTCGATCTTGTGCTGCTGCTGCTCGTATTAATTATTCCCTTAACTTTACGTCATTAATCCGATGCTCAGATAGCTAATGTATGTTACGCTTTACCGTTGATTCGATGTCATTATCTTTTAATCTGACTTCATCATTACGGCGCATTTATGTCACGGCCAGCGATCAATTCGACGCTTCGATAGTCCAGATGTAATGACTCGGTACTTTTTATTTTCAATGATGTAGCCATCCGTTCGATTTTTTGTCCACGTCTTCTAGGCAAGATAACAAGCTGGTCATTACATTAAACGACAATGGTTGTCTTTCGTACTATACATCTTCTTTCTCGCGACAAGCCAGAGTATTATTAATATCGCGTTAGATTAATAATTGTGTTCCATACCTCTATATATTTTCAACACATAATTCAATCAGTAATTTAGTCAACGAAGCATGCTAATAACTATTATAATCAGAACGATACGAAATTAGAACGACGCTTTTTCAGTAATTTGTAATTAAAATTATTGTTTTGCAAATTAGGGAGACTTCTTTTGCGGTGTACGTAATTATGTCTCGCGAGTCGCGTTCGCGATAATTCGGACTCTGTCATAAGTTTAATTGGTTAACTTAAACGTTAATTTTATCGACCTTGGCGATAATTTCTCTCGTCGACTCCGCGATAGGGTGACTGGCAATTGTGTTCGAATGCATTTGCATGCTTATAGCTTACGGTGCATGGCTTATGACCGTATGCTTGTATAAATCTGCAATTATCGTCGATGACCCGCGCGGACAGCATTACGAGAGGACCGTAAATAGGATGAGAGTAGGAAGTTATAAATGATCCTGCCTAATAACGATTACAGGATCGTTAAACGGTCAACGGCGAATGCCCGGTGTCCCGTTACCTGCGAATTTATTCCGATCGGTTTTCACGATCCGTTTACACGCGAAAATCAACACCTGATGCATATAATTACGATAATTCGTAGTTAACAAATCGCGGCCCGTTAGCCGAATTAAATGCGCGAATTGACTAAATCGTGGAATTAAAATATTTTTCTCTTGACCGAGATTTGAATTATATAATGATACACAAGTTCTCCTTTGATGTTCATTTATGTTTTGAGAGGAGAAACATTTTTCTCGAAACGCACGAATTTTTCTGTCACCTGTCCTTCATCATCGTACATCTGCTCTAATCGTTGATATTGTACTTGACAGAAATAATATTACCGAACATCTCCTTAATCTCCTTAATCACTGATGACGATGCAAACGGTGATACTGCATTTCTATACTGCCGTTTGCATATGTTGTTTTGTTCTCTTCCGTCACGGCTTGCGTGCCATCGTTCGTCCGTGTCGAATGAAAAAATAACGTGTACGTATACGATGTAAGTCACGGGTAATCCGGTGGAGGACAATGAATCGACCTGAGAAGCGTTCGGTTGTGTGATCGCGCCCCTGATCGAGAGGAAGATTTGCGTTACGGTTCTCGCCGCGTTTCTTTCCGGAAGCGCCGAAGTGTCGACGAACGACCGTTGGAATTAGGGACGCTATCGTGTTATTCAACGTGAATCTTTATCGAGAAGAGGTACCTAAAGGGGGCCGTCGAAGGTTTCGAGCAACAATGAGACATGAAGAGACCCTTAGGTTGGTGGCACACGAAAAAAACTTAAGCAGTAAGATGTAAGCAGTAAGCGAATCAATATTTTTGATTTGCTACTGCTTACGGTTATGGCCTTACGTGCCTCGACTGTGATTGGTCGATTCGCTTACTGCTTAAGTTTTACTGCTTAAGTTTTTTCGTGTGCCACCAGCCTAAAGGGCCATCTACAATGAGTCGCAGTCGTAAGAGTCGTAAGAAATTGACCAATCACAGTCTATTATTCTTCGACCGCAAGGAGAATAATAGACTGATTGGTCAATTTCTTACGACCTTACGACTGCGACTCATTGTAGATGGCCCTTAAGAGAAGCGAGTTCACACACAACGCGCGCCGTTTGTTGGACCGTGCCGCTTATTTCAGAATTCCCGAACCGATAACGGTATATTCCTCTCGTGTGGAATCCACATCCACGGCAATTCATCCGTGCCATTGGTCTACACGACGTTGCCCAGACAGTTTTTACGTAAGAATCAATTTGGTCGAGCGAAGCCGTTAGAGAACTGCGCAAAACCCCATAATGTCGGATAGCATGTCCCGGTCGACGACTCCGTACAAATTCTTTTGATGTTCCCGCTAGTTTTATACCTTACCTCGGGCGATAAATATTTACGCGATTCTATCGTAAAATTTATTTTGATTACGTTCATTTAACGTTTTATCGAGATATACAGTTACAAAATTATTTTGAGTTTCATAAAAATTTTTAATGTAATGAGAAAGAAAGAGAGAGGAGAGAGAAAATAGGCATATAAAAAGAGAGTTACCGTAAGAGAATCACATTGGATATTAATTTTTCTTAATATTTTTATTTACTTCATTCACACTCTTTATACTTGATTTTTATTTCTCTCATTATACATTTTGATTGACTGAATTCTATCGAGTCACTTTTAATTAATTCTATCATATAACAAGGTTTATCTATTATTGATACAAGAATCCATCGATTATCTTTTTTTCTTCTTATTCCTCTCATTGAAGTATTAAAAAAAAAGTAATATAACCGCGTAATTGAAATGAGGATACGATCTCATTGAAACGATTACGTACTGCGTAGAAGACCTAATTGGCGTGTGCATCTGTCGATTAAAATTAAAGATAATTAAAGATACGCGATGTAAATTCCTTTTGTGAGAGATGAGCGATGATATTCTCACGAATCGCGCGGAGATATGCCAGGGAGGCCTTGAGGCCAACCCTGAAAGTCAGCGGTTGGCTTTTTTCTCGATGATTCCTCCGCGATTCGCCGCGACCACAAGTAGACGCGACTTCAGAGATCATTAATTACGGGAACAAGCATTACGTCGGCACGGTAAATCGGCTGGTCGCCGGATCGAAGCGAAAAGTTTAATTCTCGGCAAGCGACTCGGTGACGCCGAGATTGGGAACGTGACGAATAGGCACGGTTGGATGTATCATTGCACACAGGAATCTCCGCTGCACACATCGTCGACCTTGGATGTTAAATGGAAGTAATTGCGCCGTACACGCGTAGCAATGATTCCGGTGCGAAATGTGCGTATACATAACGCGTGCTTAACGCACCGTGCGATTAATATCGGAATCGCGCGATGTACATACGTGCTTTGCCCCGTGCTTGATTGAGCCTCGGACGCATCCGTGGCGAATTTATCAACGGTACACGTCAGTTAAGAATTTTCAAAATGATGTAGAGAATGCTGTAAAATGAAAACTCGAAATGTCATGTAGGCGGTTTTATTAATATTTCGATTAATTTGATTAATAATGAATAAAATAGCCGAAACTAAGTATAGATAACAAGACGAATGGAATGTTTATTAAGTTTTCACGGCGCATTTTTTTCAATAGCGAGTCATCGTCTCTTTGGCGTATTTAGACGCATTAAAACATCTGTATCTCAGACGCGTTCGAGAGGAACGGCCTTCTGAGATAAAAAAAAAGCGGCGTAATTCGAACAATGAATATACTCATCGCGTTACGAAGTATGCCGGTGAAGGCCGGTTACATCGCACGAAGCGACGCGGTGCAAATAACAATAATTCGAACGAATTAATTCATTTGCGGTGACACGGTCTCATTCTCTCGTGTACAAAAACAATTAAGCATCCGGAAAAACACGATTTATCGCTTATACTTCCGCGGCTTCATCGAAGATACATATATACACGCCATTGTGAACGACAACCAGAGCAAAGATCTTCTCCCTATGTAAAGGCGATCGGTGGTGATGCGAGCGTCAAGGTTGCCAGACCGTAGCAATCGTCGAATCCGACGGGGAAGACCTTCGCGGAGAGACGTCGGAAACGTCATCACGAAGGCGTCTCCGACGTCGATTTGCTATTATTCAAAATAAGCAACCAGACGAGCTGGCAGCGTAACGAATGATAGGCCGTGTAGCGACTGTGGAATCTCCGTTGTGTAGGCGGGTAATAAAAGCGCCGAAGTTTCTTTGCAAGTATGAGGATGCACCGAAGCGCATCGATCGCATCAAGGCTGCGAGAGGCTCTAGTAGAGGAAATCTTTTTTTTTTTTTTTTTTTAAATTTTTCGAGACGAAGTTTTTACCTCGTACACGACTATCTTATCGTTACGAAGTAAAATGATATAAGATATAAGATTGGCTGCAACTGTTCGAACATTCAGATCTTAATTGTGATCAGTTATTCGTTACATGATTACTTTTATGTTACACATTAATTGATATCACTTATTATAAAAAAAATCGATTAGTAATAGAAATTTTCTTATTAATATTTATTTTTTTATTTTGTTTATGAGAGATTCTCTATCTCTCTCTCTCTCTCTCTCTCTCTCTCTCTCGTCAACTATTAATGAACGCAATATCCGCTTGAAAAATGCTAAACAGCGGATGGAGGAAATCAAGGAACGTTGAAAGATAACGAGAGAGCCGGCCAGGGCCACGTGATGAGTTGATTGTCGCGGATAAGCATCGCGAGAAGCGAGCAGGCAATCGATGCCTTTGTTCGTGTCGAGGACAATCCCGGTTCGAAAAAGCATGGACCGAGACTTTTAGATCTTTCCGTTCGCCAATTAAAGCCCAATTTTTGTAATTGAGAGCCGTCGCTGGTCATTATATTCCTGCGAACGACATAAATTCTTGCGGTGATGTTCCTGTTCTCCAGTCTGAATCATTGAATTGCCGCCCATTTCCGGCTTCCTATCCGTCCCTGGCCATTTGCATAACTGTATCCATTGGATTTTTTTTCGAACAATAGAATATGTCATGTTACGGCGTGATAAACGCGACTTTATAGTAGCTGTTTTTTTCGGAAACTGAATAGGCTTAGGTTACTCGAGTTTACTGTACTGTTTCTTTTGAGTCGGAAAAAACGAAGAGAATGTTTGTCACAGTATCACACGCACAGTCATGTTTATGGGATCAAATTCAAAGCGATGTTTTTGTCAGGCTCGGGCAATCTTCTCCTATTCAATAGTGATTACTTTTGTCACGTTATTTACTCATGAAAAATTATGTATCTTTGAACTCAATAAATATCATAAATATGATAGAATATTTTGAACAGCACCAGTTTGAAAAGACAAATTTGCTCGTCTTTTCAAGGTGGTCGTAATTACTTGGACATCTTGGCACGAACTGTTTCCTCGGAGTGCTATTCATCTATCGGATTGCTTTTATATCGTTCCTCGGATTTACCTGCCTGACGGCTAGATCGTGATTGCGATGCGTTTTAAATTGCGGAGCTTGCAAGAAGCCTCCAACAATTTCATTTCCATCCTAATCCAATTTTGTCGGAATCTCTGCAACCGTTTTCGCGTTTCTCACGTTAGAAACACTTACATATATCTCCGTCTTGCGGTTTTACATAGTTTGTTTTTCAATTTTGCAGTTAGTGCAACGATTGCCCAATTTTGCATGATAACGCAAAAAATGAGAGTCTTTCACGGCGAATCTCGCAAGTTTCAAGGAAAAACTTAGGTGTAGCCCGAGTAACGGATCGCAGATTGTAAATCGTGATCCGCCGATTGCAGCATCAAATGTAACCTTGCGCGTCTCCCTCGATGTACACGTAACTTCCTTGCATAATGCGATCCGCGCAAATCGTCTATCGTATCTTATCCGCGAATCTTCCTGCGATTATTCCATTAAAATTTTTTTCTCTTTTTAAAAACGCAACATTTGATGATACTTCGTTGAGACACGAGGGATGAGATTGCACGATGATGCATCCAGATCGTGCTAGATTCTTGCAATTGTCCACAAAGATCCTCGATCTCGGATGTAAGGATCTCTTCCTCGGTACGCCGGACACGTCCTGTTTATGCATCTGGGGGACTGTAATCTCGATCTTAATTCAAACAAGACTTATTGTTAGTCTCGCCATATTCGCACAATCGCGTAACCGTGTCATTTGCATCTCTAATTTCACATGATAATTATCGAATTGCGGTAAAATCTTAAAACTTAGTGTCTCATCTTTTTTACTATCAAGTTTTAAAAATTATTTCAATTATATTTCGGTAATTTTACATTTACATTTTCTTTTTAAATTTTACCCCGTTAATAAATAACGAGGTAAAATTTAAAAAGAATGTAGATGTAAAATTACCGAATAATTGAAATAATTTTTAATTATTTGATTTAATTTTTAATTATGAGAGTTGTAGTATTAAAGAATTAATCGCGTGGAAAAATTTATCAAAATCGTGTCGATCATGTGTTCGGAGATTATGTCACAATTGTGACCATTACATTAAATATTATGCGACGAATAACTGGCGCAATCCTTGCGAGAAATGAAGGAAACGAGCCGAGCATCGCGCCTGTAACTTCCAACTTAACGGAAAACGGCCCTTCTTCCGGCGCCGGAAGGTGCACTTATATTTACATTCTTTATGCTCGGCTCATGCCCTATCGGTGCACGCTCTATCGTTCGTGGAAATTGTATTTACACATACAATGTAATGTACTTGTATCTCTTCCAGCATGTATCGCGAACTTGTTACTCGGAACTTATTCACTAAACGGAAATGTAGGCGCGTCTCGAACGTGAATATAAACACGCAATGCAAGCAATCGCGGTAGAAAAGATTTACAATTTTCGCATAAGGAGAAATATTTGTACATATTTACAATATATAATATAATAATAATAGACACACGTTACGTAATGTCTCGCATAGGAAAAGTTTGCAGAGGAACGCCGTTGGTCACTTCCGCCGCTAGCGGGACCACGATGCGGACGATGCAGACGCACGCAAAATGCGTGCAATATAACAGTTATAATGCAAGGAACGGCGGCAAGTTTGTGGAAACACGTTTCGTAATTCTAACAGGATTTATGCGAAGCTGACCGATCATTAGAGTCGCGTATTTGTATAATTTGTCTCGTCCAATTCCAAACCGCCTCCGAAGGATACCGCTATCCTCTGTTTTCAATAAAGTAGCATTGCTATTTCATACAACGTATGTATTAGCCATAATTGTTGATTATTGTCCATTATGCGATTGAAATGCATATTTCTTCACTCGTATGGACAAGATTGTGCTAAATTTAATAAAAAAAGAATTATACAGAAAATACAGAGCTATAATCAAAATTAAATAAATGTGGCAATTGATGATTTCGTATATTTGACAGCTGAACGAAAGATGTAGGTATAGTTAACAAGGTAAAACTCGTTTAAAATTTAGACTGAATTAATCGAAATACATTATGAAACTTTTCTAACACGCTAACATCTGTAAAATCTGAGGTTAGTCGGAGGATTTCAGCGAAATTTCGTAAAGATATATCCGGCAATCTTCGCCGAAAATCTTAACGAGCGTAACGACTTAGGTGTTATACGTAGAGATGCTCGCTCACCGGGGCGTTTCCTCTCCGGATTTTCTCTCCGAACGCTAGCTGAAATCCTCTGATTTCGTCACAAGTTTCTTGCAAGAGCGAGATCCGCAAAAGCGAGATGATTCGACGATTATGCAAATTAATCACCGCTGAATTTTTGGATCGTTAACCTCGTTCCGTTGTACGATCAGCTGTATAATCGCGTCGCTAATCGTTCGTAAATTTTACGTCGCAAATCTACATTCCCTTTCGCTCCAAGATATCGAAAAGCAGCTGAAAGATGATATTATAAGTTTATAATATACAAAACTAGATAATAATTTCGACGGAAACATATTTCTGCAAATTTTACGACTTTTTTTCTTATGTGAAAGGATTAATGTTAGCGCCGTACTTTATATTATAATAAAATTTAAGCAACCTTATTATCTTGTCGCGCAAGAAGTGCAATTTTTGCGCTTTTTCCAAAGAATCGCGTACAACATTTTTCGCGTCGTCGGCGAAGCGAGTTTGGCGACAGGAAGTCAAACGTCGCTCGTTCAGTTATGTTCTCGATATTTTATGCCGCTCATGTCCATCACGAAGCATTAAAATCTTACGCACGCAAAACACCCGAGTTCTTGCATAACTGTGCATGTCCGTGTCGGGTAACTTCGACAGTACGCTATTAGTCGTTAGATTTTTCACCGTTTTTACGATCGGTTTTATTAATTAATATTTATTTATTATTTTATTAATTAATATTTATTTACTTATTAACATTTATTTACTTATGCTGCCATTTGCAATATAAATGAGGTTTATATAATCTTCAGGTTTCTCGGATAAAAACTTTTTCCTGTCGAATTTTAAGTTTTGAGTAATTTTCATATTTTTCATTATATTCAGTACTTTGTTTTTAACTTAATAACTATTATCTGTAATTAAAATTTTTTTCCTAGCTCTTATTAGCTCATTTCCTGCCTGAATTTGTATTTATATGTCAGAGCCTTTTTGTTTCATTAAAATTTTTTATTTCGACGTTTTTTTATCTCTCGTACGATATATATTTTTTTGTGTGGGATGGTCTAAAGAGATTCAATGGTGTAGATTGCGATCGGTAGAGAGAGCATATGTGTACTGTAATGTAATACACAACGGGATTTATAGAAGCTGTTAATTCCTTTTTACATTTTAGCATCCTGAATTACTTGTGTGTTCGTAGCGACTTAAATGAATTATACCGTAACCACGGAGGTCATTGAACCGCGGTCTGTCAGAAGAATTCAGAAAAATATTGCTTTGCCAAAGGTACGGTTAGTTAAGGCAGGTTCGATGAATCTGTATTGACAGAACACACACATAAAAGCGGTACGCGTTATTGAGTAATCCGTATATATGTAATCCAACACATATGTGCTTTGTCCGTAATTATTCTTTATCCTGATTGTGAGATCTAAGAAAGATCCAAGCAAGATATATATATGTATATTATATATAAAAGTTTGCGCAAATGTTACGAAATGCATATAAATGACCATACGTTTATTAACTCGTTTCTTTTAAAAACCATAATTTATTCTGCAAATTTATTTTTGCATTTAATGTTTGTGTGAGAGGAAAATTACAACTCTATTCATATGCACAAGACTTTCAATTTGCATCATCGTTGTTTCGTTAAGCTGTAACTAGGAAGGCAATGCAAATGTACTCGGGCGAAATATACAAGAGAGCGTAGAAACGTCAATCGTTTCGTAATAAGAGCATTTCGCACACATGCAGTTTTATTTTTTTTTCGACTCTCAATATTATCCGTTAATATAGTTCACCCAGCTCTTGCGTACTGCTTGCATCTCACGATCTCGAGGCAACAATCCTCGCTCGGAAGCGCTCGCGCGTAAGTTGAGTTTCAACGAAAACGGAGAAAAAAAAAAGAATAGAGGAGAGAGACGGAGGAAGAAAGGGAGAGGGAGATGCGAAGGCGAGTTCTCCAATGCGGCGATTCTCTACAAGCGGCGGAAGTCGCACAGCGAGGCTCGCGTGTCGTTTGCAAATTACACTCGCTCGGGGGAACGTCTTCTTCGACGCGCCTTTGTTTCGCTCTTCGGGAACTCGTGAGTCAGAGGCGGAAAAAGAAAAGAATACCGCGCCTCTCTGTGTGCACGACGTGTACACGATCGCGTCGAGCGGGGGGAAAAAGGCCGCCGTGAGAGAAAGGAAAACCGAATAAAAACGACGCCGAGAGGTGAGACGTAGGCTCTCATTAGCATTTTTACGGACTTGCTTCGCGCCGCCGTGACAAGTGACATTAGAGAGAAATCGCCGTACGCGTGTCCAAGTGAATCTTATCCGAGTCGCCCGGCACAAAGAGAAAAGGATCAAGTACCTTTGACTTCCGACTCGACTTGGACCACGCGGCGCCCTGATGCTTGATTTCGCACGAGAGTAAAGATATATATCTTGCGAGATGTCGTGACGGAAGTCACGACATCAGCACCGGCTGATAATCTTAGGTATCTAGAATTGATTCTAGATGATGATACCAATCTCGCAATTTTAATGACGTAATGATACAATTTGCAAAGGATACCGCTGCACAGTCACTCTTCCCTTAAAGCTAGCATCTATCTTTTTTGCACGAGAATATATCTTGTCATTTATCAAATATAACGAAAATAAGTATATAAAAATATATTATATAATTAATTTAAAAAAATATTTTGAATGCGCCATGAAATTTGCGATGTAACAAGAGCTTTTAAAAATTTAAAATTTAAAAATTAAAGAGGTTCCTCAAAAATCGATAGACTGCAGAGATAAATTCTCGGAAATTGCAATGGAAAGTAAAGAATACTTGTGCAGCTTTCTTTTCTCTGATCCTTTTTTCCTTTAGATCTCCTATACGGAAAGTATCAAAGAGACGAAATAAATCGCGTGTACATGGTCGGTCGTCGACCTCGCGGATTCCGGGATACTTTCGGGATCCCACTTTGATACTTTCGGACGGTGATCAAACGATCGGGGCCCAATAAAATTGCGAAGAGCGGCATCATTAATTTTGTCCGCGTGCCGTTAATTGCTTCCTACCGTGATCGAACGTCGTTTCTCAATTTAGTAACGAGGGAGGACAATAGCATTAAGGAAACGCTTGTCAAACGTGACTTTTAATCGTCCGTCTGAAAATGGAACTTTTGCAATTACTTACTCTGCCCATATTGTGAACATGAAGGGGAGACGAGAGAAAGTTAAAATAAGTAAAAATAATACTTTTATGATATAACCGACTATTTTCATATATCATGTTACTTGATATTTATATCTATCCCTTTTTCATAATTACGAAGATTTTTTTAAAATTAATAATGACTTTAAAAAACGTGTTATTTACGGAATAGAATGTTTTGTTTAAATCTAGAAACGCACGTTGTACGGACTTTGAATGAATTTTTTGAACTGTGAACGACGGGGGAAGAACATTCCCTTTCGCGAAAGCAATACTTGATACGATTCGCGGTACTCTCTGACGGATAATAACTCGAATAATGATCCAAGCGAGAGCAGGAAGAGAGTGCCGGAGTATATGCTCGACGTGACTGCCTGCAACGACGAGAGTCAAGTTCACAACTCTCTCATCATTGTCTCTCCGCGGGCTGATAATGATAATCCGCCGATGATTATTGTCATTACGACCCGCGTGCTCGGCATGCGAGCTTCCCAATTTACTCAGGCGCCGTTTCCTTTTACTCGTCGCTTCGGGCTCGGAGCTCTAATGAATTTTCTGGAGCGATAATCCGCAGCCTCATTAGACGCGATGAATGTGCACGAGTCCCGTTTTAATCGCCCACTGGTTAATGGCAGATTTCGTTGATCATATCCTCCTACCTATCGTACTAACGAGATAATATTTTCCGGAGCGTAAAATATAATATAAAGAATGAAAAAGATACACACACCACACATACATATTGTGGCATTGTGATCACAGTAACAATATGTAAGCCATTGTCGTTGTTAATGGTAACCATTCATTTCGTTCCGCGTTCAATTTTCATCGTACATTAAAAAATACGCTAGCCTGACTCTGCAATTTCGCACACTGCCGCGCGTACGTGTTAAATTTAATTAAAGTTCTCATCGTTATAGTCCGTAATGCGATTGCGCAAAGTTGATGAACGAAATTGTAACGCCAAATGGTCGGCGCGTGATTTTACGCTATGGAAGTTATGTACCGTTTCGGTGTACGAATCCACTTTTATAGCTAATTAGACACGGGAGAACGGATACAAATTTTCACCGATATTGTGGGATTTCTGAACGGCCGGCAAATCGATCAAGTGAAGAAGATGATTCGCTTCTTTTAGACTTTTGATTGCGAACCGCGTAAACTACTCGAGAATATCGCACGAATGGCGTAACAATGGGAAGTGGATTAAATAATTTACAGATGTCGCGTAAATGCGTGCATTGTGCATGTGCGATGATGCATCATTGTAATTAAATTACAATTTCTCCAAGTATTTTATTCTGCTCGTTGCAAGTAACGTCACCTCCAATAATCGCAAGACGTTTCGCGGAATGTGAGTTCCCGCAATTGTGTCGAAATCAATAATTTGCGATATCAGGAAGAGTCGATCCGCGAAGGGTAGTTTGCGCTCCTATCATCAGGCCCGACTTGTTGCGAAAACGAAACGGATTAAACAGAAAGCGATAGTTCACATCGCCGTGGCCCATTCGTCCAACCGCAACAATCTCATGATCGGCACAAATTTTCATTCTTATTTTCACATTTTATGGCCCATGCGAAGTTTACGGTGGCGCGTTCGCTTTCGTCTCAGCGTTACGAATAGTCGTTATTCGCTGCTGACCAGATCGAAGAATCTCCTCGTCTTTTGACCGTTTCAATGAATTGTGAACGCTTCGAAACAGCACCATAACGAAGCTAACAGACACGGATATTATACCGGAAAACAATTTTGCTGGCGGAACGTTTCATAAAAAATCGTAAAAAAGCTCGTCGGACTCTTCTCCTGTAATTAGGCCCGCTTCGCGTAACAGAGAATCTCACGTTCTCCGACTTTGCGATTACCTTGAAATCGAGAGCAGACGCGATTCGTAACAGGTGAACCCCAGGTTATTAAACTCCGAGCTATTAACTTACGCGATTCGTATTCCCGATGTGTCGGACATTAATAACGATAAATTACCGTACTATGGGTACAATGGCCCGCGCATGCTATACGGATATAGAATTCGTTCAATGGGTGTCGATGATCGATTCGTATCGTGAGCGTCGCTGTTCATTCAAGTATATCTTTGACACGTACGAATACGGCGCACAGATATCGAATAAATTGATCACGTCGCTCGTAAGGTGCACCGTTACGTTATTCATGCTTGAAAGGTGTCTCGATACAATATTCGAAGAGACGCGTCTCTGATCTAACGTTCACGATCAAAGTTTAATTTTTGCAAATACGACGATAATTCGTAATTTAGATTCAAGTTTGTAATTTAGAGAAAGAGAGAGGGATATTATTTATTATTTTTAATTTAGTTTACGCTAAAATGTAATTCGCATATAGTAATATCGCACAATTTGCTAATTATTAGATTATTTCGTGTTTCAGCGACCGCAACGATAGCGAGCACCGTGCAGATCGAATGTGCGAGCGAATCGATAATCGTTCACATCTCGACGGAGGGCAACACGGATTTCCACGGTCTGGTCTACCCACGTGGGTTATCGAAGAACAGCTCCTGCCTGCAGGAGTACAGGAGCCAGCCCGCTCCGATCACGTACAATCTGCCTCTCAGATCCTGCAACACTATGCCCACTGAACTGGTGAGTTTTTCCCTCCCGAATCATTATTTGTCTACGAGCCAGTATATAGTCGGTAGTGCGTTTTTTTTTTCACGCTCTATAATTTTTTATATCTATATTTATTTCCTACTTTTTTTCTCTTTCCATTGACAATAACTCTCGCTTTTCGCGAGTTACATCGACGACGGCGTAAAATCTCGCGTACCAATCAATTAGGTTATTACCCATTATCTTAACAAACGCCGTAGAATTATCACGAGGGTGCTCATTATTATGTTGCATCACCCGTCTGCACCTTCGACCGATCGTTTTAATTTCGCTTATCGCCTTTTTGCCCGTTTTGCTCCGCGGCAATTTCCCGATATTATCTATCGGTAGCGGTAATTACGATTCGTGGTTTATAGCGTGGGGGCATGGTTCGAAATTATTCGAAAGGCTCAATCAGAGGTGGAAGTGGTGCTAATATCCGTAATCTGCGATCTGTGACGCAAGGGTCTCGTTTTCATTTTTCTCGCTTATTCCGATACACTTGAATAGCAGAACTACACTTATTAAGCTCATTGTGGTTCTAGATTATGATATTTCAAAATTACGATCGTATTTATTATACGTATCATATGACGAAATCATAATTTTTCAAAAGCAAGCCGTTAAAAGTGTCGTACGCAGGAGATAATAAAACAAAAATTATCGTATAAAGACTATTATACGGGGATATAAGGATGAAAATTAACGTACAATAATAACTGCTGATTTTATCGATAAAAATTGTTGATCAAGTAGATAGTCATAAACATTTGTTTTAAAAACGTTGAAGGAAGGAAGTGCTGTATGTAGGCGTAGTGCACGATATTATCGCAATAATCACGCTAATAAGAGCGCTATTAACATTTCTAATGTTACTGTAACGATTGTTATTACGTCATTATGTTATTATTGTTATTATCGACCATGATATATACACAAACGGGGAAGAGCGTGCTTATTTGCGGTCGAGTATCTCGACACGTATTGTGGTTGCCGTAACGATCATCCGCGATCGCGTTTGTCGGTAAAAACAAAAAATGAAAAAAAAATCGAATACGCGCGCGAGTACACGCACGAAGAAACGAGGCATATCAGTACCGTAAGATAAGCCAGGGGTAGTGGACAGAAGATACGGTGGTGGTGATGATGGCGGAGGTGGTTGAGGACACGTTCGTGTAACGAGGAAATCGTGTGTCGAGGCGAGAGATCGCTTCCTCGCCATACCATAACTGGACCGTTATGTGACCGGACTTGAGGCCTTCTACTTCTTGGCAGCGTTACAAGAAGGATATACAGGGTGTCCCGGAATCAGAACGAGTGTTTTTCGCAACTTCTTCGATTTTAATCTGTAAACAGTTTTCCCCTGTCAAAAATATATTAAGACGCATTATTTATTTTAATTATTTATGAAGTATCTCATAAAGTCATTATCTATTTTCAATTTTTCGTATATCGTTCTTTGTGACTAGATTTCAAGAGAAATTTCCATTAAAATTTAGTGAAATTATCTGAGAAATATAATTTCATCTTCGCTTCTTAATTTGCTACAGAAAACCTTCTTATTTTTAACTGTTAGTCAGTTAATTATTGGGGAACTATAGGACATATTCTCGAGGAAAAATTATTTTCGAATTAATCAAGATTATATATATGGTTAAAAAGACATCTAGCAATTTTGAGACAACCTGTATTTGAAACTAAGCTTTACGCCTAATGTCAACGCGTACTCACGCTTACGACACGTGGTGATCAATTCGCCGGAAACTCCGATAAACGTCATAAAAATGTATTATAATATATAATATTATCGAAGATTATAAATTAAAGTATAATTTAGACATTTATTCACAGAAATTGTATACATTTATTTTTGCGAGGTATAGAAAATCATATTCTCCGGACAGTAATTTATATTAGACACTATAACAATTCGTTCGGAATTATTATCTACACCATATTAGCTCCAGATTGATATAAGGCAAAAAAAACACACTCACGTCACATGCTGTATGCTGGATTTTTAATTGTCGGTTTTTCCCGCGGGCCACAAGGCGTTCGCATAAATTTGTAGTGTCGAACATTTCACGAACCGCCTACAAAGGTAGAGCTGTAATCATCGGGTGTGCGCGATCGTGAATTACATTCGGTTAACGCGATCCTGGGCAGGGAATAAAGGAGAGACACAACGTAGCTCGCAGCTGACGCCTCTTTTCTGCAATGTAGAATGCGAAATATATGTCGAGCCGCTGACTAACGAATTGCTTGCTCCTTCGATCGACCGATAATAACACCCGAGAAAATCCTCAGGCGATACGAAACACGCTCCGTATTGACGATAGACGCGTTCAAGACGCGATCGTGATAATCACGGCGACGATAACGTGGATTAGACGCCGTAAACTTAATCGAAGATGGGACTCTTATGATTAGAGAAATAGCAGCAAAGATAAATATCCGGTTAAGAAACGTGGCAAAAGACGTCGTAATGAAGAATTATATTGATATGCTAATTATTTCTATTCCTTTCGCACATAAACTAAAGTAACTGTATGTGAATCGAAGCAAGCACGTATAGTCTCGCGAGTCTGCATCTCACCCAACGAACTATTCATTACGACGGATATGAGCTACTTCCATTAGCGATGTATTACATCATTAACGGCCCAACAGATTGAACTCGCCGACATTGCATTCATCGTTGTGACTCGAATGTGAGCCGTACGGCTTGATAATTTGCTTTACAAACGCGCACCCGACAATTTGATTTACCAGCCGCATCAGACGTACAAAACCCTGCGTCACTTGCATGTCTTCGGAAGGACAAAGATGCGACGGCGACGGCGACGGCGACGGCGACGGCGATGACGACGACGACGACGATGACGATGGATTCGTGACGGGGAAGAGACTAGTTTCTCTCGGCGTGTAATGGCAACAGCACGTATTCAGCCTGACACCGAGAGGGGCCGTATAATTTAAGGGCTGGCACGCCGAAGGGTACAATAATTCGCGCCGGTATGACGCCGCTCGCTCGTAAGACGAGGTCGGATAAGACGAAGGGGAGTCTTTGACCTCCGTGTATACGAGCGGTTCTTGGTAATTCTCTAGTGGATCTCCGGTGTGGGCGTCGCGAACCATCGTGGGCAGTCGCGCCACGGTGGAACATGCGTCGGTGGTTTTCGCTCGCGCGCTTGTGTTAAATCGACGTCAAACAACTTTGGCGTTCCTGCATAAATTTGCGTCCGTTTGATCCCCTTCCTCTCGAATTATTTTTAGACAAAAGCGCGAATGTACTAGTATTAAAATGTCGAGAAATTATATACCGGAGGAAGAGAGTACGGATATTTTTATATATAGACAGCAAATTATAGGATGCCAGATTTTTTTTCTATTTTATTTTATTTTATTTTATTTGCCAGTAACGGTAGAATGAGCACGGATGAAATGATACGCGAGAAGCTGCATCCAAATATGGCGAAGCTGTATCTCGAGCGATTCTTACATAATCGCCCTCAAGTGCACATTCTCGCGTACACAGATGACTCGATGTTTTTTTGCGCAATAAAAGAACGTACAGGCGCTCTCAAATTCCTTCGCGCGCAAAATCCGATTATTATCGTTGTTCGATAAATTTATTTTTATCTCCGAAGTATCCACATCATTAAGAATTTCTTTAAAAATGCAATAATTTTTAATAGACACTTTCATCGAGTTTGCGCTTTCACGAATTAATATTTCACTCAACTCTCGCGATCTTTCGAAACTTTTCTCATAAATAATTCTGCGTTGGAGATCGGCGAGAATTGACATGTAAAATTGTCTTCCTACGAATTTTACGGTCTCGAGGCCTTTCATTTTTTTTCACTTGCATATTTATTAGTATTGATGAAATCTGAAGTTGAATGTGGACCACTAGAGAGGCAATAACGTTTTGCCTACGTTAGTATCAGAAAAGTAAAAGTCTGCGATCGGTTTAACTCGTCGTATTTTTGAATGCAATTATACAAATTTTCACAACTTTCTCAAAGTTCTGCGGATCTGTGCGTCATTAAAATATATAACACAAGATGTAAAATATACGAGATAATATATTTTTGCTCCAATCAGCAAGATAATAGATATTTAAAATTACTGAAAAATATAGATTAAAAAATTACTACATATAAATAAACTATATATAAATATTTGACAGTATAATGATTATAAAAGATCTTGAATTATTATATTAACTATATAATAATTAAGAACAGAGAAATATTAGTAAAGAACGATTCTTATAATTTTGTGTAACCGGTGAGAAATTTAGCCGAGAGGAATCGTGCCAAATTTCGCCAAGGACTCGTCGCTTACTCGAAATGGTTACATGAGATTTAAGTGGCCAGTCTGTCCAAATCGATGTGACTTTCTCTCCATTTATTGAAAGATGGACCACCTGCAGATAAACTCGTTATTATATAATCGGATTTTTTCGATCTCCTTTCTTTGTTTCTCTTAATTTTTTCTCTTCGAGATAAATTGAATATTCCAAATTTTTAATTGCCATTTTTATTCTTCTTTTTAATCTAAATTCTATTTTTAGATAGTTTCCGCTTTATGAAAAAAGATTCGCATCGCGGTCGATGATCTTAATACAAAATTAGCTTGGCAGCTCTCTTCTACCGGAAAGGATACAAAATCACGAGAAAAGAATTCGCTAGAAGTAGTCAAACCAGTTTAACAATACATATAACGCGTTCGCCGTTTATACACCATCTGCCTGCAACGCGCGGTAGCGCGTTTATTTTCCTTTATCTTTACGCGCTTAATTTATCTACCCGTACATTCCGTTACAAAGTTCATCCACGATTCTAATTTAGAATATACGGATAGTTTAAATTTAATGAATGGTAATAATTTAAGGCACATCGTTGACAATATATGAAATGTCTTTACGCGTTAACAAGCTATGCATCATGAACTCACACAACCAGAACAAACTCAACTATTTAAAGAGACAGCAATTTATCTCGACATTGCAAAACTGTGAAATGTATGAGAAAGAAAATACTCTCGACTCTCTCACGTGTCATTTTCGTTGTCGTTCGCTGACTATAACGCACGTGTAATTACAAGAGTGTTCAATGCGATACATAGTGTTGATCGCGATTGCCTGAACGACCTTGTATAAATTGTTCATCAGCTACCATTGATTGCTCATCCAAAAAAAAATTACATTCTAATAACGATGTCAAGACGAACGAATACGGCGTCGTCAGTGAGAAGGCAAGATTGATAGTTGCGTTGCCTGTTAATCGGCCGTTTAATCGACACGATAAATTTACTCCCGCGGATCGCTCGTGAACTAACGTTTTGACGCGAATTCAATTATTGTTCGTCTCGATCCAGCGAATGTATCGCTGCTGTCGGATGCGCCGTAAAAATGATTAACGAAATCGTTGCGCGGCAAAATTACAAGACGAGGAATAGCACAAATCGACCGAGTCGAGTATACTAAATCATGTCACGCGGCTCGCTTGCGGCTAACATCGACTGGCATCCTATTCTAACAACCTTGGACCGGGAAGACGGGTGTCCTTGGCTACGGCCTTGCAAATGCGCCGCACAATTGCATATGCGTGCAATGCGTCTACGCATAAGCCGTCTCATTTGCCGATCGTAAGGATTCACTACGTCCAATTAATCGCCGCACATGACGTATAATGCGTGCTCGATGCGTGCAATGCGTCTACGCATTGCACGCATCGAGCACGCATTATACGTCATGTGCGGCGATTAATTGGACGTAGTGAATCCTTACGATCGGCAAATGAGACGGCTTTTTAAACTCTCTGTGGAGAACGCGACGCGTTTCGTGGAAGTATTGCGAAGTATAATTATTGCGAATACTTAATAATTATCCTGCGTATAACGTATGACATCCAGAATCTATATATTCAGCTTTCGCCGAAGAAGTTAAATCGTTTCGCGAGGCCAGCTGATCACTTAAATCTCGTTCTCGAGCATCTATGTATCTTCATCGTAAAATCGCGATCCAGTTTTCGTTACAAAAATTGTTTGACAAAGTTTCCCAGAAATTTCGCAGAACAACGCGTTACCCAACATCGAGACAAGGGTTTTTTCAAGTTTTCCCGTTCTCCAGATTAGACGGATTTTTCGAGCCACCACGTCGACTCACGTTTCATCGATAAGACCCTCGATCGAATTATTATATAAATTAATGCGGAATTGCAAACACGATCGTTTAGATGTAAAGAGAGGAATAAATGTTATCTACATAGAAAGTAGAAACAGAAAAGTATAAGTACAAAATATATTTACGCATAAAAAGTTATCTATTTGATATCAAAGTTTCCATGCGCTCATACACATACACATATCATCTAAGATTGAACTTAATCTCTGCACATCTTTGTAAAGAAGTACGAACCTCGTCCATAAATTGGACTGGAGAATATTCGCGGATATTCGCGATGATCATCAATTCAGATGCGACGGAGGAAGATAATTATAAAAGACCAGTAAATCGAGAGGCATCGTTATTGGATGCAAAGCAGCATCCATCTTCTTCCGATACTGGGAATTCGCCAGTATATATCTCGCGTCGTATTCGTTTAACGCAGCGGGCGGTGCGTTTTCTCGCACCACCACCATTAGACGAGCGAACGGTGCCCTTGCCGGGGTAGACTGGATAATATCTTCCTAGTAGTGAGGTAACCACCGGTTATATACAGGCGAACCGCCATTCCTCTCCTCGAGGTCCAATTAAATCGTAAAATCGTAGCCTCCGTGGCTTGGAAATTATATGCTGCTTTTACCCCGCTTTGCTGCTCGCTCCCTTAGCGACAGTCCTTTTTGTTGAACTTATCGTCCCTCGGGGCTGTGTGTACCCTACCCTCGATTTTACTTTATGGACTGGCAGCGCGAGGTCGATGATTAACTCGGCGAAGGGTTAATCGCGATTCGTAATGCGAGCTCAAGCACTTTTATTAGCTCTATATTATCTATAAAAGACGGTTAGTAAATATATACTCCTGTAATATTAACGTTCTTATCATTTTTATGAATCTTATATAGAGCACGGAAAAATCTTAATTTGAAATATTTCAACAGAATAATATATATATTACGTGGCAATATAAATTATAAATATGGTAATTCTCCTCTCTAATTAAATATCTCGTAGTCGTCGAAACAACACTCGCTTCAATTTTTCCGACTGAATAAAGTATAGACCAGAGATTATACGAACATATAAAAATCTGTGATAGCTGCAAAATGTACAAATAAAATTTCTCGAGGATCCACGTCACTTGAGGCATGGGCGGCTATAATTTTGCGCTCTTACGCGCCGTATAATCATTGGCGTAAGGAAACGTCGTGAGAAAGAACTCGTTGATGCTCAACGTGGTCATCTCGTGATTATCTTACCCACATGCCGCGACCGATGTATCTTTGGAACCCGGGAATTAATGATCGACTTCCACTTCTTTCGTTTCCCCCGAAACGGATATCTTGTTTTACCGTATTAAATCTCGTTGGCAACGAATTTTTTTCTCTTTCTTTTAGCTCGAAAGAACATAATTAATTACAGCAAATTTAAAGTCAGTTTCTGGTCATTTTATAATGATTATATTTTAATTACGATTTTATATACTAATAGCTAATATATATCTTCATTCTTCAAACAGTTAGACTTTAATGTACTCCATCAAGTACACGGCAGATAGATGTGTTACAGAGGTAACGGGTGCGAAAAATATTTTTCTAATAGCATCTGTACAAAGAGTAATGACAAAATAATGATTGTCATAACGGGCACTTTGCGCATGATGTATGCATCGGGGGCGAAACAGATTTAGTTAACGGACGTCTTGCATTTTATTTTGCGTCTGAGTGGAATAAAATCGGGAACGAGCTGTTAAATCTCCGAGGTGTCCGATTCCTCGAGATAGAGCTTGCCCGGCCGCACTCTCTCTCGAGTGCGCCGTAATGACATCCCCCTCTTTTCCGCTTTGGCAAAAAGTCACGTACGACATTTTAATGCACTCCGGTGCGTCTCTGTCACGGCGGATTATCCCTCTAATAGTAACACCGTTACGCTGTCCGTTACGTTTTCACGATAGCGCAAGGTCACCGTACCCAGGAAAGATTGATTCACTTTACGATAAATGAAGATTACGCGAAGAGTGATAAACGAGATTTGTATCAATCGTTGCGTATCGCGCTCTTTCATTATCCGCTGACAATCATCGTCCGATGAGTTTTGCAACGCAATGCTCGCGTAACGCCAAACGTAACTATTCGATCCTGCGAGTTTTTAACTTAAAACTTAATTTAATATTCAATTAATTTTTATCTTGATATGCGCGACACGTGACGAAAGATTAGAGAAGGACCGTTCAACGATCACTATATATGAGATAATAATTGACCTTTTCGTGAGCGATATCGGTCAGATTGAGCATCACTGTTGCATACATGACGAGTGCAAGGTTCTGCGAACCTTGTAAGGGTCGGAGAAGAAGCTGCCCGCTTTCTGCGCACAGTGGATAAAGCCGAGACGGTGCGTCCACTCCGGCAATACCTTTTTAAACGAGCTATTGTTCTGCGGTTTAAGTCGCGCGAATCTAAACGCGGCCTTGTAGACTTTCCATTAACTTGGCGAATATTCTTGACATACGCCACTTTGAAACGAGCAGATCGATAAGTGTTTTAAGTTAAAAACTTTCACTTGCAACTCGTTTTTATTCAAATAAACAATAACAGTTGAAGTAACAAGCGAAATCGATATATTTACGTCGAATGCGTACTGCAGTTAATTATAGTTTAATTTAAGCAGATGCGAATCGAATAGGAATAGATCATGCTGAAGCATCGCTTCCTACAACATGATATTAGGCCGAAGAAAAATTTTAGTCGATGAATGCGACTAAAATTTTTCTTCTTCAGAGTCACTGGATACAGATACGCGGCGCGCTCTCGAGAGTGTATAGGATCAACGTGTAGGTCCTCTCAACCTCGTTGACCTCTGACTGAGGGCGAACAGGCCGCGCCGCGTCGCGTCGACTGGTTTTTCAAACTGCTGAGGACGGCTGTTCGCAAGG
The DNA here is from genome assembly GCA_949152495.1 of Lasius fuliginosus. Taxonomy (NCBI): domain Eukaryota; kingdom Metazoa; phylum Arthropoda; class Insecta; order Hymenoptera; family Formicidae; genus Lasius; species Lasius fuliginosus. Next base: position 8,711,160 of record OX424448.1, read on the forward strand.
ATACACTCGCCCGTGACTTCACAGCCCGGACCAGTCTTCTCCTTTACCGGAGAGACTTAGCTGGCGCCCCTTTTCTATCTGGCAACGCTCCAGTGCCATCGATCCGAGAAGACAAGGAGGGAACAATGCTGGCGCCGAGACGAGAGTGTATACGATCGTGCCACATTATCCAGAATACCAGACTTCGAACGTCATTCCAATGCTTTTTTCTAGCTCTTTTTAAAAGTCTTTATGTACATTTCTTCAGCAGGAGCTTTGAAGCAAATTTGTCTCGCTCGATCAAAGAATCAAACTTAAATATATAGAGGAAAAAAATACCAAAACCAACACCAACTATTATTTTTTTTTATATATCAGTTTAGGAAATTAATATTGGTATATTTTTCCTCTATTTTCTCATCTCACATTTATTATCGAAGAAATATTAATTAACGATAGTTTTCGCGTATATCATTGGATTTATGAAATAATTCTGTATAGATACGCCAAGGTATTATTATTCGCGAAATTATACGGAAAGCTTTACACACATTCGCGCACTCGCGTTACCGGATATCCCGTTCTCCCTTTCCGAGGAAAACGATCCATAGTCGTCGGTGTGATCGAAGTTTCCCATAAATTCATTCGGATAAACTATCCGGAAGATCAGAAACCTCGACCCGGACCGGCCGCGGTCGAGGTTCAGGGATTAAGTTATATGTCGTGACGGTTAGAGTTGGGATTTATGCTTGATCTTGGGCGGGCAGGAAGTGTACAGTCGGGATGTGGAAGAGAGGAGAGGAGAGAAGAGTTCGAATCTCGACGGGATATCTCTCCCACGATTATTCAATACCGATGCCAGCGGAAGAGTCGTTGCTCGTCCCTGTGATACCTCGTATGAATAACCGCGGGAGAGCAGCCATTTAATCTCCCGTAAGCAAATCCCTGGCGAGACGATCGTTTCGCGTAGAAGAGGAAGCTCTGGTTACTGAGCTCTGGGGAAGCGGCACACACAACTCTTGGTGGCCGGACTCGAAGAAATTGCGCATTGTCGGCTCGGTTCGACCTGACTGATCCATCCGCGCGTTAGTTATCCCAAAGAATTTCCCCCGGAGCCCGGAACGCGCGCGGAAAGAAATCGCGCGCGAGATAGAACGCGGAACGTTTATGGTGAATTGGTTGAAGCCAGCGGCAACCTTCCTATCTTCGAGAACTCATTTCCTCGTTTACCGAGCTTGTGAAGTTGCACGATATCTTGTCTGGTCTAAAACAGTGATTAATCTTTTATTAAATACTATAAGTATTTATATATATATATATATCTGCAGTGAAAAAAAAAATTTAAAAAGGATCGACATATTGCTTTATTATAGTTATTTCAAAGAGAATAAATAATATGGCAAGATTATTAAGGTGAAGCAATATGAAATATATTCATGAGCTTGATATACGGAATATTAAAACTAAGTGCGAAACTTAAAAGGTTTTTTGTACTGGTCACACCAGTCTGTACATTCTCAAAGCGGTCGCTAAATTAGCTAGGTAAACGAAGAAAATGAGCAGAATTATTCTCGCAGGTAAATCTCCAGCGAGAGCTCGTAGGCAAATCGGCGCAGGCTCGTAATAACGCTTGTAAAGGGCCGTTTCGCGCAATTACATAAATCCGTGCGTCCAAGCGAAAAGTAGTCATTGCTGTGTAGGCAATACTTAAACGCTATAAGCGTTGGTAACCAAGGTCATTCAATCTCATAAGCGTACTTTTTTGGACAACGAGAATAGCGATCCGTAGCTCATAAATATGCTGTTGGAGTGGGAAACGTACTGTAAACGTGGATTGCGGATATGAAAAATCATCCGAATTTACGTGATCGATTTTACTTCGAGAATAGAATCCATTACACGTGTCGAATCAAATATTTTCCTTGACCAACCATAATGTTGGTCACAGCTGTCAGGTTTTATATTCATTATTCAAGCATCTGATAACGGTAACTATACGATTTATGCGAAGACATTAATAATCGTGAGATCATCGATGTTCTCAGCTAAAAGGCAAAACACGTACGTCCGTATTTTCATACATATTCATACAAGGTATGCGTCACTCGATTGAAAGGCTGTTTTCAACAGGCTTCATAAAAATACGTAAATGGCGAGAGGACGCGCGAAATCTCGGCAAAACGAATTAAAAGAATCATCGAGCGTATCGATCGATTAAGGAGTAGATAGGAGGGAAGAAGGATGTAGAAGTTGGCCAAGTATGTTGTCGAACGAGGCTTAAAAGGAAGGTGGACTAAAAAACGAGAGGCATGCAGAAGGACAGGACAGAATCGTGCGTGCGAGAGATGTCTTCGGAAAAAGCGGCGAGAGGCGTGGAAAGAAAAGCGCCAAGTCTCGACTCGAAGAAAGGGAATAATAATTCGTGACGGCCAGTACGCTGAAATCATTTTTCCGAGCTTCTCGCGTCATTAACTCGTGCGGCTCGCCGAAGCGGCATCTCTCCGCGTTTCGCTTCCTACTCTTCCTTTTCGTTGTTAACTTGTTTCTTGCCCTGAACTTGAATCCGTCTTTTTCCTTCGGCTTCGATTCCACGTACCTTCCGTGTTCGGCCGTGGACCTCCTCCCTCCGAAGGAGAAGGTCGTTGCCGAGCTACGGTAGCCGTGTTTGCGTGATGACCAACTGTTTGCTACTTTGCAGTAGCGAAGGCAATTGGAAGTAAGGAAGATTCGAGAAAATTGTAGTTTCGATGAGTAATTCAGATACGACGTATCGGAGGTAAGATCTAATTAGATAATTCTAACTACGATAGAGCTTGCCGCTCAGATAATCTTTGGAAAAGTATACCTTCAATACTCTCTCATAGTAATCTCTTATTCTTATTGTAAAAATATATTTCCAATTTCGTGCATAATATAAAGTTTATAAAGAAGAAAAGGATAATATAATTTAAGAATTTTTATCAGATATAACTTTGAATTTTTAATTCGAATTTTGCTTAATTTTCGCAAATTTATAAAACGACAGCGTAGAGACATGTCTGGAGACAAACATTGTCGATGGATATTAAGCGTGAAAGTGACAAGAATATATTCGGCTTTTGTCGCGATGACGAACGACTGTTGTTCGAAAAGACGGTCATCCGAAAATGTCGATGACGCCAACGTTTACTCACCGCGTGAAAGTGCGAGTGTATTGCAAAATCGCGCAACTCTGTCAGCATCTCGGTAGCAAGAGGCGGCTCATGTGAGAAACGTGGGTGGTTAATGTCACACGGATTTCACGTCGTGTACAAGTATATACCAGTCGTTTTCTCGCGCAAAAGAGGGACGGACGCCCCCATGAGAAAAATCCGATTTAGGCGTTGCCCGAGGGGGAAATTTGCCGAGGTGGGCGCACTTCGAGAAGAAACTTGATTTCTTACGAGATTCGCAAGGACACACGAGGGAGGTCGCAATGTCGTCTCTCGTCATCCACCGAATAAAACTACCCACGCAAATACCAATTTTGGGACGTCTCACGCCTACGTCGTCGGCGACTCCGACTCCTTCGTTCAGAGAGAGATTAGAATTAATTGTTTCCGTTGAATCCTGCCTCTCTATATATTCTTGCGCCCACGTCTTTCGCGGTAGTTTAAAAAATTAAATCTCGCGTTCGAAACTATATAACTAACTCTGTCAATTCTGTTTTTAACACATCTGCAATTTTTATTTGTATTCTTAGTACGCATACATTCTGTCATTTAATTGCTGACGAGTTACGCTATTTCTTTCGCAAGCCGATATTATGCAAGAAGTGACAAAAACATTATTTCTGCTGTCGTCGTCAACGGTAACCTTGTCATTTTCTTACATCATGGCAGATGTCACATGCATGCTGCTTACGTTTTTACCTATTGGTACGCATCGCGAATCGCTTTTGAATTTCATTGACATACTTTTATGTAAAGCCGGGCTGTAGTTTGACCAAACCGTGATGTGACACGCAACTGTGTACCGATTGCGCTAATGGAGATTTCTCTCCTCGCAGATTTTCTCTGCATTGTAATAAGATAAACTTCAAATTTTCGTACAGTTGCATGATCATTCTTTTTTTTTATTCGCACAATAGATGGATGAGGGTACCAATTTCTAAAAATCCGCGACATTTCTCCAGCTCACTTGTATGAAGAGTGAATTATTATTACCGAAAGAGATGCTTCTACAAATTTTACTCGATTAATTGTACAGAATCCTATGTATAAAAGTATAAAAATCGCTAGAAAGCGTCTGAAAAATCCTTATCAGACGTAGATGGTAAGACATAACGATGATCGCGTTGATACGTCGGATTAAGAGGCGAATACTTAATGTTTCTCTCTTCTTCGATCATTCACATCCGGAATCTACCATGTATATTTTTTTCTCTCTTTCTCTCTCTCTCTCTCTCTCTCTCTCTCTCTCTCTCTCTCGAAAAGACCGCACCCAATAATTATGCAAGATAACTAACTGGTTGCACGCGACCGTTAACTCGTACCGCGATGCCGATCGTCGGTTTTACCGTGTAATTGACGCCGACGTATAGCAGGTAAAATAATTTGACAGACCATTCGTCACGATGCACTCCTGCAGCGATGCAGAAAGAGGGAAATTCTCGCGCGCGGATTCCCGATTCGCACGGCTATTTTTAGCGATGCGCGCACATTTCGAACGGGAGAATTCCGAGTCGCGAAAATTCTCCGAAAGATTCCACGGGAATGTGTTGCGCGCGGAATATTGGACGGGGATCGTATAACGAGCGGCGCAAACATCAGTCGGCATTTTTTCACGTTTCGCGCATTTCCGCCTCTCTATACCCGGAGCCGTTCGTCCGCTTGCCGCATGATTTCATCTCTTAACGCATCGCTATTTCCGTTGACGTGACTGCCGTTGCCGCTGGGGGGAATTTTTTTACATTTAATAAAAAATATTTGAGCTTACTTTTTATAAATAATTTATTCGTGACAAAATTCTATTTATAATCTTACATGTGTGTGTGTTCTGTTCTAATACGAAACATTTCAAAAAAGAGAAGTAGGACACACACACACATTTTATATATATATATATATTGAAATAATAAATAGAATTTTATGAATTCTGTCGCTCATAAATTGGGCTTATTTTTAAAATAATTTTTGTTTTCCTTTTGGCAATTTTGATTAGCTTAAAATGATTTTTCATCGCGTTGCCGTCTTCTCACGCGAGAACGCAGTTCAGTGTGGGAAAAGTTACAAGGTCATAGGCGATCAATTCAACCTCTTCAACTTTGATGATTGACGTGTTACCTGTCGTGTCTGAACATTCCAAGTGTCGTGATCGCCGGGGTTACTACCAGAAGTTCGTACGTCGCTGAGAGAAAGAGAGTGCAGTCAGCCGGCCGGCGCGGTGCCGCTGCAGCTGCAGCTGCAGTCGCCGCCGCCGCCTGCTGAACTGACCGGCCGTCGAACCCGAGAAATGTTCCGCGAGAGATGTATCGTAATAAGTGCACAAAGTGCCCTACAGGCAGGGCAAGTCCCGGGAGAGGATGCCCGTCGTCGATCGTACGAATCCATTTGCATTTATCCACGCGAGACTTCTCTCTCGCCTTTGACAGCCGCGACGCGAGCAAGGTAGCCTGATAACTTTTTAACGATGAATTTCGCTCGATGCGTCCGGACGACATGGATCTTCCGATCGTCGATAGATCGCACGCGATATAGATATTTTTTCCGCGCACGTGATCGTTTCCATTTCAGCTGTATCGACGCTCCACCGCAAGCTCGCAGAAAAACCTGTGATTTTCCAATCACGGGTCCCGTTAGTCGCTCGACACGAGGGGAAGATTTCCTTCTCTCGCGCGAGGGACATTAGCGTGCGGCATGATCGTCGTCACGTAAATCATAGACAGAAAGACAGAAGATGCCCTCCGTTTGCATGCATGCACGGTGTGCTTCTGCCGGTTGCGGTATGAGGAAATTACATTGGCTAATAAGAAGTTTAGCGGCTTCCTGGTTTACGCGAAATTAGCGTTACGGTATACATAAATTTTTATCGAGCTCCCCTTGCTCTATGCGCATATATTATATTTTGATTGCAATCGTGTTAACGCAGATTGCGACTTGTACGTTTTACACAAATTTTTTCATCCACATATAAACTGCTGAATAATTTTTTTTTTTTATTATTACTTTTCGTCGCGACTGCTGAATAATTTTTTTTTTTTTTATTACTTTTCGTCGCGACTGATGTTTATTGACGCGTATATAATGGGCATACTTTATTAAGGAGTATATAATGGGCAGTGCAAAGTTTAAACTTTAATATTCTCCACGTGGCTAAAATTCCTGCTTCTCTATACGTTTTTTATTCGTCGTGTAAATCACGTCGCAACCTTTGCGCAACTTCCTGGTTCGCGATCGCAAATTTGACTGCGTGCCGCGTCCGTTGACGTAATCCTCGTAGAAGTACATACGTACATGGTACTGTTACGAGCATTCTATTAGCGTGACCATGACGTGGGGGGAAATGAACAGAACCACGTGTACATATAACGCTACACAACGGATACGAAACTTCTCTATGACAGTTTACTATACGCGCGTATGAATTATAATTATACATATATTCGCAGTTTCCTGGACGGATGAGAGAATGCGGACGTATAGCTTGCAACGGATGCAGCGAGCAGTCGACGTTTTAGCATGCATCTTCTCTCGGGTGCTGTTAGTCCTTCTGTTTCGCGTCTTCTCAGAATCCGGGGAGTATCCTAACAAATACGTGCAAATATGTAACGATATAATATATCGCACTGTTGTAATAAAGAAAGCGATACTTATGTACACACAAAGGAAACCAAAAATGTAACACTATAGCGCCGAGATACATTCTTGGGATAAAATTTTGAAATTGTGTGTATATATTCATTATATACTTGTAACTAATCTATATATACATATATATATATTTTTTTTAGAATAAAGTTTAGCTAAATTAGGATGAACAAGTTCTCTCTCTCTCTCTCGGAATTATATCTTTAATCACAGATGCGCTCGTAACATTACGAAACTATGTTACATTTACGTGCCACGTTGCGTTAAGTACCATGTGTAAAAGACTCGCGAGAGCATTAATAATAATGACGAAAAAGGCGGTGCTGATGAGTCGCTTGATGGGCCAATTTGCATGAGAACCTCTTAGCTACTGTACCCTCTATTCATGCCAGAGGGCAGAAAGTAGATGTCCGTAATGGACGTACTGTCTTCCTCTCGAGCCTTTAAGCAGATCCACTCTCGTGCAGATCGAATGATCATCCCGCGGTCGCGATACAGACAATAATGATCGCTCCGCGTAATCGGGCTTCAGATAAGAAAAAATAAAAAGCACAGTCGACTGAAATATTCATTCCCGAAGAGATCCCGTAAAGATCGAGATCTAAGAACTAATGGCAAAATTCTCCGAGTGCTCGCGTGAACTTTGTTTGATCGCGAGAGTAACGAGAGGAAAAATCACGGTGAGAAACGCGTATGAAAATGTCTCGTTATCATCGATAGATCGCTCGAATGATATTAACGATATTAACGGCGAGAGAGGATGATACTGCCACTCTCTCGAAGGATAACGACTCATTCGGGACCGTGCAAAAAAAAAAAAACCGCCGGTGACCGCTGATGATCCTTTTTGTCGATTATTCTCGCGGTATTACCATTAGTACGGCTATTCCGCGCTTCTTCCCAGATTATTGAAGACCGCCGCGCGCCGATAATGTGAGACTCGCAGTCAAGTAGGCGTCAAGTAATACCTGGCATTAAAGTGATCTTCGCTCTCGCGCACACGCTGTCGCGTACACGTGAGTGCACGAGTGTACGACGTTTGCGCACGTCCTTCCTTGGATCCACATCCCTTCGTCTTTTTATTCGTCGTGTGCCGTGTCTCTTCCCCGCCGTGTATCCTCGACGTTTCGCTCACGCGCGTAAAACGGCAAACACCGCGAGAT